>OZ020519.1:23763881-24095281 GCA_963971425.1 Bryoerythrophyllum caledonicum | reverse complement strand
CACAACAGGGCAGGGCGGAGACGTCCCCGCCCTTGGCACTTCAGGTCCCACCCGTTCTTGGCTCGTGTATAAAAGGTTCGAGGAGGGCCGATTGTCCTCACGCTTGTCACCTTGGCCTCTATCCCTTGGACCTCAATTTAGTTTGAGCTCCTTGCGAGTCTACTTGGGTGGCAGGCGGCACTGGTGTGCGGCTGAGGTGATGTAAAAATTGGTTCAAGCATTGCACCAGTGCTATCAAACCTCACATTTTCACCTGATTCTATACTATAACTAGCTCCGGATTTTGGCTTAGACGGGACTTGCACATTATTTGGCATAAGCAGTGAATGCAATGGGAAGTCAAAGGAAGCAAACAAAAGAATAGGAACCTTGGTACAATTTTGGTGACAACGGGGGCAAAGTGAGTTGTGTTCTCTGTAACTACACTTTTAGCTACAAACGTGAGCGTGCGTTCGCTCACTTTGGATACGGCGCCAAGTCAGAGAGGTCGATTTGTCGTAGCCTACCTCCCTATGTGCGAAGTTGATTTGCCAATTGTGGAAACATTGTTCCGCAACGAATGACGGGCGGGGACATGTATGGCGGAGATTCAGGCCCGGGTGGTCCATCGAGGGCACCAACTATTGACACTTCAAGCCAATCCGACGCTCAAAATAATGTGGCGGGTGGGGTAACAAGTGGGCCTCAGGAAGGAGTGCCTAATCTCTCTGAAGGAAACGACCGCGAACATGTGTCGGGTGGTCTTACCACCTCGAATTCCACTAGATCTGGGCAACTACATCAACAACGGATGCTTGATGCTTTTAACATTGCAAAGAGGAAGGAACTTGATGAGAAGTGGGCGACTTTTTTCTATCAAGCGAATGTGCTTTTAATGTGGCGCGAAATCAAGCGTTCATCGATGCAGTGAGGGCGACATCTGTGGCAAAGTTTGAGTACACTCCTCCTACATATCACCAGTTGAGGACTAGATTGATTGAACCTAAGAGGTTGCAAATTGAGAAAGAGATTGAAGCCAAAGTTGGTTTTGCCATCAAGAATTATGGGGTGTCGATATGCACGGATGGTTGGGATGATGTCCATCGGAGGCCCCTCATGAATTTAATGATGTCGTGCCCCACTGGTGACGTATTCTTGGGGAGCATAGACACCAGTGGTGAGAAGAAGTCCATGCGGTACATAGCGGACCAAGTGAAAGTTTACATTGAGAAGGTGGGTTCGAAGAATGTGACACAGATTTGTACAGACAATGCTCCCAACATGCTTGGAGCGATGGATGATATTACTCTCACATACCCGCACATTCACAAGCAGGGGTGCATGGCACATGCATTGGATCTCATGTTGGAAGATTGGGCGAAGGTCCAAGAATTTAAAGATTTAATAGAGAGGGCAAAGAAATTGTGCAAATATATTAGAAACCACCATTCGACAATGGGAACACTTCGTGAGTTGAGTCCAAACCTGCATATTGTAGTGCCCACTGAAACCCGCTTTGCTTGTAATTTCCTTATGTTGGATCGATTGGTGAGACTCAAAGGAGTGTTGGAGCAGTTGAAAGACCACCCCCGTGTTGTAAACTACTTTGCAACCCTACGGAATAAACAAAATGGAGAGCAAGCAGCAACCGCAGCGCGTAATGTGGTGCTCACCATCGAAGATATGGCCTTTTGGCAACGATGTCAGAATTACGTGCACATGACTGGGGATGTTTTGAAGGCATTGCGTGTGTTTGATGGCCGCAAACCAGCCATGGGTCGTGCGTGGCTCGTGATGCATAATTTGCGAGAACACGTGTACTCTTTGAGAGAGTCACCCTTTACTCTACGAGCTGGCATAGCATCCACTCTTGAGCAATCTTTTGATGCCCGGTGGCAAATGGTTTTTACCGATGTTCACTACGCCGGGGCTCTTTTGAATCCGTACCTCAAGGATAATATGGCGCTTAGGGCTGACGGAATCGCACAAAGAGCATTGAATCGGGTTGTTCGCAAAATGATGGAGGTATTGGAAGTCTCATATGAGGACGTCCAATATGAGTTAACAGAGTACGAGGAGGGCACAGGACCATATGGCCCTACCGAGGCATCTGACATCCGCCAGACAAAGCTTCAACTCCACCAATGGTGGGCCAGGATCGCAGACAAGGCATTGTCTAAAATAGCTGTTCGTATTCTAGCCCTTACGTGTTCAGCTAGCTCTTGCGAACGAAATTGGATTATGTACTCGTTTGTCCACAACAAGAGCCGAAATCGATTAGCGGCAGAAAAGGCTGCGTCATTGGTGTATATTTATACCAATAGCCGATGCCTTCAACAAAGACCGGGGGCCGATCCTGTTCGATGGTACGATGCGAATATTCACTCGGAGGATTCCGACCCAGATGCCCTAGGGCCGGTCTCGGTGGGTGAACCTAATCGTGAATTTGATGTGTTGATAGCCGAGGAAGAGGAGGAGCACAATATGGCAACTCCCCGCACTCCGTTGGAGTACCGTGGACACCCTAATCTTTGGGCGGAAGGCGCCGATCATCTTGAGGAAACAAGAAACTATTACGGAGATGATGACGATGTGGAAGAAGAATTGGCTCAAGGTCGTTGGGGACCTTGGAATCAAAGTCCTCGTCGCAGTCCTTCGCCTCATTTTCATCAAAATAAGGGCATTCATGAAGTGCAACCTTTGTCTACTTCCTCAGAGAGCGACATCCCAAATGTGACTAACCTTGAAGAGCCTGAAACGGGGGGGGGCAATGTCGGGAATGTTCGCGACGAGGACAATTCCCCATCAGAATATGGTGGTGGAAATGGAGATGGCGACAACAACGGAGCGGGAGAGAACGCAGTAAATACTGCGACTTGAAACAACCAAGCATCGGTTGATAACCGGTATGGCAAAGAGAGCCCTATTGGAATGGGTGCATCATTTCATAGCACTGGAGTCGTTCAAGGAGACTCTAACGCAAATGTTGTAAACACAACAATTGTAGGGACGACTCGAAGAAATGAAAGGGTTGTTAATCAACGAAAGCATTTTGACCCGGAATATGTAGACCCCGATGATGCTTTTGCATTCACAGAGGACCTTGAGCCACAACCATCTCCGGTTGTGGTGTTGCCTACGGTTATTAATGACCAGAATATACCAACGCCGCCTTCCCGGAATTCCTCTTCTCCTAGAACGGCGAATGCCATATATGGACCTTTTCAACAAAGTGTAGGCGTTGAGGGGATGGGTCTAACCACTTCCGCTACTACTACCAGAAATGGCAGACCCCCTTTGGCCGCTACAAGGACGCCTCTTCATCCAATGGGTCAATATATACAACCGAGTGCAAGGACTAATGCTCGTGGAGGGTCTAGAGGCCGTGGAGCGGCTAGAGGCCGTGAAGGAAGAAACAACGGCGAAGCATCCTCCTCAAGGCATCGTAGATGTCCCCTCCTTGGAATAGGGGCACGAGATCCGAACGTGGTTGTACAACCGTTTTTGGACACGTATGTTCCAAGACGCTCTTCAACAACTCCGGCGTTTGTTGTTCCGAATCGAGAAATTCGTCCTACTAGCGGCCCAACCATAAATTCGAACGGCGATGATCCTCACGCACATGGACAAAAGAGATTCAGACGCTCACGTTGCGATGGTGAAACAGTCGTCGAGCTTCGCAATGACAACTCTGAAATAGAGGGCTTTTGGACTACGGATAATAGCAATGGAGAATTCTCAGATGAGAGCGGTGAAGGAGCTGATGATGACAACCGTCCAGATTGCGATGAGGCACCAAATGATGATGATATCGTCCTTCGAGATGCGGTTATGGGTGGCCCGTCCACCGAAGGAGTGCGCAGATCGGGCCGTTTGAATAATTAAAGGACAAGAAAAGTAACTACATATATGTATGTGAAATCAAGAGAGTTGTCATAATTCATAGAAGAAGCTAGGAGAGAAAAAGGTTTCTTAGATAACTACAAGATATTACTTGGTTTGGAAGTATGGGATTAGGGAATTGTTGTTTTATCGTATTACTTTTTAATGTAATAAGCAGATTTTGCTTCCAGACATTAAGGCCTATCCGCTCAATGATGCAGGGGCGTGGACGCCTACATGAGGGGCGGGGACGTCCCTGCCCCTCATTGTGACGTCCCCGCCCCTCATGGAGACGTCCCCGCCCTAGTGCCACGGTGGCATGACACGTCCGTATGTGACGTGGCGATCATAGTAAAAATTTCTTACTTGCCAAAAATTACTGGGCGTACTTCGGGCAATCCGTCCGAACCGTCCGTCCGTGCCGTCCGGACCGCCCGTCCGATCACCTCAACCCGTCCGTTATGACAACCCTGATCTCACTGAATGCAAATATTGTCCCGTATTCTCACTTATACGAACCTTTAAGTCCAAGCCCTTAAACTTAAGGGTCTCCTGGTACTTAAGGTCTCACTCTTCATAAGCTTATGTATCCAAACTTGGACTTAAGATTCTTAGTTCTACGTTCTTTTCTTAAGTCTTCCTACGGGATTTGTTCCTTATTTTCTCTCTTATGATAGTTTCTTTTATACTCACAACTTAGCCTACCTTAGAGAATCCCTTCTATTAATGTTAGACTTAGTGCCAATTTTTTGTATGCATAATATAACACTCTTGCCATGCATCAAGGTATGCCACTCTTGATGTTTATTGCATAAATTGCATTAACATGAATAAGATCTCCACTCTTATTCTTATGATACTCAAGTTATGTTCACTCACACTTGAGATCTTCTTAAGTACTTATGCATCGCATATCTTATGCACTAAGTCACTTAATTTCACATTATCTCCATTAATCTTCACACTCATGATTAATGCTCCAACACACACACACAAGGTCACACCCACGACCTTAGTAGTTAGGGTATTTCCCTAACTTATTCCATGAAGAATAAATATACAATGCATTCATGCATAAGAATTTTATCCACAATTATTACCTAATGCATGCACTTGCATTTACACAACAGAATGTCAAATTTATTCATTGAAGATCACATAATATTGCAATTATACATATGACTCAAGCCACAAGACTTTACATATGCAAATTCAATAACAATTATATATTCATATATAAAATTAAATACTCTTACAACATTAAGAGTCATCAACTAGCTTTTTCACCTAAAGCTAGGGCTCACTCCAATCTTCCTCCAAGGAATTTCTATGGTAATGGCCAAGAATGCTAAAAATTCAAGTTAGCCATTCTACTCAACATCCAAGAGGTACACCTCTTGGCAAGAGATTTTCCCTAGTATTAACCATTAAGATTTATTTCACTAAATCTTCACATCTCTTCATATCTATTCATGAAAAGGTACAACCTATCTAAAGGGTGCGAGTTCAACCCTTTTCCCATTATTTCCTTATTCTTGGATATGAATAGGTACTTTCTAATTAATTAACTACTTAGTGTAAACTTAATCATTATTTTTTAATTCTTCATATATGTACAACCCTTTTTACACTTAATTTTCGGAAAAAAACTATTTTTGTCATTTTGGCTCTACATAGCCCTCCTCTTAGCATGGAGACGTCCTCGTCGACTTCAACGAGCTTTGTCCTTGAACTTGATCTTTTACACTCCATCTTTCTTTCTATCATTTTCTTGTAGTCTCCTTGAGCTCCATATAGCATTTCTTCTTACTTGTCTTTCTTCTCTAGAAATTGTTGATTTTCTCTATTCGCTTTCCATTGTTCTCCTCTTTAATGAGTATGTCTCATACATACTTGGCTTCAAGTTTCTCCTTTTAACTTAACTCTTTTAGTTAAATCTTCCACTTTAAATTTTTCACATTATTTTTTTCATTGTAGCTTTGAATTTTCCATTCTCTTTTAGATCTTCATTTTTAATTTTCATTGCTTTTCAAGTTTCTCTCTTTAATTTAATTTTTCTTCCATATCTTCCTCAACACTCCACTTGTAAATTTTTTATTTTTTATTTTTTTTCTTTATTCTTTTACTTCATTCATCATTCATTTTTTTATTTTCTTCAAGTTTAGAAAATTAGCACTCATTAGTCCTCCTATCTCTTGATTAGCAAATTAGTAGTGCATCTAATTACTAATCCTAGATTACTAACTTTCTTTTCACACTCTTCAATTTCTATTTTTTCTAACTTGTGAACTATCCTATCATACAATTTAAGTAGTGTGTGTATTACTTCACCACTAATCGTCTTATCTACATCGCTCACATTGTTTTCCATAGCCGTTTTGCTTTATCTCTCAATATTATCATGTTCTTTCTTATTTTTCCTTTTCATGATACTCTCTCATTAGAATTATCATGTTCTCTCCCTCTTATTTTTTCCTTTCATCTATATGCCTTAATTATTTATTTATTATTTTTTTTATTTTTTATTTTTTATTTTATTTTTATTTTTTTACAAATTCAATTGAATTTGCTCTTTCTTTAAGACACTATCCCTCCAGATGTTCTTAAAACTCTCACACTACATCTAAGTCTTAAGATTTATGTTTTATCCAAAATGGAACTGACTTTGGTTTTGTTCGTAAGGAAACTGACTCATAACAAGTTTTTAAAGAACTGACTTACTCAAGGAAAATAAGGATCTATCCTATTTGTTCATTTTCCTTAAGGGATTGAATTTCACCTGCTCGTCTGATTCTTAAGGTTCTAGTCTGCTCACGGTTGTGACTTAAACTCTCACTTCTTAAAATCACAGGAAAAGATGATCTCCCTCAAAACAATATTTTTAAAGAATCTTACAAATTTACACTTAAAGAGAAAATTTTGACTTAAGGAGTTTTATTTCAAAGGATAAACTTACTACATACTGGTTTTTAAGTAGGAAAATTATCTGTTTTTTCAGCTTGTTCGTTTCTTCCCGAACTTGTTCTTAACTATTTACAGACAGAACTCTGTCTGTATTGACAGGCTTTCCTCCTTTCTTCACAAGTCGCAGGCTTCTAAAATCAATTTTTCTTTTGCCATTCTCTCCTAAGTTCCTCATGCTCCTTTAATCAATGTTATTCATCATGCTTTAGATTCGTGAGAATGTGTTGTATATATTTCTCCGAATAATCGGAACAGTGAAAGAAGTTATTATTTTTTCGGTATACTTGGTTCAGCATTTGTCCCATATCGTTTGGTAAGGCTCCGGCGGCTCACAATATATAGGCTGACAAACCCCACACCTTCATCTAGCAGGCCTTTGGTGGTCTGGTTGACGTGTGACGCGGGTATATACTGTCGTGGCAACCTCCGGCTATTAGTGCCGGGTATATACCATCACACGTGGCCTGTCCCACCACGTCTGACTAGAGTGTTGACTCCTGTAGTTACAGGCAGCTCAACATGGTCCTTTTTTTTTTTTTTTCATAACTTGTTGCAAAGTGTTTCCTTCTTTGTGTGTACACTTCCAAGTCACTGAACCTCCTTTCAGCATACTTCCGCTTGTATATTTTTTGTAGAACACTCCTAGAATTCTTCATTCTCAGACAGGTTACTCCACTTAACTAGTTGTTAATTTCATTTTCTCGTGTCCATAATCTTATGACATCGTCTCATGCAGCCAATGAAATTCATATTTCCAGAAGAAGATTGCAACTTTACAAGTTTTTGTTCAATCTTTCAAAATCCGCTGTGAGCTCATTATCATGGCTTTCTACAATAAGCCACATCCTGAGTTCTTGAAGCTACAATCTTCTAAACTCTAGCTGCAATCACAAAATTCCATCCTAATATTTACATTGTCTGCACAGAGATCCTCCTAAAAACTTAACGTCTACTTAAGATCTTGGTCTGGCTTCGAGTTGAGGGCGCTTGTGCTTATATGCATCCTTGAACTCACACTCCTGGAGAATCAGCTGCAGCTCAGCCATCTCCACATTACGACGAACATCCTCATCATGCTTGAAGAGATACGTCTTGTGCGCCTTCTGATAACTCAGCCATGCCACTAGCTGCTCTTGACGCTTGCTGGAATTCTCCAAGGCAAACACCGAGCTTGCACCATGGAGAAAGTTGGTAATTATCATACACTCCAAAGTTCTCATATGGCAAGTTGGCATCTGTTGCATCTTCGACCACAAGTGAAACTCGGGCTTGGTTTCATCAAACCTGTTGACGTTCACCACGCACTTGTATCGCATACACATGTGAGATAAAATGTTGCAGAACACTGCAATTCTAAAACACACAGGATCCGTGTGTCTTCGGTGAATCTCAAAAAAGACCCGGTAGGAATCACTATATTCCTGGGGAGAAGAAAAACTCCCTGGAATCTGTGGCCAGTTGTAAGGCATCGTGTCGAGCTTACTCCAGGGCGCCCACTTGTATTGCCTATATCCCTTCAAGAGACACTGGTGGTAGCTCATTGTGATTGCTGCTGGCGGCACCGTTGACCAAGTCTAGGATGCCTTGGGATATAGCTGATCCCATTGTCTCCAGACTTGCGGTGATAAACCGAAGTCCTCCAACAACCAGTCTATGGCTTGCCAAGAGGGGAATGGTACCTCCTCCTCGCTATTGAACATGTTCTCGTACTCACCAAGGAATCGTTGTTTGTTCAACGATCCGGTCACTGGTAATGGCAAGCCTCCCCAGATCGTGTGTCTGTAATCTGGAGGTAGTGACATGAAAGTGGCCATCTGAACCGCCTCTGCCACATCCACGATTTTCTTCCTTGCTCCCTCGATTGCACGCTTAAGTCGGTGGTGAGCTCGGACCTTGGCGTAGAGATACTACCCCATCGTGATCTCACCCCGCTGCGCCAAGTCCTCGTGCTCTTGGACTTGAGTCATGCATCCCACGAAGCTCTGTTCGTTCTGCAATATCTTCGTCAGCTTCTCCATCTGGTTCTTCCATTCTCCCAGGTACTCCGAGGTAATGGGAACGGTCTTAAGATCAACCTGAGGAATGATTACCATTCTTTGAGCTACATCCGGTTGATCATACTGCCTCCGCATCTGCAGCTGCCCCTCCAAGTGCCAGTAATATAATAGCACTCTGGCTCCAATATCACCGATCGGCACCAGCAACTGTCTCGAGTCCTCCAGCTGAAGGTCCTGTCTCACGATCATCTCGCAGATCAAATTCTGCATGTTGGCGAAGTTCGCTGCTGCGGTCCAGAGGTTCTAGAATTCCGCCCGTCTCAACTTGTCTCCAGCGTTCAAGCACATCATGTTGAAACAAGCATTCCTCTGCAACTCATATGCTCGAAAGAGTGCAAAGGTTGGCGGACTATGTAAGTCCTGTTGCCAAATTGCCTCTTGGAGTTTGCTCTTTACTCCTCTATCTGTGGTCGTCTGTGAAGTCAACCGTGCATTAGCCTCGGTGACCTCCCGTACCTTCCCTTCCAAATCTGCTACTTGTGAAGAGTCGGGCGTAGCTACGGTCGACACTTCCCTGCTCGCCTGCACCTCTCTCTTTTCTTGTGCTAGGGATGTCGCCAACTCCTTCGCCAGATTCTTCTCAGCCTGATACTGCTCCTTCACCAGCTGGTGTTGAGTCTTAAGACTCTCAATCTCGAGCAAGTACTCTTCAACTTGTTGCTCCTTTGTAGTGTGGAGATCCTTCCAGTGGGCAGCACTCCCGGAAGCTTGTTGGAGCTCTTCTTGCAACGTGTGCCAATCTCGCACATGTGCTTCCTTGTCTCCAGCTAGAGCCGAATTCTCCTTTTCCGATTCCGCCTTGAGGCGATGGTACTCCTGCTCCATGTGGCTCAGCTTCTTCTGCAACTCCTTGCATTGTTGTGCCTTCGTCGTCTGCTCGTTGCACAAGGTCTCCCAGCGCTGAATTTCTTCAGTTGTTTGGGCCAACTTCCCTCACAGTTCACCCCTCTCCCGGTTCAGCAGCTCTCTAGCCCGCTCAGCTTCCAACAACGACTTCTCCAACCTGAGCGTCTCGCGTTGGAAGTCCTTCTGCATCTGATCCTTGGCCAATAGGATATCCTTGTTGGTGGCTTGGAACTGCGCCACGAGATCATCCTTTTGGAACACCAACTCCAGATTTGCCTTGTTCAACTCTCGTACCTCACCATGTTTGGTGCCCTCTGCTCCCTGCAATTTCTTCTCTGTTCGCTTGGTAGGAGCTCCACCTTCAGGGTCCTCCATTGTCACAACCTCGAGAGCAGCGTACGGAACAATCTCCTTGGATGGTGTCTTGGACAGCTTCGCAACCGCTGGTGGACGCGGTTCCTGTCTTGAGGTGATACTTAAGACACCTCCAGTGGAGATCGGGGGCTTCACCTTCTTCTTCTGCACTTCCGCCAGCGGTTTCTTTCCTTTGTCCTTCACTGGTGCAGGGGCTTCAGGAGACCCTAGTGTCTCCTCTTCCGCGTCCTCCCTTGCTGGACTGGTCATGTCTACATCTCCTACGTCCTCTTCTTCAGAAGCTTCTTCCGGTTCGTCCTCTTCCTCTGGTTCTTCCACCATCTTGCGCAATTTCTTCTTCTTGGCACTCCTCCCGGATTCTTCTTCCACCTCTTGTACTCCTCTAGTCAAGCTCTTCCTCAGTGGGGGACAGATTGCTGAGAAGTATGTGGTTCCATGGAAGAAGATATTGTGGCGGGTATTCTTTCCTGCCAGCTCCAATCGGAGATGCGCGTACATGATCTTGGACCAGTTGAGTCCCTCTCCATTCCAGCTCTTGTAAGCTGCAGCCAACGCGCTGGGCGATAACACCTCCGTTCCATCAAGAGCCATCAAAAGTCGAAGGTTGATAAATTTCAACAATTCCTTCCACGAAGCCTTGGCTTTCCTGATTGAATATCCCCGTCCCACCTTGGCGTCGTCTGGTTTCTCGAACACACGGCTGAGCTCAGCCTTGATTAGCAAAGACAATCTCACCAGCGTAGGTCTTGTCTTCGGCATGCTCGGACAATGCTGTTGGACGACCTCCACGTCGAAGCAAACCACTTCACCGTTGATCAAAAATTCGTCTTGTGCGCCTCGCTTGGAGCTCAGCATGAAGGCCAGCACTCGCGGTAGATCCGCCTCCGGCCATTGCTGCTCGATGAATTGCAGGAGACCTGCCTTCTCCAAATTCTTGCGGTTGCCCTCATACACCTTCTTTGGCAACTCCCTCAGCGGAGAAGGATCAATCTCGAAATCCTTCTTCGTCTTCCGTTTCTGGCTCATCTTGACCTCTCTGTCTGCTGTTCTCTTACAACCAACGCCACTCTGTGAATTTGGATTCACCATTTTGCACCTGTTTTTAGCAAGAAAACAGAGTTCTTCTCCCTGCAATGTCTACTTTGTTTGCGCAGTCTTCTTCACGCTAAAACACTCTTAAGACATGCATCTACACTCATAGAATTTCCTTTCATCTGTGCAGACTTATGTCTGAAGATTACATGCAAAGTGGTTACAACGGTTATGCCGTTTCTTGATTTTCCTTAATCAACTCTTCTGATTTTACTCTCGTAGATAGTTATCTACTCTCAATAAATTCTATTCCATTAATATCACACCTTGGCAAGGAAGATCAGTTGAATTCCGCGGTCTTTAAGCAACCTCATTCACAACAAAACGACATAATCTCAAAATTCTCTGTTCTCTGCGAACTCACATTCAGAACATCTTAAACGACGAACTTACCACCAAGAGTGTGACGACTTCTTCCTTTGCTCGTGGCGACACCTTGCTTCCCGAATATAGAGTCTCACAAAACTCACAACTTTGCGACAATTTCTCACAATATACTCCAACTCTCAACAATGCAAACTGGTCTCTCAACTTCCACTTCAGCGACTGAACAATGTACTTGTGAATTTGCTCTGATGAGCCATAGCCAAGTTTGGCAGCTTGTTTTCTTAACGGCTCATCAAGTTTTGCCACTTGGTTTTAAGTCCCGTCCCCACTCGTCCTTATCATCACGTTTTTCAAGTCATTGCAATGATCTTTTTGACATGATTGATTATTGTTCCCTTGAGTAAAGTGTCCACTTTTGTCCCTTCCATGGCACTTTAGTTGATCTTTCAACATGATGAGATTTTTCCACTTTGTGACAAGGTCGCTTCTCACAGATTTCCTACCAACTTAATCATCATTTTTATTTTCTTAAGTTTTTCCATTTTCCATAATATGCTTCGGCTTACTTCTGACTTAAGGCATCTCTTTGCTTAAGTTTATTATTGTCTCACAATTTTACTTTTTAAGATGAACTTCATGGACAACCCAGACTTACTGTCTTAAGGTGTTCACTCAAGTTCTTAAGACAACTGGAGTTCTGACATCTCCTTAAATTTGATAAGACCACTCAAGTTCTTAAGTCACTTGTGTCTTTAAGACTATTTTGAGTTCTTAAGGCAACTGCAGATCTGACGTCTCTTGGGTGTTTTAAGACATCTTAAGTTCTTTAAGACAACTGTATCTTTAAGAGCACGTAAGTTCTTAAAACAACTGGCATGACATCACACTTATGATCCTAATTCTGTGACTTAACTTGAGATGACTTCTTAAGTCCTGTTCCTTTATGCAAAATGATTTCGCTCTTAAGAATTTTTATTTTCGATTTTTATTTTTTCAACAATACCTTATGACAAGGTTTCTCTCAAGAAAGTTTTTTGTGAATGTTTTTTATGAATGATCATAAATTAACTATGACTTAAAACACAAAATTTTAAACTTTCCCTTTAGTAGTTTAGTGTCGTTCCGGACTACTTAAAAACTTTTTCTTAAGATTTTCCTTAAGTAGGGATGTAGCCCCCCTCTTTAAAAGGTAACTTGCCCTAAAGTTACATACTTTTTGAGCCTGTAGCCATTATAGCGTGTTGCATGCACATTACCTGCAAAATCTTGTAATTCCACAGAGCCATTAGGATAAGATTTAAGTATTTAGTATGGTCCAAACCATCTCATTTTAAATTTCCCTGGAAATTTCTGAAATCTACTGTCATAGAGTAAGACTAAATCATTTTCTTTTAGAGTTTTTGGTTGTAATTTACTATCGTAATAAGTTTTCCTTTGTTTTTGTATAGCTTCCATATTCATGTAGGCTTGACCTCTAATTTCATCTAGACGTTCTAGATTATCTAATCTTTCTCTTAGAGATTGTTCATCATCCAATCTTTCAGAAATTGCCACGCGTAGAGAAGGTAATGCCACTTCTATTGGAAGCATGGCTTCCAATCCATATACTAATTGGAAAGGGGTTGCTTTAGTTGTAGTTTTTATTGTACATCTATATGCCCATAATGCATTATTCAACTCATAATCCCAATTAGATGCATTGCCTTGTAATGTCTTAGTGATAATCTTGCAGAGAATACCATTAGACTTCTCAGTTTGTCCATTAGCTCGAGGGTGATAGGGTGACGACTTACGGTGCTTAATAAACTACTTTTGCAACATTTTCTCAATAGTATCATTGATGAAATGAGTCCCTCTATCACTTACAATTTCTTTTGGACACCCAAACTTAGTGATGATATGTTCATAAATGAATTTTGCCACAGTGTCTGCATCATCATTTCTAGTGGCAAGGGCCTCGACCCACTTAGTCACATATTCGGTTGCAACCAAGATATAACGTTTTTGACCCTCACGACTAGGTGGTTTGATGGGACCTACAAAGTCAATTTCCCATTTCTCAAAAGGAATTTGTGTTAAAATTGGTGTGAGTGGCATAGCCTTAGTGGCTGTCGGTTTACCAACTCGCTGGCAAGGATCACATTTTTTAACATAATTGGTTGCATCGGCAAAAAGTGTGGGCCACCAATAGCCTGCTCGCAATGCTTTTTGAGCGGTAGCCCAACCCGCAAAATGCCCTCCACAGACATCATCATGACATCCTACTAAAATCATTGATACTTCACTAGGATTTACACATCGTCGAAGTACATCATCTTTACCTCGCTTATATAGAACACCACTTATCATAGTGTATGGTAAAGATTGATGGACTAATTTAATTTTATCTTTGCTAGTGTATTCAATAGGAAAAGTAGCCTTAGTTAAATAATAGATGATGTCGGCATATTCTTTTGGAATTACATCAAGTACCTCCACACCGTCCTTAACAGAAAAGATGTGTGCATCTGGAAAGTTATCATCTATGGACTGTGGATTTATAGACTCACTAAGTCTTGATAAAAAATCTGCATTTTGATGTATTTTCCCCGGTCTGACATTAATGGTAAAATCAAACTCTTGCAATAACAAAACCCACCTTGCAATTCGACCACTTAATTGAGGCTTATTGATCATATACTTTAAAGCATCATGATCAATATGAAAAGTGAATTTATATCCCAATAAATAATGTCTATATTTCTGAACAGAGAAAATCATGCCAAGACCTTCTCTTTCAGTTACAGAATAGTTCCTTTCTGGGGCACTCAACTGTCTACTTGCAAAGTAAATTGGTCTATCATGACCTTTGGAATCTTTCTGGCTTAAAACACTTCCAATTGCCATATTAGAAGCATCAACATATACTTCAAAGGATTTTGTCCAATCTGGGGGAATTAGGACAGGTGCTTTACTAAGGCGACGTTTTAACTTGTTAAAAGCTTTAGTGCAATCATCTGTCCATACCCCCGGTAGTAAGGTTTGTTTTGTTAAGACATTCAAAGGCGCTGCTATTAAAGCAAACTTATAAATAAATCTTCTATAATAACCTGTTGCACCTAAAAAGCCTTTTAGTCCCGTGAGATGTTTAGGTATTTCCATTTTAATAATAATGTCTACTTTGTCTGGGTCAACCGATATTCCCTCTTTTGAAACAACATGACCTAATAATTTACCACATACAGTGGCAAACTCAGACTTAGCAGCATTTATGGAGATGCCATACTCTCTATATTGATCAAAACATTTCTTTAAATTTTGTGCATGATCTTTCTTAGAATCAAACATACAAAAATCATCTAAAAATATCTCCATAAATTTTCTAAGATATTTTGTGAAGGCTTGAGTCATAATTCTTTGGAATGTTGTCGGAGCATTGCACAATCCAAATGGCATGACATTATATGCAAAAGTCCCCCAGCCTGTAGTGAAAGTGGTCAATGGCTTATCTTCTGGGGCAATCTGCACGTGATTGTAGCCCGAGAATCCATCAAGGAAAGAATAACACTCATGACCCGCTACACCATCTAGGACTGCATCAGAAAATGGTAAAGGAAAGAAATCTTTCTTAGTGGCTTTGTTCAACTGTCGAAAATCCTGACAAATACGGATCTTACCATTCTTTTTAGGTACTATGACAATAGGTGACACCCACTCACTAAATGGCACGGGATAAATGAAATTACACTCCAGTAATTTATCAATTTCCTCTTTAACCATTAGAGAATACTTTGGGTTCATCCCATATTGCCTTTGCCTAACACATTTAGCATCCGTTTCTAGGATAATTCGATGTTGACAAACATCAGGAGGTATGCCTTTCAAGTCTTTATAAGTCCAAGCAAAGGCATCTTTCTCCTTCTTAAAGAATTCCAACCATTCTTCATATTCTTTAGAACTTAATTCATCATATATTTTAATAGGCTTAGGATCTTCCGTAGTGCCTAAATTTATTTCTATAGTATTTTTTACTAAAGGTCGAACACTAGATGTTTTCTTATCACCTAGCAACTCATCCGAGTCTGATACATAAGGAATTTCCTTATCTGGCTCTCCCTCAGTAGTAATGTTAAAAATAGGAGCATTTTGCCATGCTTCAATAGCTGCATCCGAGTCATCAACTTGACAGGGGGGACAAAATACTCTCCGGGACCTAAACCTTTAAATGTAGGCATGTCCTGGACAACATTAGTGACTTCAGGCTTAGATTCTGAGTTTGGATCAGTAGTCCAGTCTGAAACATCATCTTGAGTCTCACCATGATAGTTTGCAGGGAACATAGGAAGAATAATCTTACTTTTGCCCTTCCCAATTGTCAAAGTTTCCTTGCCCCAATCATCCTTGGCTTTAGCTAATGACAACCAACGTCTGCCAAGGAGAATAGGATATGTGGAAATAGACTCACTCACCTTAGAGACAATATAGTCAATTTTATAATCAATTCCACCAATTATTGTATTTAATTGTATCAATTTTTCCAAAGGTTTGACTCTACTTTGATCGGCCATTCTTAAAATAATAGGAGTAGGTGCTATGTTAGTTATGCCTAACTCTTCCATAGTATCAACACTCATAAGGTTGACACTACTCCCACTATCAATTTGGACTCCATCAATTAAAGCCCCATCTATAATTACATCGACTGTAGGTGCACCTGGATCTAGAGAGATATCATGAACGTTCACAATTTCGGATTGAGATTTACTTGTTTCCTTATTTATTTTTTGTTTAGTTTTTTTAACATTGTCTTCCTCTTGTATTTTTGCTCTCTTTCTAATTAGAGAAGATGTTAACTCATTCTTACAATAAGGTGACAATGCAAGTAATTGTCTCAAAGAAATTTGAGGTTGTAATCTATCTAAATCTGTGAGAATATCATATGGATGCATACCCACTGCTAGTCTCATAATTCTATTATGTTTTCTCTTTTTTATAGATGATTCTTTCATTATTTTTTTTGAAGGTTTATAAAAAGTAGGTTGTTCCAATGGTTTCATGGAAGTACTTGGTTTTTCCACATTTGGAATTATAGGTACAACTTTTTCTGGCAAAGTAGGTGTTATAGGTACTCGAGTAGGATTTTCCCGAGAATCACTACTTGTCATCTCTATTATTTGTGGTGATGGTTTAAGAATTTCTGGTCTTTTTAGTGTAGTAGGCATATCTCTAGCAAGCACAAGATTAAATTTTACTTTGCTATAATCACTTTCTGAACTACGAACAGGTTCTTTTTTGAGGGCCTTCTTGGCTTGTGATCTAGTGATAAAGACATCTTGAGGTGTATCAATTGCCATATAGTTTACATTTCTAGTATTAAAAGAGTCAAGACTCTACTTCTTGAATTTGAACTTGTTTCCTAACATTAGGAAATTCAGTAATTATGGTTGTGCAAAAGGTAGAAACATGCCCTGTTTGCCCACATCTTCCACATAAGGGATTAAAACCAACTTGTTGGCGTGCATTTGTGCATTCCCTAGAATAATGACCTAGCTCTCCACATCTATAACATACTACTTCTTTGTTTCTATCTTGATTAGGTCCTCTCCAAACTTGGTGTTGACTATAACCATTATTTCCTCTCCGATGGTTATTATTGTTTCCTGGTCTCGTAAAAGGTTGTTTGGATGTAATTCTATAAGGTTGTTTTTTGTTATTATTTTGAGAAGGTTGCTCTTGTACTAGGGCCTTAACTTCCTTGATATTTCTACAAGTAGTTATATCATGGCCCTTAGCACCGCAATAAGCACATCTAAGTTTAGGTGTTCCTCCTATAGGATATTTACACTCGGTGGCCAAGTGTCCATGTCCCTTACAATTACTACACCAAATATTAGTTCGTTGATTAGTAGCCTTAGGTCGCTTATTTCTTCCTTCATTAACTTGGACTGACAATTCTCTAAATTGTTTTTGTAAGGCTTGTAGCTCATTTTCCTCATGACTTGGAGGCATCAACGCAAGTTGTTGCTCTCTAGGATGAGGTGATCCCTGTATAGTTAATTGAGGTTGACTAGATATTGCCCGAGGATAATAATCTCTCCCACTATTATCCATTCCATAGTGAGTAGATACAGGCAAAAGATATGGATCATGATATAAAATCCTTTTTGTCTGTAACAACATGTTAGATCGCTGCATAGCAGCTTCCCAATTTCTAGCAGCTTCATGTACTGCATTTAAATTTGTTGGGTTGAAAAGTTTGACGTGGTATATACACATAGGATCTAATAAACCTCTGGTAAAGATATTAGTGATCCATGCTTCTGGCATATTATGATCTCGCCATCTATTCAATAAGTTTCTAAGCCGAGTATAATATCTGGTTATAGTTTCTGTGGGATACATTTGAAAACTTTGCAACTAATCCTACAAAGTATTATGATAAGACTGGGATTTAAATCTGGTCAAAAATGCTTCTTTTAAAGCATCCAAGTTTGTTGGCTGAGGATCTAGTGCTGCATACGACCTCTGAGCTTCCCCAAGTAAATTACCAAGAAAACTAGTGATATACTTATCAATTGCTAAATTATTAGCTATTGCTACTATTTGAAATCTTTCCAAGTAGGAATCTGGATCTTCTCCCAAATCATCATAGAATATGGGAAATGAAGTTATATTAAGCATCCTATGATGCGCCATAGCAATGGGATCAACCAAAAGGTTGTCAGGAGTAGGAGGGGTTGAAGGTGGTGAAAATAGTGAGGACCTACTAGAGGTAGAATTAGTAGAAGAAGAGTCAAAAGGAGAAGCCCTCCCAGAAGTATGTGAGGAATGTCCAGCTGGACTCTCTTCTCTTACTGGTGGTTCTGAGTGCTCTTCTTCTTTATTTTCACTATTACATAAACTTTCACCTTCTTTAGGCTCACTTTGCTCACCTACATCTAACTTTCCTCTTTAATAGGATTATACTTAAATTCCTCTCCTTCCACACTAGATTGGTCAATCTCTTCTTGTATGTCAAAGTTTAAAGTGGTAGGTCTAAGAATTTGGCTAAAAGCTTCTAATAATTCCTTATGAAACTTATGTTTTTCTTCTTCATTCTCAAATGGTATGTCATTTAGAAAATGGTCAATAGATTCTTTTGCTTCACTACGAGTAAATATTGGTGTTTCCAATTTCGACTCAAATTTTTGGGCAAAAGGACTTGGATAGGGAGTCTCAAAGTTTGTTTGGTTTGAGGAGTTACCTACTTCGTAGATACGATTTATTGTTAAAGAATGGAATATGGAGGTTCTAAACAATTGCTCTAACTCATCAAGTTGTTGATCATTAATGTTAGGTTTTTCATCCACTTCTCCCTCTTTTGAGAGTTCTTCCTTTTCTAAGGGAGTAGACCAAGCGTTCTCGCTTTGGGTCTCCCAATCTTCTTCTTTTGGACTATTAGAACAACAAGAGTGAGTAGTATATTTTTTATCTTTTATTTTCCCTACATATTCTTTTCTATGATTTTTTAAGGCTGCAAGTACCAACTCTTCTGGGGTAAACTGTGCTGTCTTTGTTTCTGACTCAGGAGAATTTGGAGTATCGGGTAGTGTTTAATATGTTTTCTCCCTTTTAGTTTGTCTCAATGCCTTTCCTAAGGCTATTTCTATTTCATCATCTAGTTTAAAGGGAGAAGGAGTTGTAACAGTGTTAAAGGCAGGATTATGTACTCCTAACACTACGGTTGGTTGTTTCCTATCTACCCTTTTCTTATAATGTTGAGCTCTCTCAACTTTTTGTTTTTCTCTTTTCTCTTTGTCTTTTCCTGACATTAGTGATCCCCATAGATTTTTTATTTTTATCCTTATTTTGAATTTAATTTTTAGATCTTTAATTTAAGCAAAGATAAATTGCTTCCTCTGTAAGATTCATTCCCTCAACTTCCCATGCAATGTTTCGTGGATACTTATACATAGTTAATAAGGCTCCCATTTCATTTTCTCCCAACCATTCACTGGCTATATCTATCAAAAGGTCTATTTCATTTTCGGCTATTTTCAAATATTCCCTATCATAAGGACCTATACAATGATATGCACAAATTTTAGTGATTAATCTCCTCATTATTTTCCCACCATTAACTGGGGTATATAAAGGATCACTTTCTTGGTTCATTTTGTCATTGGGGGTACTTGTTTGGTTTTTTCAAGAAATTGTAAAGAATTTTAACTTGAACAAAGGTGGGGAGCTTCCATAGATAGGTTTAATTCCTTCTCTTTATTTATGGGGTAACCCAAATATGCCAACAATTCCTCTATCTCAATATTACTCAACCACTCTTTTGCCTGCTCAACTAATCTATCTATTTTGGTTTCTACTATTTCCGAATATTTCCTATCCTGACTAATAAAAGTTTCATAATAAGCTATTCTTGCATACAAGAATTTAAGGGACTTATTTCTTTCACTTTTAGAATTTAGGCGTTCAATTTTTCTCATTTGCTCCATTCAGGTAACAATAGTGACGCCAATCAGTCAGTGAAAATTGTTCTATCTTAAATTCTCGTGACAATGGTTCTATTATTAATTCTCTTGGATAATTGAATTTTTGTAAGAAAGTATTGATATTTTTTTCTATTAATGGAATGTTGGTTGTTTTCTTTAATGCGTTCTATTTCTGTCCCCAAAAGTCTAAATAATTTCCCCTCATTGTATTGAATTTTAGAATAAATTATTAATAATCTTTTCAACCTTGTCCGTTGTTCCTTAAAAGTTTCATTTGAGGAACTCATTTTTTAAATACATAAGAAATCAAAAGCTACACTATCGGGAACTTCTGGATCTTTAGATAAGAAGTCGGGAAAGAATACTTTGCTCTCAAAATTTTGTTTACTATAAACAAAGATATAAGTTTCCTGATTAAACTTGTATCCGTTCCATGCCCCTATACCTCTAGAAATTAATGGTTGTGTTTGAAGTTTTAACCGACCATATTGGGCAAAAAGGTAGTGTAGTTGATATTTTAAATATAAAGTCTTTTTCTTGACAATTACTTCATTAAAACCCTCACCCTTACTCTACACTTTGTTTAAATTAATTGTTTAATTTCTAAGGGGAGTTGTTCAAATTTTTCATTAATGATTGATCAATTTTTGGGTGAACCCCATAAAATTGAAATCCTTGTCCGTAATACGCACCTCTATAGACACGATAAAGGGCGCTAAACAAATATGGACCACTAAAGAAGTCACTCAAAGCTTCTTCAGAAACCTCCCATGGAAAAGTAGACATGTTGTAACATGTCTTCACTCTTTACTAAAAGTTTATTTTTATTTTTATTTTTATAAATTTTAATTCTTAATAAAAAAATTCAATAACTCCAAGGTTTATAAATTCACACAAAACTAAATGCTACGATAGTTTACTTAAGTATTTGACTTAAGTCTGACAACTTTCCTAATTAAAATTACTTAAAAACTTGACGGTACCATCCCCAGCATGGTCGCCAAAAAAATGTAGAGTGATTTTTTACCACTCTAATAAAACACCCAAGTGTATCCACACCTCATAGGATTCGTTACGGGGATGATCATACACCTAGTTTTAAATAATTGGAGATTAATTGTGTCGTTAAAGCTATCTTTTTGGTTAATTCTTAAGGTTATCTATCTATCTTTGGAAAATTAGGGCTGTTAGCATCACTCTTAAGGGATCCACAAACAAAGACTAACCCCAAAGGATCTCTCGTGCCTTAAGTAGGAACATTAGTCCTTTTAAGATTGTGCTTATGCCACTAATTCTTGAACACTTGCCACACTGGGCTAATGGAAGTTTCCATTAAGTCTCATTGTATTGGTTCTTTAATTACAGTCTTTAAGAATTCAAATTCTTACCTCATGCAAAATTGCTCCACTTTTCACGTCCGACCACTCGGTCCACGTGATCACGTTCTTAAGACAAAGGTTAGTCTTAAAAATCACATATACAAGTTAACTTAAGTCTTAAGGAGTTTCAGCTCTCAAGTCTCCACTTAAGTTCACATATCCCCACCTACTCCTTAAAGACTACGGTGGTCTACACTTACTCGTACCACTTAGTTTTTAAGATCCCTGACTAGTTCTTAAGACTTCATTCTCGGTCGTCTCCATGTTCTTAAGAACACAGCCTCGAGCTCTTAGTTCTTAAGAATTCACTTTACTCACATACGACTGATTCATAAAAACCTGCACTGTCTAGACCAATTCAGCCCTACAGTGTTCTTAAGTTTCTGTCTTAAGACTTCCAGAATCGGGAGTGCATCTCATTGAATGCAAATGTTGTCCCGTATTCTCACTCATAAGAACCTTTAAGTCCAAGCCCTTAAATTTAAGGGTCTCCTGGTACTTAAGGTCTCAACCTTCATAAGCTTATGTATCCAAATTTGGACTCAAGATTCTTAAGTTTCTATGTTTTCTTCTTAAGTCTTTCTTTGGGATTTGTTCCTTATTTTCTCTCTTATGATAGTTTCTTTTATACTCACAACTTAGCCTACCTTAGAGAATCCCTTCTATTAAGGTTAGGCTTAATGCTAATTTTTTGTATGCATAATATGACATTCTTGCCATTCACCAAGGTATGCCACTCTTGATGTTTATTGCAAAAATTGCATTAACATGAATAAGATCTCCACTCTTATCCTTATGATACTCAAGTTATGTTCACTCACACTTGAGATCTTCTTAAGTACTTATGCATCACACAACTTATGCACTAAGTCACTTAATTTCACATTATCTCCATTAATCTTCACACTCATGATTAATGCTCCAACACACACACACAAGGTCACACCCACGACCTTAGTAGTTAGGGTATTTCCCTAACTTATTCCATGAAGAATAAATATACAATGCATTCATGCATAGGAATTTTATCCGCAATTAATACCTAATGCATGCACTTGCATTTACAACACACAATGTCAAGTTTATTCAATGAAGTTCACATATTATTGCAATTATACATATGACTCAAGTCACACACAAGACTCTACACATGCAAATTCAATAGTAAATATATATTCATATATAAAATTAAATACTCTTACAACATTAAGAGTCATCAACTAGCTTTTTCACCTAAAGCTAGGGCTCACTCCAATCTTCCTCCAAAGAATTTCTATGGTAATGGCCAAGAATGCTAAAAATTCAAGCTAATCATTCTACTCAACATCCAAGAGGTACACCTCTTGGCAAGAGATTTTCCCTAGTATTAACCATTAAGATTAATTTCACTAAATCTTCACATCTCTTCATATCTATTCATGGAAAGGTACACCCTTCCCAAAGGGTGCGAGTTCAACCCTTTTCCCATTATTTCCTTATTCTTGGATATGAATAGGTACTTTCTAATTAATTAACTACTTAGTGTAAACTTAATCATTATTTTTTAATTCTCCATATATCTACAACCCTTTTTATACTTAATTTTTGGAAAAAGCTATTTTTGTCATTTTGGCTCTACATGTATGCTAAAATTATACTCGGAGTAGTAGTCGATTGGAGGACGATGGAAATACAACTAAACTCCAAGATGACACCAGTATCCACGGCGTCACTACTAATAGAGCGCAAGTTTCCGGGCGAAGCTCTAGGAAAAAATGCGAAGGAGGTTGAAGTTCCAAACGAGGAAGTCGTGTGGTCTGACACTTCCAGTGACGACTCGGATACTAGGTGTGACTCAACTATTCGCAAGGAGATTGAAGGCTTTATTAAATGCCATTGTCTAGATTCTGCCCTTCAAGGAACATCGACAATTGGAGAAGATTCTGGCAAGGAAGAAGATCCAACTGAGATGGACGCGGTTGCATATGAGAACATCAATGAAAACCTAGAATCTTCTGATGATGTTCCAATTGGACGAGAGGCTCATCTTCAACTTCTTGCTAAATATCAGGAGAGTTTACAGGAAAACAAGAATCTGGTAGAAGAAGCCAACCGCAACAAAGAAGAACTTCAAAAATTACGCGTTGTACTCCAAGAAAAGGACAATCAAATCTAGGAATACGCGAAGTTGGTGTTTACTTTAAAGTCGTAGAATTTGATAGCAATGGAAGTAGTGCCATGAATGATAAACGGTTTAGTTTTGTAACATTTTGAAATCATAGACCTTGTGAATTTTGTAAATTGCACTTCATTTGTAAATGGCTTTAGTTCGAAACAATATTGTTTATCTCTGACGTTAATCAAGTTTGTATGGTTCAGCATGTTTTTTAATTTGTACAATGTAATAAAGTGAATGTTCTATACAGTCTTGTATACATTTAAATTATATATTTGATGAATGTGTTATGATCTTCCATGATTGTACAACTTCATGCACCGCAGTCAATAAATTAAATTCACTTTTGTCTAATATTTGATAACCGACTACAATAGTCTATAGTATCATCGAGATTTTTTTTGTAGTGGAATTTATATCATGTGTTGAAGAATAAAACTTAAATTTTTGTCTCAAACATGTAAATCATAAGACTAAACAATAAAAATCATGTTACTTTCTTGCATAATAAATGATTTGGGATGTAACAAAATCCCCAATATTAATGCAACATTATTATTCTTGGTTGAATTATATGTAACTAATTGCAACGGCCTTCCAAATGATAAGAGATGGCATTCTACCATACAAATTATCCATATTATATCTTAATATGAGTATAAGTTTGCCATACAAATCATTTCCCATGCTAATTGAAGGTACTAACTCTCCCCAAAAAATCATTAAGTAAATATAAGTATTGTGTGCCTAAGTAAGTAGAAGTATTGTATAAGCAAGTATAAATATTAAGTATTGTATGTATAAGTATAAGTATTGTATAAGTAAGTATAAGTTCAAGGTCATTGGTTATAAGTAAGTATAAGTATTGTATGTCAAGTTTAAGTCAGAAGTTCAAGGCACACCCCTCTCGCTTACGCGCGCAGCCCTCTCGCGCACGCGCACCTCTTGGTCGTACGCACACCTCTTGGTCACTAATTTACTATAAATATTAGATTTCAAAGTTACTGACCCCACTTCCTAGGCGCTTTGGCCTGCAACTGCCACCTGGCGGCTGCTTGCTTGGCACTTTGGGAAGTTTTTTACGGTGTCTATTGACACCTTTGTATTTCGCCAGCTTCGTATTCATCCACCTCGTCACCATGGATTCTAGACAACCATCTACCACTAGCAGTCCCCACGGAAAACGACAACGTGATTTTCGTCACGCACGCTTAGAGCAGAAGAAACGCCTTCACGTGTTGATGGATGAGAAGATGAAGGCATTTTCTAGTTGGGAGGCAGTTCCAATTCCATGGACATTTGCACAATGTGCAAAATACATTGGATGGTGTCATTTAGGGCACCTCTAGCCATACTCGCGGTATCCTCTAATGCGACGTACAAATAGGGCCAACTTGGGGTACTGCACCAATGAGTTCTTCAAGGAGCGTTGTATTCAAGCGTACCATCACATTTATGACGAGGCGAAAGTGCGCCGCAACTCGGTAAATATTTCAATTTTACGGATGGTTTACTCGGAGGTGGTACTTGGCGTACCGGTTGATTGGAGGACAATGGAAATCCAAACACAGTCCAAGATGGCGCCAGTCATTGGATTAACAATACCGTTTGTGCGGAAGTTTCCAGGAGAAGGTCTCGGGAAAACCATGGAAGTTGAACCTTCAAATAAAAAAATCGAGTGGTCCGCGTCTTCATCTGACGACTTAGATACTGGATGTCATCAGTTTGTGCGTAGGCAATAAGAATTGTCCATCGTATCAGGCTTGAACCCTAAACCGTCGGTTTCACAATAAGACGGAGATGCCACGAAGACGGATGCGGTACCTGAGGAGGGTGTGGATAATAAAAAAAAGTCTACGGAGGGTGACTGGGTGAGTCCTAATGATTATCTTCGAGTTGTGAAGCGACTAAATGAAAGCTTGAACGTAATTGAGGATCAAGGAGAAGAGCTCGATGAGTAGGATAATGAAGTTGCGAAATGTCTTGAAGAAATTCAAGACTTGAAGGCACAAGTTCGGGAGAAAGACAATCTTCTTTCATTTTTTACTGGCTTTAAGGGAGTTTAGAACTACAACAGTGCTAGAAATGTACATAGAGCAATGTTGAAACTTTTTGGAAGAAGAGCTTTCTACAATTTTGTAACTGCCATTTAATATTGAGCGATATTTTGTATATTTAATAAAACCTTGTAAATTGAGTGGCATCATGTATATTTAGTGGATTTGTATCAGATGTTTTACATATCAAAATGTTAAGTGTTGTAATGTTTCAATATACCGTCGAATTAGTGCGCACGCCCCAACATTGTGCGCGTCCGGCCCTAGAGCGTACGCGCACGGCCCACAGCGTGCGCTTTCGGCTGGAAGCGTGCGCGTTCGGACCACAGCGTGCGCGCCCAGCCACATAGAGTATGCGCCCGGCCCCCCTTGTGCACGCCCGGCCTCAGATGCTCCTGCTCCAGCACTATATAAGAACCATATGCGATGTGCTTGACTGATCTCACATCCTTCGCTTCGTGTCCTAGAACTCCTTATTGGGTTCCTTGCATGAATCTACAAGTTTGTGAGTGACCTTTGGGTCCACATTTTCTATGCACACACAATTTCCTATTACTTTTGGCGGATTCTCTTTGGCACAACATTGCGCGCCAATTTTATTGTGATGTCTCAACAAAGGGCTCAAACGAAGGAGTGGGCCCCATGGTACACATTTAACAAGAAGGATCAAGTGACATGTGTTTGGTGCAATTACACGTTCGCATACAAACGTGGGAGGTGCATGTCACACTATGGGTATCCACAATGGACGAAGACTTCGTGCACTAAGGCCACAACAGCTGTTAAGGCCCGTTTTAAAAGATGCGGGAATATTATTCCTACTAGGATGACCGAGGCGGAGATCGTTGGCCTTCTTAGCGCACCAGCAACATGTTCCACAGAACCTTGTTCTAGCCAATCCATCCAACAAGGTAGTTTCTTGGAAACTCGAAATGAGGAGAACACGCAGTCCACAAATCCTCTAAGCCAAGCAGCATCATCAACACCAAGATCTGTACGACAACGGAGCTTTCCAGAGGCTTACCAAATAGAAAAACGAAAAGAGTTGGACGAATTATGGGCACATTTTTTTTATGAAGCAAACGTTGCATTCAACGTGGTTAGACATCCGGCCTTCATCAGGGCCACCCTCGCAACGTCAAAGGCGGGTTTCGATTATACACCGCCATCATACAATGCCATGAGGACTACATACATTGAGCCTCTAAAAAAAAGTGAAAGACCTTGTGGACAAGAAGACCGGCGTAGATATTGCCAAGTATGGGGCAACAATATGCTCGGACGGGTAGGACAATGTTACACGTCGCCCTCTCATGAATATCATGCTCGTTTGTCCAATGGGTGATATCTTCTTGGGGTCTATAGACACCACGGGTATGAAAATATCTACGACATATATAGAGGACCAATTGAAAAGTTTTATCCGTAAGGTTGGACAATTGAATGTGGTCCAAGTGTGCACTGATAATGTGTCAAACATGTTGAGGGCAATGAAGAAGGTCAACAATGAGTACCCGCACATATATACTCAAGGGTGTTGTGCACATATTTTGGACCTCCTCCTCGAGGACTGGGGGAAGGAAGACATATTTGCACACCTCGTCTAGAAGGCGAAACAAATTGCATTGTATATCCGGAACCACCATGTGCCCATGGCCCTTTTTCGTCGATTTTTGCCAAAATTGTCTCTGTTATGGCCAGCAGCAACAAGGTTTGCATGCAATTACATAATGATCCATCGTCTGTTGGAAGTGAAGAATGCCCTGGAGATGGTTGTGATAGACCCAGCATGGATATCCTGCGTATCCTCTCTTTTCGATAGGCAAAACGGGCACCGTGCCCATGCGAAGGCATCGCAGGTGCGAGCCAGCGTTCTAGACGAGACTTTCTGGCATCGGTGCAGTAACTTTGAATTTGTAGTGGCACCAGTACTAAAGGCATTGCGGACTTTGATCGTGACACTCCGGCAATGGGAATTGTTTGGGTGACCATGAACAAGCTAAAGGAGCACGTGTTCAAGCTGCGCAATGCGCCATTCAACATGCCTGACGGAATTGCAACTCGCCTCGAAGGATCATTCCTTGCCCGTTGGGAGATGATGACAACAGATCTCCATTATGGAGGGGCTTTATTGAATCCTTATCTAGCCAATAACTTGCAAATTCAAAACAATGGTGAGGCCAAAAGGGCCCTAAACAAGGTTGTTATAACGCTCTGTGGTCCACTCGGAGTGTCTTTTTCGGCAGTAATGCTCGAAATCACGGAATATGAAGAATTGCGAGGCCCATATTCACCATTGGAAGCTGGGGAAATTGAAAACAGCAACTTGTTGCGTCACCAATGGTGGAACCACGTGGGCGGGCAATTATTGCCTATCATTGCGAAGCGTATACTAGCACAAACCTGTTCGGCCTCGTCATGTGAGCGTAATTGGAGCATGTATTTGTTCGTGCATAGTAAGAGCCGAAATCGCTTGGGAGTGCAGAAAGCGGAAGATTTGATTTACATCTACGCGAATAGTCAATTGCTTCGAGAACGTGCTCGACCAGACCCGATTCGATGGTATGAGGAGAATGTGCATTCGGAGGAGTCTGATCCAGATGGGGGACTTCCTTCAAACACAGAGGACGAGGACTTGGAGTCGGATGATGAGGGTTACAACTGGATGGGCGACGATTGGGAAGACCTTGCCGGTGACAACAACCCCGTGTCTGATCATAGCCCACCTAGGGACAACTCTGCAAACAACGAGCACGGTGGAGATGCACTACATGACCATTTTCACAACGTCGACGGTGACCCAGTGGATCCTTTTGTGTTTGATGATGTCGACGCAGCGGCAGTCCATACTGTAGTAGAATTATTGGGTGAAGACCGTGCCCAAGAAGCTAGGGCAGAGAAAGATGGATCGGCATTGGGGGGCAATCTTGATGGAGATGACAACATCTCGGAGAATCAATCTCCCAACTCAAACGGCTCTAGCGCCTCAGGCCTTTCTAGTGGCGATGGCCTTGATCTCGACAGTCATGGCATTGGCATTGCAATGCAGAATACATTTCCTCACGATGGAAACGAAGTGAGCAGTGGTGGAAACGATAATGACTCCCATGAGCCAATGGCCACCACGGGGTCCATTGAAGTTGTGAGAAGCTCTCCGGTTTTGCCTCAAGCAATAGAACCGGACTCAGAGGAAGACATGCCACTCCAAGATTTGTTTCGGCAGCCACGTGCTCAAAATACCGCATCGATCGGAAGAACTCTTTTACGTGTAAAAGAAAAGACTTCTTCAACGATAGTTCGGCCACCCGTCCACCGTAGCGCACTCGTCCCAAATGGTGGTGTGGAGCGCGTGATACTAACCCCACAACTTCCCTCCGCGAGGGTTGGGTCTTCTACTATGAGCAGCCGTTTAGGGACACGGAGGGGCGAGAACAATGGTACTCTCCCTTTCTTCACGAGACCTTAGCGAAGCGGAACCTCGGAGAGAGTCATTGGAGCCAAAGGCAACCGCTCTAAAAACATGGATGGAGTAACAGACAAAAGGAAGAATATCCGAGTAAAATGACTTGTGAACGCCGCATCAACTACTGGAGCCGAGCTACAATTACGAAACTTGGCCTCGGAGATTGAGGAGTACGTGGCACCAGTCTTGGAAAATGCAGCGGAGAACTTCTCATCATCGGGCGATCATGCAGACGATGAGGATTGCGATGAGGTACCTGGCGACAATACGGTGGTGCTTCGCGGGCTTTCTCTTCCCCAAAATGTTCGCCGATCAAAAGGAAAGCGGAAACACAATGAAGAATCCTCAAGTTCAGATGATTAAAAGATGACGGACACGAGGATACTACAAGTTAAAAGTGTCTTTAGTGGTGTGGTGATAGCATGGTTCAGTAGTACCGCGGTTCTAAAATATGTACTTGGTATTCAGAGTGCCCATTCATAAAAGCACCACATTGAAATAAATAATTTTAATGTTAGAGCACCCTGGTACAATTGTATTCTTTCAAATTCTCTAAACCTCAGCCTTTTTGAGAGGCAAACGCAGTGTTCGATCGCGCGCGCCCGGCCTCTAACCACGCGCGCCCGATAGGCAGGTGCGTGCGCAACCCACAATGGTATGCGCCAGGCCCGTAACGCTGCGCGCCCAGCCCTAAACCGCGCGCGCCCGATAGGCAGGTACGCGCGCGACCCACAATGGTACGCGCCAGGCCCGTGACGCTGCGCACCCGGCTCCTAACGGTACGCGTCCGACCTTGACGGTACGCGCCCGGCCCTGATATGCACGCGCCCGGCCCTGAGGGGTACGCGCCAGACCCTAAATCGTATGCGTCCGGCCCTAATTGAAACGCGCCCAGCCCTACATAAACGTGCCCAGTCCAGATAGGTACGCACCCGGCCCCAAATGCTGTGCGCGCGGTCCGAAGGCACGCGCCCGCCCCTTGATGTGACGTGAAAAGCCGTCTGACGTGTCGTGCACACGTGTTTTACGAGAAGGTAAGTTGAAAATTTGATTTAGGGTTTGTAATTTTTTTTACACGCAACTATCCGCCAAAAAGTGTTGTCCATCATGTCCGACCGTCCTACTGTCCGTCCGTCCGCCGTCTTTGGGCCCATGTCCGTCTATGTAGACAATCCTGGAGTAAAAAATCTGTTCGTTCCATCACTAAGACCATGCCCACCAGACACCGTGTCGGGGAGGGCTTGGTTTCTTTTCAATTTTACGTTGGTGTAGTAGAATGGACATGGCCTGTTGAATGGCAACGGTGTTAATAATATTGAAAGTATGTGAAATTATTTCGATGGAGATTTTAAAGGTATCTCAAAAGGATATTTATAGATGGGATAAAGGTGGTGGCACGAGCACCGGCAGTGATTACAATAAGCGGGTCCATTTTCCATCCAAGGGCAACGATGTCATTAATAAGGGGTTGCTGGGTTGGTATTCATTTATTTTGTTTTCAATTGTTTCCGAGGAGAATCTATCATTACAATATGTGAATTCGATGAATTGAATGGTATACTCTTGGTTAATGTGGTCGGGTGCAGGGTCATTGTATGGTAGGCCCCGAATGCAAAGTATGTCCGCTTTGAGTCTAGCGTTACAGGGGCAACGCTAAGTTGCGCATGTACATGGGACTCGGGAGTAGCCAAGGGGGGACCGTATTTCCTTGTGGGTTGTAACTTGTTATTAAAGGTGCCGGCATTCATGAGGATAAATCATCGTGATTTTATATGGGAGATAGATAGTTTTCAAATTTCCCATATTGCTTTGTTATGTCTTGTGACAATTAAGGAGTGTATGTGATGGTTTTGGCATTTTCAGTAGAACATGGAGTGATTTGTCGGGGTCTGAGAAAGTGCATATGGGGCATGTTACATATGGGAATTTTTCTATTCCAAATAAGAGTTGTTTTCGGGCGTTTCCCAAATATCGACTATTACGGAATTTGATGACGCATGTTATTTGTGAGTTCGGGATGATGGGATTTTTCCAAGAATTTGTAGAGAGTTCATAGTCTATTTTGTTGTTGCCAACCCATTATTCTATATTAGGGAAGTTTTCTTCGATTATGTCAAGGTTGTTATAGAGGTCTTGTTTCTTGAGATATTTGTTCAGGAATAAAACCGGAACCTTAACGGGGGTATCCTCTTTCGGAGGCCAATATTCTTTTTGGAAGTAGTATGGGGTAGCATGTGGATGTTCGTACGAGTCTTTGGCATTTTCATGCGTTTTTTTGCGGACCTCTTTTCCAAGTTTATTTGCTTGTTCGTTTCCATCGATATTTGCTTGAGCAGAACTTTGTGAAGGGTTGTTATATGTGTTCAGTTTTGTAACATGTGGACCAACGACATTAAAATAGTTTGGTCGAGATGGCTATTGTAGAGGATAGGGTTTGTTATTTGGATGTTTAGTAGATAAAATGCATTGATACAGTCAGTGAGTATGTGTGCGGGTTTGTTGTTGTATTGTGTTGTGATGATTTGTCATGTTTTGTATATGGCCATAAGTTCTGCTCTAAGGATATTTTAGTGTGTGGAAATTACTCCATAGAGTACACGAAATAGTAGACCAAATACATTATACAATATCAATGAATATAACAAAATCTTCCTATAAGCATTTTTGCTATTCATATTTGAATGCTTCTACAGTTTAACGTATGCATGCTTGTATTTATGATTGCATATGCTTCATTGCTTTAAATTGTTATGGTTCTAGATGTCCGAGTAAATATGTCGTAGCAATCTACCTACGGAGTTAGGCATTGAACTTCCTTAAAATGCTTTATAAACACTCACAAGAATGTGGTTTTTGGAAAACCTTCTACCCAATTTATTTTTTCTACTAAATCAAAACCCTACTTAGAGAGCCGATATCCACTACTGATATAATCTAGCCAAATTACAATTTCATCCACTGCGGATGAAAATAGTCAGAGGATGGAAAAGCAGTCTGTGGTTGAAAAAACAGTCTCTGGACGAAAAACAATCTCCAGAAGAAAAATCGTCCGCAAATGACTATTGCTAAGTGTTAAGAGTCATCACGAACACTATTAAGAAACACTTAATGTTTGTAACCCGCTCCTTCTCTAGTCTTCCAATTTTTTTTAAGTAATTTTGAAATGAATGTTTTTCTTAATATTAAATAATTTAGAAAATTCATTAAAGTGCTTGTCACAATGCGTTGCAAAACAAGCGCGAACCACTACTAAACTTCTATAGATGCAAACTAGCGGTTGGCGCTTGCTTTGCAACACATTAGTCCAACCATTGTAATGTAGTTTAATATTATAATTTGTTTTTCAAAATTTCATCCGCAGTCTAATTTTCATCCGCTGAGAATGTTTTCATCCACTGCAAAAATTTAAACCGCAATCTGATTTTCATCCGCAGTTTTTTTTCATCTACAGCCTGTTTTTCATCCGCTATGAGATTTTTCTTCCACCGCATAGAATTTCATCCACAGTGGATGAAACTATTTTTTTGGCAGAATTAACTTAACAGCGAGTTAATAACTTCCAAAATATTCATTTTTTTGGAATTCCGACTTCGGATTTGGGCTTTATAGGTGCGTTTTCATGTGGTAGATAAGGAAAAAAATTATTACAAAAGTTTTGAAAATTTGACATTTCAGAGTGTATTTAAAAATAACATTTTAGGGACTAAACTTTGGATGTAGATTATGGCTAGAGAATATGTTGATCACATTCGATCTCATGCATGTTTTTTGTGTGTTAGTGTTGGTTGTGTTTTCAAATTTGTTATATATGGCAATATTCATTTACAAGACATGTAAGGTTTCTCATTTGAAATGTCATTTGAAACAATAATATGATGATGGACACCAAAAGAATACAATTGGATGGAAGGGGACGTTGCCAAAGCGTGCATGAACCCTAAACATGCAAAGTTTGAATCAAACTTTTAACTTTTCTATCCACCTGATTCAAGTGTAAATATTTAGAAGAATGTATATGACAATGTCATGGAAAAACTCATGAGAAACGATGTTTTTCACCGTTCCCTTGAAAAAACAAGTCTTCTCTTTATTGAATTTTTTTAAAATAGCATACCAACCCAAGTCAAACATTTTCACACATTGTCACTCATTGTCGGGCAAGGTACCAAAAGATCTTATTAATTTTCACATAAAACCTACATATCTTTGTATTTGTTACATTTTATTTTCTCCACATTAATATGTGGTGTAAACCTTCTTATTGACCATTCGGATTAGTAATCCAAAACACATTAAGTTCACAAGAAAAAAAAGTTTGAATTGACAAAGTTTGAACCTCCACTACTTCCACAGCTCTTTTGAATACGCTACACCTGTCCTCTACCTCAAAAAATTGTTGTCTAAGAAAATAACATCATGCTTAAGGTAGTGGATTTAGACCTTGTGTAGTTCAAAATTTTTACACCAGGTAAAGTCAAAGTCTGCCGATCCACTAAACGCAGTGAAGACCCTAAACCATTTGCTTCACTTCACACACTATAATCTTTCAATCTGTACGGTCAAAGTTTTTGAAATATTGTGAACATATTTTTTAATAAGTCTTAATTGAGATCCAACGGTCAGAACTAGAAATGAAACTTTTGGTTTCCTTCTATGGTCATTGCATTGAAATCCAACAACTTTGAAGTGTTTTCGGTGCAAAACTGTCACGATAACTTTGGGGATATAGAAGACATGTTGTATGAGTAGGAAGTCGGGCCTAAGGAGGCATTTCAAATGGGGGTAATTTCTATAAATGCTAAATTATATTCAAGAAACATAAAATGGTTGAGGTTATGTATGATTTAGTGCCATGGGCACTATGATCTATCCCAAAAATTTAAACCCAAACTCGTAAAATTTGATATACGTCTTCTCTACATAAAACCTAGAGATCATCATATTTTACACATTTTGCTTTTTCAACAACATGTAGTGAACACTGAAAACCGTCCTAAACCTAGGTTTGGATTATCAGTTGAAATCAAATTTAGTTTACAAAAAAATAAAAATAAAACGTGGAATGGCAATTTTTAAACTCCAGTATTTGCACACTTGATTTGAATATGCTACAGTTACTTTCTCCCTCTAAAAATTGGTGTGTTGGGAAAGATCATCATAAGGTTGGATTTGGATACTTTGAGGTAATTTTTAAAAAAATCTGAAATATAAGAATTTGAAATAGAACACTTTGAAAAGTTAAAAAATCGGAACTATGCCACAAGCAAAACCATAAAAAATACAAAAATGTCGGTCTTTGCACGGCTATATGAAAAAAGGTTTTTTTACTTCTTGTGCCCAAATTTCAAAGGCATGCAGTACATATTAATCTAAGACTATTGCTACAGTCACTATAAAATGTGCATGCTATCTAGTATAGTCTAATAATGCTGAAAGGAATAAAGTAAAATCTATGTATTACTAATACGTTGACCGAAAATGCTCATGAGGCATGGGCCAGTTGTATGTGCCACTGAAGCGTGTAATGATATGAAACAACCCTCCAGCGTTTTTTCGATTTTCGTTGCAGACTCTCTCCATGTACATATGAAATGTATCCGCAAATTCTTGATTTGAGAATACTATGGAACTCCGAGATTCGCATTGCAGATTCTCGTAGTCTATGGACATTGTCCGCCCGTTGATTCGTTGCGCTATTCGGGCCGTAGCGAACTCCTCCGTAGCCATCGATAACTTCGGAATCATTTGCACATCCGCATCTGGTTTGTGCAAGTACGCAACCCGCGGATCCACCACCATCGCTTTCGTAGGCGTTGTTGGGTGGGCGTACTTGTCCGGATGAATGGCCACGAAACGGATGACACCTAGATGTGGAATCCTCACCGCCATCAACTCGTTTTGATGCTCCACTTTTGCCAAATCCGATCGTGTCTCCGATTGTGTGAGCCGCAAAAACGGCTCACGGTGATGAATGGACCTCACGTCGGGTCCATTAAGGCTAATGAGTGGTGAAAATGGGTTATCCCATGGACTAGCTCGTGGTTTTTTGATTAAAATGGCCAAGTGGCCTTTCCCCTCACTAAAAGAGGAGCCATTTATGGGCAATCGCGGAATTTATGTAGTTAGCCAAAAAGGAAGAAAAAAAAAGGGGAATAAACCAGAAAAGAAAAGCAAAGAGAGAAGGGAAAAAAGACAAAAGAAAATTAGAAAAGAATTAAAATGAGTAGTGGTGGAGAAGAATTTACCTCCTATCGAGTTGTAGACCATATTCGGTCACGATGAAGAAATCACGAAACCAAAAAAATGGGAGAAGAAGAAGGAGGATGGTGAGGAGAAAAGAAAAAAGAATGGGGCGTTAAAAGCCCTTAAAAAAATAGTCTAAAGGGTCCAAAAGAAGTGGAAAAGAATCCTCATCAATCACTAAGTAAATTAGGAATTACCCCAAGCAAGGGGAATTCAAATTAGGTAGGTTAAATTAGATTTTTGCACCTTTGAAAATTAGCTAATAGCTCACTTATTGAGATCATGCACACACATGTGGCATGGAGTCAAAGTTTAGATTTAGATATTCCTTGGTTAGTGGGACACCCACTTGTGTTAAATGCAAGGGTGGCTAGTGAATTATTGCTTTTTAGTTACTAGTTGTTTAGTGTGACCATTAATGTGCCCACCCAAATTGGCGGCTGTGAACGACGAAGGGAACGACCTTGGGAACAAAGAAGGGAGCAAGGGTCTTGGGGTTACCCCCTTGGAGGGCGCTCATTCGAAGGGTGGGAGGTAGGAGTGAGAGAGGTGTGTGGTAGGAGCTAAGAAACCGAGAGAGGTGTGTGGAAGGAGAGAGAGAGGTAGGGTTCAGATTTCCCCCTCCTGTGGGCTAGAATGTGATTCAATCGTTGCGAAAATAGGAGAGTAGATAGATTAGAAAGTTGGCTTTCCAACAAGCTCAAGAACACGCGGATCGGAGCTGTGACGACGAAGATACGGGCGGCGGAGTGAGGACGACCAGCTGGAGGATCGGTGGCGGATCTCATACGGCCTCAGGTTTTCCCTCGTCAGTAGCGGAGTTCTTGTCCAATCAGGCTAAGATTTTAGGAGTAGATAGATTAGAACGTTGGCTTTCCAACAAGCTCAAACACGTGCGGATCGAAGCTATGGCGACGAAGATACGGGCGGCAGAGTGAGGACGACCAGCTGGAGGATCGGTGGCGGATCTCATACGGCCTCAGGTTTTCCCTCGTCAGTAGCAGAGTTCTTGTCCAAACAGGCTAAGGTTTTAGGAGTAGATAGATTAGAACGTTGGCTTTTCAACAAGCTCAAACACGTGCGGATCGAAGCTGTGGCGACGAAGATACGGGCGGCAGAGTGAGGACGACCAGCTGGAGGATCGGTGGCGGATCTCACATGGCCTCAGGTTTTCCCTCGTCAGTAGCGGAGTTCTTGTCCAATCAGGCTAAGATTTTAGGAGTAGATAGATTAGAACGTTGGCTTTCCAACAAGCTTAAACACGTGCGGATCGGAGCTGTGACGACGAAGATACGGGCGGCGGAGTGAGGACGACCAGCTGGAGGATCGGTGGCGGATCTCATACGGCCTCAGGTTTTCCCTCGTCAGTAGCGGAGTTCTTGTCCAATCAGGCTAAGATTTCAGGAGTAGATAGATTAGAACGTTGGCTTTCCAACAAGCTCAAGAACGCGCGGATCGGAGCTGTGACGACGAAGATACGGGCTGCGGAGTGAAGAGCACCAACAAGAGGAGCAAGATCACGAGCTGAACAAGAGGAGCAAGATCACGAGCTGACCAAGCAAGTCGAAGGCTAAGGATGGAGGGTGAACCGAATTAACTCAGGGAGCCCCTTTTCTTTTCTCCCTCGAACCTCTTCAATTCCATGTGTATGACTTGAACCCTAATTTTCTAAATACAAAAACCACGCAGAAGCGCTGCCAATTTTTCGGTAGAATTAGGGTTTGCTATATATTCAACTAAATAACCGATTAGAGCGCCATTAGTAAGTGAACACAGCTGGAGGCTCACTCTTAGTAAGGCTGGGGTGGATTCTTGTGTGAATGAATGTGATACATGCATAGGAATGTGGTGCATGATCTTGAATAAAGTCATATGTTGAAGGTGCACTGCTGGTCGCTGGCTGGGAGGTCCAGGGTCGAGTCAAATGATCAATTGAAGGCAGCCATCGTGTTAAGCAAGAAAAACTAATAAGAATACAAAAAACAAACGTAAAAAACGGAGTCATAATCACGAAGATAATGAAGAATTAAACTTTTAACATAAAAAGAGGAGCATGTCTGCTGGTTGCTGCTGTTAGGGTCGCACTTGGGCCTGGAATTGGTGGTTAAGGTGCTAATCGAGTTCACAAGGCAAAATTGAACCTAATGGAGCTTTAAAACATTGGAAACAAAGCTTTGAGGCGGAATTTACGCTTGTCTAAAGGTTGGATTCAACCTAAGGCTCAATTCAGCCATCACATCACTAATTATTAACGAACCCTCTTAAGTGACCACGCCTTGGGTCATCATGCTTGTATGAATGGTTAAAGTATGTTTGCACAAGGGGCTGCATCCCATATGTAGGATTTTGTGTTCAAGATAAGCCACCCCATTACGGGGCGGTTTATTTGGCTCACAGATTGGTTGGACAATTTGGCGGCAAATTCCCAGAATGGTTCAATGCCCGGAACACCCTCAATGCGGACTTTGCAAATGGTGGCGTATCAACCTCTCATGTTGGCATTGTCCATTCGTATAACCGCAGCTGTTGGCGGAATGGCAATGAGATCGACTTTACGCAGCAGGTCTTCTTGGTGCCCCTCTATCGAGTTCCACCATCCCACGGAGCCACGCTTGTTTCGATTCTTGGCGAATGGTTTCATCTGGGCCACAAATAAATCCGCCTTCAACAGCACGTCGTTGAAAACTTCATCCGCCGCGCGATTGAACCTCCCAAACTTGGTCAACAAGTTCTTGGCATTCCAGAGTGAATCGTGCACTCTGGCATCCAAGAACTTCAAAAACCCGCGCTTTTGCGTCTCCGTATTCCACATCGGGGCTTGAAGCACGTCCATCATGTGTTGTCGCATGCCCGTCCGAAACTTTTTGGGGCCTTCATCTCTATATCTGACGTACTTGCTCTCCAATGATCGAATGGAATTTCTCTCATAGAATGTGACGGTCAGTTTTATGAGGAAATTCTTGCAAGCCTCAGATGGAACGTCGTGGATTGGATGAAGCTTTACTCCGAATTCCGCAACCTTCTGCTTCTTCTTGTCCTTCGGCATCTTCTTAAACCCACCGCCGTTCGAAGTTTTAAAAAAAAACTTTTTAGAACAAGTTTTAAAAAAATTTAAGAAAAAAATTGTTTGGAACAAGTTTTTAAAAAAACTTTTAGGAAAAAACTGTTCAGAACAAGTTTTTAAAAAAACTTTAAAAAAATCGCAAAACCTCCCCCTCCAATGTGAATCACTTTTTCCCTCCCAAAGATGAGGAGCCAATGGATGGAAAATGCCAGCCAAAGCCACTCCGCATCCACTCAAGAATATATTTCGAGAGGGGAAAGAAAAAGTGAGAGAGAGAGGGGCGGCGAACAGCCTTTTATAGGGTGGCGGACGGCCATGAGGCCGACCGCCACCACGGCCGTCCGATCGGCCGCCCGATGGGACAATCGGGCGGCCGGGCGTCTGTCCGCCTGATTAGTCGGCCGCCCGATCGGGCAGCCGTCGTGCGCCCGCGCGATCAAATCGCAGCCGTACAATCGGTCCACCGGCCGTCCAATCAAGCGGACGGCCGAGGTGCCGTCCAATCGCTCCCACGGTAGGGACCGATCGGACGACCTGTCGCATTTTGACGGTTGCGATCTCGCGGCGTGGCACTTCTTCGAATCTGACGGTCCAGAGAACTTACCAAGGCCTTCCGTAAATGCATTTTATCCCCCCCTGGATGCTGCGTCCGACGTGACGTTAGAACGTCCTCGTCCTAGGACGTCCTAGGACACTCTCAGACCTCTAAGGACGTCGCATTGGTAACCCTGTAATTAGACATTTCTGAATCCAAATCTATCTTTGGATTTGGAATCGAAGTCCTATTTTGGAAGTTAGAGGCAACGAGATTTTTGGTGAGAATTCAAAAAATTGTTTGCATTTGTCTTTCAAGTATTTTTGGATGTATGTCTTGTTTCCGAGAGGGTCATCTGTAGAGCTTCAGCCAATTTTTTATTTTTTATTTTTTCAAAATTTTTGGCATCACATATCAATACCAACTAATTAGGCACTTCTGAATCCAAATCTATCCTTGGATTTGGAATCGGAGTTTTATTTTGGAAGTTAGAGGCAACCGGATTTTTGGTGAGAATTCAAAAAATTGTTTGTATTTATCTTCCAAGTATTTTTGGATGTGTACTTCTCGTTTCCGAGAGGGTCGTTTGTTGGGAGTAGAAGAAATAGAAGTAGAAGTGGAAGAGTTGAAGTGTAAGGAGATGATGAAGAAGAAGTGGAGGAAGAAGAAGAGGAAGAAGAAGAAGAAGAAGAAGAAGAGGAAGAAGATGAAGATGAAGAAGAAGTTGAAGAAGAAGAGGATGATGAAGGAGATGAAGATGAAGAAGATGAAGAGGAAGAAGAAGAAGATGAGGAAGAAGAAGAGGAGGAAGAGGAAGATGAAGAAGAAGAAGATGATGAAGAAGATGAAGAAGAAGAAGCAGATGGAGAAGAAGAAGAAGAAGAAGAGTAGAAATTGAAGAAGAATGGAAGAATAGAAGAATAGAAGAATAGATGAATAGAAGATGAAGAATAGAAGGTTAAGAAGAAGAAGAAGAATTATTTGTAGAAGTTACATTATTATCGTGAAGTGGGATTTTGATGGGAGCTACATTAGTATGGAGCATTTATTTTGATTATTTTTTTATTTCTACTTCCTTGGCCTCTTTTTAGATGGCATAAGGCCCTTATGTGGACACCATGAAGGAGTTTCTTCATACTATCTAGTAATATGCTGTGATTCTGGAATACACATTGTAGAATATGGGCATGAGTAGTCTCTCTTCCTCTCTTGTAATGGAATCATCAACTAAGCGATGTTTGGTGGAGGAAGAATAGCTCTATGGTATGCCTTGAGTATCTTGGGATGAACTTCTACATCCTCATCTCCTTCCTCCACAATAGGCTCTGCGTCTTTCAAATCAATCATCACCGCTCATGCCCTCTTAAGCTTGATTAAGGTACCACAATTTGTATGATGAGAGTCCTCTACAGGAGGCACAACAACCACTTCTTCCCTATCAATCTCATCTTCTATCAATCCTGATAGTATGTAGACATTTTCTGAGGACACAATCTCATCTTCACTAGTGTTCGCTATCCCGACAATTGTAATAGCCAATGTCTTTCCAATTTCTAAAAACTATCATCATTGACAAAAAGAGACAATCATTATGGGTTTTCAAATCCAAAAAAGGTAGTCATGTATGCCTACAAAAATAAACATTTAAGGCAAAGAGGGGAGGAAGTACTAGGAACTTCAAAAATCCTAGCAAAAATGGGTCTTAGATCCGAGATATTACTTTTTAAAGTAAAAATGTAAAAGTTTCTAAATAAAATCAAATATTTTGAGAATATTCGAATATATCACAAATATTTTTGGAATATTGGAATATTCTTTGTTCTCTACAGCTAAATTTTCTACTCACCGCTCATTGCTCACATACAAGACACCTCCCCTTGGTCTTCGGTATCTATGAATTTCATTACATATTTGCTGCCATCAAATTCATTCAACAACATTTTAGTTGTAGTGGATCGGTTTACTACAATTAGACGGCATACTTGTCGTTAGCGGAGTTTGCAAATAATAATATTCTTCATGCTTCAACTCAGCAAACGCCATTTTATTCCAACTATGGCTATCACCCAAAATTTGATCTGTTGAATTCACTGGCAAATAGTAACCTGGCAGCTAATGACTTTTGAAGGCAACTATCGCAAATTGAAGATGATATGAAGCTTCAACTGCAATCCGCCCAAGAGTCTTACATGACATCTGCAGACAAATTTTGCAATCAAGCACGTGATTTTCAAGCTGGATATAAAGTACATTGGCTTCTTCGACGGAATATCAAGACCAAGCGTCCATGTGACAAGTTGGACTACCGGAGATTGGGACCATTCCTCATTTAGAAGCAAATCAATTTAGTGGCATATTGTCTTGAGCTATCAGCTTCCATGAAAGTACATCCAGTCTTTCATGTCTTTCTTTTAGAACCTTATTGAGAGTTGTCTTTTTTAGAAAGAATACAACAACCGGCACCAAGTGTTGAAATTGAAAATCACAAAAAATACAAGGTGGAAAAGTACTGGACTCACAACAAAGGTGGGGCAAGTTGGAGTATTTGGGGCACTGAAACGGTTTTGATATTAACAAACGGACGTGGGAACCAGTCGAGAATCTTGCGAACGCACCGGAATTGGTACATGAGTTTCATCAATTTTATCCAGATAAGCCTAGGGCTCCTCTGGGAACTTGTCACTTGAGAGGGGTTAATGTTAGGGACATAACCTTTGGAACCTTCTAGATGACTTTTACTTTAGAATTTCTTTTACTTTATTATTTGATATGCTTCCCTTTTACTTAGATTAGGGTATATATAGGGGTTGAGACTGAAGAGTTCTTCACTCTCGACAACGCATCTCTTGGAGCCATTGCTCACCCCTCTTGTTATTTTCGTGTACTCATCTTGTTAATCCAAGTTCATATCAGTTTTCATATTGAAACCATTTCTAGTTTTCAAAGTTCTTGACTAGTATTCTTGTGTCCCTAACATATGTACAACTCTACAAAACTATTCTTCAACAGTTGACTGAGCATCCGTCAATGGACTTAAAACTTCATTTATTGACTTTACAATCAAATTATCAACGAAGGTACAATATGCCTACAATAGACAAGGTTGGCATGATTCTGGTCGGCAATGGCCATGATGGAAGCACATCAGACAAAGATATTATTGTCAAGAGGGGCAATGGGCTACTTCAAAGGATACCAACTTTGCATTCTATATATTTGCTACTGTATTACGTGCTTCACTTTCTAGTCATGTACCAATGATAGTATTTAAAATCCCATTGAGAGGATTCAAAAGCAAAGGCTCCAAAATTGCGGAAGTAAATTCATGTGCCTCCAAAGGCAGGTACGAGGGTGGATCAAGGAGAGTGACACAGATGCACTTTTACGTGTACATGCTTCACAAACGTGATCCTAACAAACACATATGCCATGGTGGCCACTCGTTACAACAATGCATGGTGGACGCATGCGCTTGCGTCGAAGGGTGATTGCCGACTAAGGTAATATAAAAACTTTTTCATAATGGGTCCTAGACTGGAGTCATGATTGTTCTCCTGTTGAATAATCCCAATCTCCATTTTATTTTGGATCTTTGACTACGGAATGTGATACTGACTTTTGTAGCATTATAATCACCTTACATTTTTGATATTACGCACTAGAATATTTGATCAAAACACTAATAGAAATCCAGGGATAAATAACTACAACACAAATAACTAACTAGGAAACAATAACTCTGGAACTATCGAGCTCCCCATTTCCAGCTGGAAAACTGCCCGAGTAATTCTGTAGTTATTGATTTTTTGCGGGCAGCAGGGATATGAAAGCCACATGACTTCCAATATCATTTGTGTTGTCATTCCTAGGTTTTCATTTAAGTATTGTCTCGTAGTATTGATGTAGCAAGTACGTTGATGACGTGGATTGGGCCTCAATAATTTTGTAGTAATACATTCAAGAATACCGTAGGTGAACCTTTGGTCCGACATAAATTAATTAGAAAAGCTCATGCCGAATTAAGTGGAAAATAATTTTTTGAAAATGCCGAAATTGTAAAAAATGTATATTTACAGATTTTGAGTCATCAAAGGGGATTAAGGCTTGGAAAAGTCTTCATCCATGGCATTTCATGCATAAACACTTGGGTTTGGAATCCCAAGGTCTTGAGTTCAATCCCCATGGGTGCCAAAACAAGCCAAATATAATTGTCTTTGATTTTTTGAAGAAAGTAACATTATTGTTATTTTGAATGCCGAATGTCATTTTTTCACTTTTATTAATTATTCGGCATTAAGGTGCCAAACCAGTGGTTCACCTATGGTAACCAATCAATAGCTGTAAAATAACTCGTGCAGTAATATAATTTATGACTAAAAAATAAATTCATGGATTGTGCCTTGGTAATTTATTTGTACTAAATTGGATGTTGGACAGTGGATGAAATTGGAGCTGCGGATGAACATTGAAAACTAAATCAGGGTTATGGCGGCTAGGGCTTAGAGGGGATGAGGGCAAACGCCCTTCAGTCTTTCACTCTCTTGTTGTGGGGTGTGTGTAGAGAGAGAGCTAGAAGGTGGTAGTGTAGAGTTGTTAGAGTGGCTAAACCGGTTGTTAGGGTTAGAAGAGTGCACACCGAGTACTTTGTGAAGGTTTTGTGAAGTAATGACACTCTTTTAAAACCCTAAGGTTTGTTTGGAGGCAAGGCTGAGTGTGTGGACATGAGATCTTGTTCTTAGAGAGTGGTTTTGTGTAGGAGACCTTTCGAGTTGAGTATATCGGGTCTCATTTCATTAGATCCAATCTAGATCTAGTCAATCTACCCACCTTCGACCCATTTTTGAGCATTTTTGAGGCCCCCATTTTGAAAAAGAAGATCACAAGGGACAACTCAAATTTTAGTCTGGTGAGCCATTTCCACAAAATTCTATATGTTCCATCAATTGCCATTTTGTAGTTGTTTTTGAGTAAATATATGGTTATAGTTGAGTGATTATTTTGTCATTTCAAAGTAAATCTACTTTTGCTTGTTCAGTCATTCTATAGTTATATCAAAGTCATTTTGTAGTTATGTCACGGTCATTTTGTAGTTATATCATAGTCATTCTCCAGTTGTTTAGAGTAAGTATATAGTTATTGTGTAGTTATGCATCTGAATGGATTGTTTAATTACAATTGTGTTTGGTGGCTTGGCGGTACCATGTGGAAGATTTAGAGATTTAATGATATTTTAGAATATCTAATTCCTGAAGCTGAGCCATGACTGAGGGTTGGTTTTTGGCATTGGTAGGGATTGTGGTACTACGTTTTGGCTCAAACTTTGGAGCATTTTGTTGAATGGGACTATACTTCACTATTTATTTACTCTAGTACTTGTAAACAATTCACCAAGTGTGTATGGGTTTTTGAGCACATATTGTGTACGCAATCCATAGTAATACATATCTAATAACTAATCAAATCACTTCAGAATAATTCTCTAATCACCATGTAATAACTGCAAAGAGTTTATCTCAATAACTCTTCAATAACTGTGAAGATACCTGAAGAGTCATTAGAAAATGATAGGATTGAATATAAAACAACTCTAGAACAACTATACAATAACTAATGAATATTTATGACATAACTAAAAAACAACTGAAAATAACTAGAGAAAAATTACAAAATAATTAATAAATAACTATGCAGTGTGCACACAGATTTCATCAAATCAAACGCCTCCACGTAATAGCAAGTGGGTTCCAATAGAAGTGATACGTAAGCTGCCACATATGATTACACATCATCAAGGAAAACACGTCATCATCCATGTCAATTGCCACCTCAATCTCCACGTCATTGTAAAATTCATGTCAATATCCACCTCAAATTTGACGTAACACTCAAATTCACGTCATCAGTCACCTCATCATTGCTTCATGATAATGTTCCATATTGGCAAATGGATGAGAAATCCACCTCGCAAAAAAGAATAACTACAGAAATCAATCACTCACAACAATAATTGTGCCCATTTCAAAAATTTATGCAGTTATTCTTTGATTTTGCCTCTTTGTTTAGTTATTGATTACCAATCTATAACTCAACAAAGAGGCAGACCCCTGGTTATTTATTCCTAGATTTCTAGTAGTAAAAAAAGTATTTTTGCTGACTACTATACATCTATCACAATTTTTTTAAAAACTAGCAAATAAACTTCCTAGTAGAATTTTGTGCTTGAAATGCTATGAACTTTTGGATACTCAATAAATGCATAATATATGCATGGACATTATGATCAATAATATTGAAACACATAGTCTAATTGACTTAAATTGAGAGAAAATGGTTTATTGTAGATTAAATTAAAATTGGCAAGAAGGTGATTTTTGCCAAAAAAAATTGCATCCTTATAAATCATAGAAAAAACAAGGTGGATTTTATAGTGGTCATAAAAACTCCATTTTACCCTCAAATTCATGAAATCCTAATTTTTATGTCGTGGCACATTGTGTATATTGAAAATATTGTGTTGTATAACATGTAGTGTCAATAGTATACAAATATACCCAACAAAAATGTGCATGGCTAAAAAAAGTGTCTACACATTTCATCAGTACAAAATTTAAGATATTATTAGCAAGTCCAAGATGTTTTTGGTTCAATGCCTAATATTTGATTGTCCACAATTTTAATAGATTTTCCCAATGGATGGTTGTGGTTCATCAAAGTTTTACAAATGAATGTTCAAAAGATATATTTGACATACTACAATTTTTGCCCAAATTGTATCCACTCTAGCTGACTTCTATCATGAATAAAACCGCTTTAATTTTTTTAGATCTAGCTATTCAAAGGGTCTTGCAGAGCAAACTTAATCGCCGAATGATGGACGCTCTAGATGTTGGCGACCATGATGCAGCACAAATTAACGAGAGGTTGATCATGCCGTCATTTTTTTCAGGCCCACGTTAAATGAATGAACCGTATCGTGATGCCATGATCATTGTGCGCACGTTTGGTAGGCTAGACTTGTTTGTAACATTCTTGTGTAATCCAAAATGGCCAGAGATCCAAGAAGAATTGAAACCCTGGTAGATACCATAAGATTGACTAAATTTAGTTGAGCTTGTTTTCAATTTAAAATTTCAAAACTTATGGCTAATTGCAAGAATCATAGAGTATTTGGCAAGGCAGCCAAATTCAATTAGGTGATTGAAATCTAGAAAAAGATTCTACCGCACGTACACAACGTGTTTATTCTAGACAGAGAGTCAAAACTGAGGTCCTAGATGAGATCAACTTGAGAGTTGGTGCCAAAAGTTGGTCCTAATGTGTATTGGATAGTGAAACAATGTTTGGTGCATGGGCCTTGCGGCACGCCAAATCTAAGCTCCTTTTACATTGAGGATGGTAAATGTATCAAGTGGTACCTTTACGACTTTGTTGACGTAACATGCACGGATAGAAATGGCTACTCCAAATACACGGGGAGAGGTGACCGACGCTCTTTTGTTGACAACACATGACATTAAATTGACAACCATTGAATTTTACTACACAAACTATATTTGGTGTCAAAGTACAATGTACATATTCACATTGAGGTAAGTTTTCTATACGGCCCTTGCATTGCTTTTTCAAGGTCAACTTAATAATTCACTGGCCATTTTTGCCTACAGGTGTTGTAGTGCAGAAATCTTACTTTTTGAACACTATTTGTCTTTGCAGTGTGAATAGGGATCATAAGTAGCACTAGTTTACAAATAGTATGAAACGGTGTGAACATTTACCCTAAATTTTGGAATAGTGTAAAAAAGATCAATAGGCGGTTAAGTTAGGTAGTAAAAGGAAGTTATCAAAAGGAAGTTATAAGAGTAGTTATGGTAGTTGAGAGAGAAGATCATTGGTCTAGGTCGAGATAGCAATAGTCACGAGAGGAATATAAAGGAACTGAATGCAACTTAGGAAAGACCACATTATTCTCACTTTGAATGTGTGTCCTAGGCTGGTGATTGTAACTCTCAATTTTTATGAAATACAAGCCTATTTTTATGATTACGGATCTGTTGGCGTAATTTATGCATTATCAGTGGTCTACATTACATCAGAAATGTCGATTGGAGATTAGAGGATGACAAAATCAGAGCCCTTGAGATTTGATGGCTGATTACCGAAGACCAATAGTCATTGATTGAGCCTTACCAATCGGAATTCACCATATGCTGAGTTGTGATAATGGTGCACAATTAATGGCTCAAGAATGAACGGGTGTATCCAGGATACAATTAATTGATGCTTCAGCCAATTCTCAATCACCACACTGAAAATGCTATAATATATAATTTGTCTTAAATACTACTAGTATCTATAACTAAATTGAGTATCATAAATGGAGAATCTGTGAAGCATTGTAGTAATTGAGACTTCCTATTATATTACCATTTGTCAAATCCTTTCCGATGGTAAACACTGAGTGACATGACGAGTTATAAAAACCATAAAGCAATGATTACTACTAGTCATGTATGACTGTTGTAATTCTCCTTATTCTAAAACTGAGATGAGTGGATAGAGGGTGAGGTAAAATGCATACAATTATACTATTTGTTTGATAAAATTGCCGAGTGAAATTAAGTCTATAATGTGTGAAATAAGGATTGATCACCCTTAGTCATTAAATTGGAAGGCAATAATAATTTCCCCAAAAAAGCAATTTATGTCATTGTAGTATGAATTGAAGCGTTAAAAGATCATGTGGGTGAAGCATGACAAATAGTGAAGGTAAATTGAGAAGAAAAGAATTGCTAAAAGAGAGAGCAATGGAGAAGATGGAGAAGTAAGACCAAAGAGCCATGAGTGGGCCGAGAGAGTCTTGAGAATTTATGTTAATGACCATATTGTCATAAGTTGGGCTAGATGCCTTTTGAATTAAAGTTTGGCCAAGTGTACATTAAGTCAAGCTAAAAAAAAAGATTGTTTGTATGTGTCATGAGATTGACGACATAAAACAAGACCGTTTGCCATAAGCAAGTATTAGTGAGAGAACACATAGATTTGATAGCATAGGATTATTAATAACAACAAATATACAAAGAGTGAGATATAATTGTTGTCCGGTGTTTCTTTGAATGGAAAGTTTTGCAGGTATGATGAAATGATTAACTTAAGGCGGACCAGTGGAGCGAAAGTGGGAAGCCAGGATAGAACTTTGCATCCAAAAGCTCATGGCAATGTAGAATAGCTAGCATAGTTGTGAATTCTAATAAAAAGGAACTAGCAATTAGAGTTGGCAACGGAATTGGTTATGATGCAATGATTATAAAAAGACAAATTGTATCACTCACTAAAACACTTAAAGACTACTTGTGTCCTTTAGTGAGAGGTTCCCACACAATCACAAATGCATGTTTAACCACTAATTGACTGTAAGAGTATAGAGTGCACTCACGGAAAAAGCACAAGGATTAATTAACACACCTGTAATGGATAATTCGTTATCTTAAGCAATTTGTTAAACAAAAAAGACATTCCTATCTAATATGTGACCTTAGTTATTAAAACGATAGATTGAATTAAGCCTCCCTAAGATCCCCCACTGAGAAATTATCTTGGATTTATTTATATTTACAAGACAAATTTTCCTTCTACATTTTGGCGCCGCTTCCGGGGAGGCTTTTTGGCTAATGGTAGCTAAGATGTAGACAGACAAGGTCTTTTAATGTCAAAACAAATTGTAGGTGTATAATGATATGTTATTAAGTGGCGTATAAGTACAACTCTTTGATAATACTTGATTGGTTACAAAGATGGTACATAAGCCAGTCTAAAATTACAATCCTATTAACCTTTAAACAATTGGACAATCACAATTACTAAAAAACTCCCGTTACAAATAGACAGTCACAATGTATGTAACTGTAGAATGAGACCTTGACAAATCATCTAGATCATGATTGTATTAGGTAATGCAGTCAAGTGACAGTCGACGAATGGTCTTTGTTCTGGCATCGCATCATTGCCTTGTAGTAAACAAAAATTAAATTTTTATGTTCTGCAAGTCGGAAAAGAAATCTGAAATAAATTATAGAAAGGTTAAAAATATGGGATTGCTAAAATGTTTCCTTGGGAATTAAAACCATCTAAAATTAATAATTTCTATAAAGGACCTTATTTATTTTCCTCACTTCATCGGATATTTAGAGGAGCTTATTTTGGTATAGGTTTTACCTTAAGTGGAAGACCTCTACAGCTTGGAAAAGATTTTCAAAATTGTTTTGATAATTTACCTTTAGAAATTAAGGGGATAATATTATCAAAAATATGGAATGAAGGACAACACCTAGGGACTTTGATGGTAGATGAAGAGTCATTGTTACTACCAATCAAATTACATTTTATATTTGCCCAATATGGTAGGTTAAATTAATTAACCCAACCCATAATTTCATGTGGATGTGGTACTTGGAACGGATATCCAACTACTAAGTCATCTACCTATTTGTTCAATTACGACCCTCCTATAAAAAATTCAAGGTATTTAATGCCGGAGTTTTTGAGTAGAGAAATTGTACATACAGATGTACATGCTTTTGGATTGCTTCGCTTATGAGAAATGGGGGTAAAATTGGAAACTCTTACGGAAATATTAATAAGATTGAGACGCTTATAAGTATTATACCAAAGAGCTAAAAAGAACAAAACCAATTTAATCCATTTATTAGCAAAAGAAATTGAACAAATTAGCAAGGAAAATCTTGAGGATAATCATAGAAGTCAATTTGTTGAAAGACTAATTTTTAAACATAATTATCCAAGACATTTTGAAGAGGAACAAGACAAAGAATCTTTTGACGTTGATCCTTTTATACTTAGCTCATGGTTTCATTATAAAAGACCAAAGCAATAGAGTAATGGGAACAAATTGGTTGAAATATGATCCAATTGTCACCTCTTATAGCAATTTGATAGATTATCTTTATATTTATTCGACCATAAATAGAAAAGAAAAGAAAAAAATTAAATTCTTAACCAAGAGAATTGATGAGCTTTTATTCACACTAAGCCATTCTTATGAGGCAAAGTCGGTTCCGAACAGCTTGAGATCATGGAAATATCCCCGTAATTTTAAACAAGAAGTTAATGATTTAGAAGCCTTGGAACAATCTATTAAATTATATTTGGCACCTCGGGATTAGTTGGAAAATTATTTTAGAAATTTTATATCATTATTATTTTTTTAAATAATAATTCCAAACCACCATGTAAAAGATGTGCGAAACACCATTCAATGTTCAACAAGGATAAAGATAAAATAGAAAAGCAAAATAAAGCATGGGATAAAAGAGCCGAAAAACGTGCTAAATCGAAATTATTAGCCGTAGCCACAAATCCGTACTTCAATGCTTCCCCATCACCATTAATTCTACAAGGTCTAAAATTGTCACCTGACCGTGTGGTGCACCAAATTCACCTGAAAATATTTTAGTATTGAATGAATTATTGACTTCACCACCATCTCCAAATTTTGAACATTCAAACATACTACCTCCAAATGCGGAGCAAATTAGAGAATCATTGAGGGTTTATAAATTGAGAAAAAAGCATCAACAACAATTTTATCAATTGTTGGCTAATTCTCCACAATTCAAGAATTCTATTGTAGAGTCTTCTAGTGAACAAGAATCTACTAAAGTCAATTCATCAAAAGCCGAAAATACAAATGATGATGGATCTATTAGTCCTTCTACCGTAGAATTTTTATTTCAAACCTCAAGTGCAAGCCCATCAATTATCAAGGGGACTTTAAATAGTCCTGACGAGAATACATCATTAAAAAATTTACAATTTGAAACTCCTTTATCTCACTTGGATTTGGCGGTCCAAACTTTTCTAACCGGTTTGAATAAACCCGAAGGACAAGAAGTTAAAGAAATTTCAAAGGAGAAATTAGTAATGAATTAAAAAAACAAACAAAAATATTTAGCGGGAGAGTTGGAATATTTGAGTGAGGAAGAAGACGATACACTACTTAAAAAACAACTTGACTATAATAACGGAAAAGATTTGGGTGAAAGTTCCTCAAATAAGGATATCATGTATAAAAATACATTGAATGAGGAACAAAATCTAGAGTTTACTGTACCTACACCCGAACCATCAAATAGTTCAAGTAGAAGTAAAAGTTCAAGTAGTGGAGAAAGTTCAAACGGATTGGAAGAGGAATTACCTGCAACTCCTCCCCAACCAATTGATCCTTTGAAACCTCCATCTCCTCCCCACTTTGAATCAGTTGAACCAATAAACATGGCTCAACCAAGAATTTTAAATATAGCCCCATATCCTATTTATTATGGTTTTCCAGGATCTGATCATGATCGCCATATAGACAGATTTAAAATTGTGGCTCAAGCAAATCAATTACCTTTAAAGTTTTATTTAAGTACTTTTCCAAGTACTCTATTGAAGATGCCTATGAGTGGTACATACAATTACCGGCACCTTTTGCTACTTGGAATGAACTAAAAGATGCATTTTGGCATGTTGTAGGCCAAGATCATTCATACCCGGATTAATAGATAGATTTCGTACCATACAAATGGCAACCAATGAGGGTATTGACTCCTATTATTCAAGGGTAAATGCATTATTGAGAAAATGGAATAATCATGGATTAAATGATGAGGTCCTGGCATGTACCTTTGTGGATGGAGTCTCGCTAGACGAATTAAGAATTTACCTAAAAGAAAGGAGTCCTCCTAATATTGATACAACTTATAATTTAGTTAAAACTTGGGAAGAGGCTCGGGTAAACACGGATTATGCCCAATATGCAGAATCATATCTTCCTCGAAAGATGGGATATGATGACATACAAGGCATGGATGCTAAAGGACAAGATGATTATCCTACTCGAGTTAGTCCTAAGTTATGGTTAGAACCACCATTAAACATCCAATCTCGTTCCCTTAATGTGCAACCTTTAGCAATAAGATCACCCCCAAGTGAGCAAGTCATGGATCAAGTCTCCAAATTGGAGAAAAAGTTAAATGAATTATCTATCCAAGTAACCAATAGTAGAGAGAAACGTTCTAAACCTACAAACCAATGGACAAATATGTGGTGCTCTAATTGTAAAGGACATGGACGCTTGTCTAATGAATGCCCTACACCAATAGATGGTAATTCTAGGGTAGATTGTACCTTATGTGGAGGAAAACATGATGTATCTAAATGTTGGAATTTGGGTAAAGTGGTAGTGGCAGTTAGTTTCAATCTTCAGGATGAAAATGCAAAAAATAATAACAATAATCAAAATAATTCTCCTAAACAACCGTATAGCTTTACTTCCAAACGACCCTTTACACGACCAAATTCTAATATTCCATATAGAGTTCGTGATAATAGACCTAGATGGAATGATACTTATAATGGCCCTCGGGTTTGAAATGGACCACCCTCAAATCCTAACACACACCAGTATGGTCCTCCTCAACAAGGAAAAATACTGGTATGTTACAATTGTCAAGAATTGGGTCACATGAGTAGAGATTGTCCTAATCCAAGGAAACAAGTTGGATATGTACCACTTTGTGGAAGGTGCAAGAATAGTGGTCATACGGCAAATGATTGCACTGTACCTAATTCAATGAAACATGTTCAACTTAATTCTTCGGATAACACCCGAAATGTCAATCAAGTTAGTAAGGCAAAAATTGAGGAAGTCTATATCACTAGATCTCATGCTAAACGTGCAATGACTGAGAGTAAGGAGGCGAGTAGTTCCAATAGTAAATCCTCGGGTGTTGAATTTAAAAAGAAAAATCAAAATAAATTTAAAACACTTCCAAAATCTATTGACTTATCTTTTAAACAACCTAAAATAATTGATCTTCCCGAAGAAAAAATTATTTTACCGTCTAAAGTGCTTGAGGAAGTAGAAGAGGAAGTAGTAAAAAATACCATCCCTCAAATTATTGAGAAAACCATTGCACCGGATTCTATGGTAAATAAAATACCTATAGAATCGGAAGCTTAATATATGGAAAGAATCATGAAATTGGCCGAGGGAATGGACCCTTATAATGTTATAGCTAACATGGACAATATTCAACCCCAAATTTCTTTGAGGCAATTTTTGGCTATAGCACCTAAGTGTTGAAGTGAATTAGGTTCTTCCCTTGTTAGGAAATGATCTAAACTAGTGGAAATTAATGATATACCTTTGGACCCTGGAGCACCCACCATAGATGTGATGATCGACGGTACGCTTATAGATGGTGTACAAGTTGACAGTGGGGCTAGTGTTAATCTATTGAATAAAGATACAATGGAAGAACTTGATATGAAAGGAATGGTTTCAACCTCTATTATTTTAAGGATGGCTAATTAAAGCCAAATTGTACCTTTAGGGAAGTTGTACAACATAACAACTACTATCGGGGGTCTTGACTTTAAATTAAATTATATAGTTTTTAAGGTTACCGAATCCGTGGCCTCTTATCCTATTTTGTTAGGACGACCTTGGCTTAAATTGTCTAAAGCTCGAGAAGATTGGGGTAAAGGAACCTTAACTATAGAAAAAAAAAAGTAGTCCTACCAATGTTTCCTACTCAATATCATGGAGAGACACAAGAAGATGACACTGATGTCACTTCTCAAGACTTTTTTAACTCGAGAACAGAAACAACAAATTTGGTGGAAAAAGATATGCCTAAATTAATCTCATTGGGAATGGGAGAATATGACACTCCTTTGTATGAGATAGAAAAATCTGATGATGAAATATTAGCTCGGGAAAATTCCTCTATTTATAATATTTCAATAATTGATTCTTGATCAAAATTGGAACCTTCATATGAAATTGATTCCAAAGAATTAATAGATAATCTAATGAATTTAGAACTTCTCAAATTACCACCACCTAAAAGTACTTGTATGGAAATGAATTTGGGAACCTCCAAAATTCCACAATGTATTAAAATTTATGATAAAATGTCTTCTCAAGAGTTTGATAAATAGTATGATTATTTTATGGGATGTAAAGACACATTTGCTTGGACGTATGAGGATTTAAAGGGAATCCCTCCGGAAGTGTGTCAACATAAAATTATGTTGGAGCCTAACACTAAACCCGTAAGACAAAGACAATATTGTATGAATCCCAAATATTCTTTAATGGTTAAAGAAGAAATAGACAAATTGTTAGAGTGTGGATTTTTTATATCCCGTCCCTCATAGTGAATGGGTCTCACCAATTATCGTAGTACCAAAGAAAAATGGGAAGTTACAAATTTGTCAAGATTTCATAAAATTGAATAGTATCACCAAAAAGGACTATTTTCCACTTCCATTTACGGATGCCATCCTAGATGGGGTAGCCAAACATGAATGCTATTCCTTTTTGGATGGGTTCTCGGGCTGTAATCAAGTTGAAATAGCCCCGAAAGATCGCCCTTTAACGACATTCACAACTGATTGGGGGACATATGCTTATAAAGTAATGCCTTTCGGTTTGTGCAATGCACCGGCTACTTTTCAAAGAGCCATGACACATGCTTTTCAAGAGTATTTAAGGAAATTTATAGAAATATTTTTAGATGATTTTTGTGTTTTTAGTTCTAAAGCTAAACATCAAGAATGTCTAAAGTGACTGTTGTCGAGTAATGGTTTTGGTTAAGAAGTCGCTAATGATGTAGGATAATGAAGAATTTTAGCTACATTATCATAGGGATGTTTTATTTTATGAACTTAAATACATATCTTCTTAATAAGAATTTCAACACTTAGTACAAATGATCTTTGTTCTAAAAAATTAAATTGATCCCCCAAACAAAGAAAATCTAAAAAACTTCATTCATAAGGAAAAACACTCCACAATGTGCTAATTTCAAATCAACACAAACCTTGAATCCACTTAATTTAAGTTGAAGAATGGCATAACCTGCTATTTTTAATGTATCATTTTTTTGTCAGCATTTATTGTTCGTTTCTAATGTTCATTGTTTGAAACAAGCTGTATCAATTTGTACAAATTGTAATCGTGTAAAATGATTTTTAGACATTCTTAAGAAAATGTTTACTATATTTTGGTGCAATGTTTTCATACTAATAGTTTTTTTCTAATGCCTTTCAAAAGATTAATATTCACATCCTACTGGTTGGATGATTAAATCTTGTACTCTATAAGCTTGTGGCATTGTTAGTAATATATTGTTTTTATTATTTTTTATACCATAGTAGAACTGGTTGATAAGGACCTTGCAATTTTAATTTGCCAAATCTTCAACTAATAATAAGACCAAAAAATTTTAATTGACAATTTTTAATTGAGTAAATGGTTTAGTATTTGATTAAACTTATAAATTGAATAAACGAATTCACACACTTGATTCAAAATTTTGGATTTGGGTTTTTTCCCTCCATGTACAAAAATATGAAAAGTTAGGATAAAATATATAATCATCAATAAAAAGGCTTGTATCAAATCTTAACAGGTAAAAATTAGGCAAATTTGTTTATCATGTTTTTGATTCATTCAAAAATAATATGACTAATATTTATTGTGATACAATATTAAAAATGGAAATGATATCAATTCTTCCACAATTTCTTAACTTTTGATGTTATGAGTTTTATTACCATACAAGTAAAACATTGTAATAGAAAATATAAATTTTAATTAAGAAGTTGTGGTTCACAATCCATTTAATGAATATCACATTTTTTCCTAATATCATGGATGTAGCAAAGATTTATACATAACTAATTGAATTAACAAAGTCATGTCTTTTTGTAGTATAATTTTTTAGTATAATTCCTTTAGCTTGGAGTGGTTTATGGTTGCACATTTTCCATTTTGATTATGTATGAGTTACTCCCAAAGGATAAGTGAACACATCATGTAAGATCATTCTTAAAACAATACATTGATCCAAGCCTTAAATCCATGTTTTTGATTTTGCTCAATCTACTAAATTTTAATTTTTTCCATATTCTTTCTATCATTTCAATCAACATGTAATTCCCAATGTCAAATTACAAATGCATAATATTTTGATGCGTTAAAATGCAAGACATGATGTTTTATATCTTCGGGAATACTATGTTTGAAAGATTTACAAGTCAATTCTTCAAATATTTGTAAAATGGTGAAATCATATTTGAAGGTGTCTTTCAAAAAATATTGTATCAATTATCCAAGTCTATTTATAGTTTATATGTTTCTCATCCAAAAATTTTAATATCCAAAAAAACTGGCAGTACAAAAATCAAATGGTATTATTAGATAGAAAATTATAAATCAACAACTTGGTCTTAGTAGTATATTTGACACAATGAATTAAAGGGACTCATTAGATTTTAATGATCCTTCAACTCATTCTAGAAGAATACCAGATAGATAATGTTGTAAAATATCTCTTCATAAAAACATTGGCCCAAATGGTTTGGAATTAATTATAGAAGTTGAAAGGAAATAGATAAATTTATAGGGGAAGCAAGTTTATTCAAGAGAGAGAGATGAGCCACCGATTGTCTATGTGTAATTATACACGGAATACTGGAATACGTGAAATGAATTCAATAAAAGCAGCGCTTTATTTGTGTCTGAAATTGAAATATTTTGAATCTTGAAAATCAACTTGGACTTTATATCTATAAATAAATTAGCTAAATGAAATAAAATTATAATAAAATAAACTAAGAGATAATAGAAAAATAGAAAATGGAAATAAAGAAAATAATAAGGGAATACATGATAAGAAATGAAAGGTTGATAATATAAAAAGTTAATGAAGAAATGAGGTTATTATAAAAACAACACACATATTTATGAGTAATGTAAAGACCAACAAGTGCTAACTTTTCAATCTCAATAAGAAGAACATCAACAGTATGTATGATAAATCAATAAATATTTATATAAAAGAAAATGGGGTATGAAAAAATAAGAAGTAAAACATATCAAAATCTAGTGAAGTTCAAAGAAAAAAATTATGAATTATAGAACACATGTATAGGAGAAATAATTGGATAATTAAGAATATGCATTAAGAATACATGAAATATAGCAATCCTTTAAACATAAATGTACAAGAAGGCTATATCAAGACTAAAATGTACAAGACCATACCATTGTAGAAGGTGTGGTCTCAAAATGTGGATACCTTTTGTGGATACCACATCTTCTCAAAATGTGGATATCTTCAAAGTGGATACCTTTGTTTTTTTCCCCCTTCAACTAGTTCAAGATGAAGAAGTATATACAATAAATAAGATTATGGGAGCCCTTAACGTAAGAGAAATTTGGTATCATAGAGAGAGAGACAATTACCACAATGGAAGTTGCAATGTGCTTTGTGCTAACCCTATTGTGTATAGAACCTTCGGACATCGCTACGATGAACTGCTAGGAGCTCCGAAATTTGTGGTGAGAGGCTGCAAGGGAGTTAGACGCAAATCCAAGTGTGAAGGCACCTAGTGAAGCTGGCCTCGTTGCAAACCCTCTTCACAGCTTAGATCTGTAGAAACGGTGTGCTTAGAGAGTGGCGATTATGTGTTGGAAGGGTTGCGAAAGTAGATCCCCTGCTTGAGTGTATATTGGCACAAAAGATCAAGATCCAGATCTAGGAGGACTGAATTGTTGGGCATGAGTGTTGGGATACTGAGATCTAGATTGTTGCACGATAGTTACCACAAGGATCAGATCTAGTTCTTTGGTGTTGGCAGCAGCGTCCAAAGCACTTCCATAACACCCCTGCAGCCAGGACCCACGTACCACTCACATACGAGCTAGAACAAGAGAAGACCTCTTCTATTTCCCACACGGAGCACCTGCCGTACAACAACATCTACTGCAACAAAAGATCATATATCGATACACGAGTCGAGGCCGAAGATCTGCACCGCAGAAACTCAGGCGTACACCACCACAACGACCGAATCCAAGAGAGAGACGAGCAAGTTACAGAAATCAAGACAGAAGGTGCAGATCCCGAGATACGAGTCAGCGTGAAGGATCCACACCGCAACAGTTCAGACAGACTGCATCAAAGTGCACGGCCCACGCATCAGCACGACGCATTCACCGCAGCGCCTGCAAGCTCATCGACATAGGACCACTAGGAGAACTTCGGTGTATCATCCTGAAGAGGTACAACAACATATTCAGAGCTAAACACCCCTTACCGATCTTTCTTGCATTCTAGATTAGATTTTTATTTGCTCTTTACTGCTTTCCTTCAACTGCTAGTTAGCTCCCAAACGCACATAGATCATAACAAAGTTAGATCAGATAACCCTAGGACACATAACACACACCTCACTAAACACAACCCAGACCTAGATTCTTCAATAGAAAGTCAGAATCACGCAGCACCAAAACCAAAAAGTGAGAAAAACACAATAGCACAAACATATCACCAACTCATTAACGCACAAGTCAGTTTTTCATTCACAGCCACAAACAACATAGTACACAATTCTAAAACAAATACTACCTTCACGATTAGACATAGAATTCTAGATCTCTTGATTCATAGCGCTAGAACCTCAGACCTTCTCTTCACCAAACAAAAGCGCTGCCTAAACCGAAAACACCAGTACCTCCATACTCACACCTACAGAACAAGAAAGAAAGGAAAACATACACACAAGTTCAAGAGCCAGACAGTGGACGGAAAAGCATGTACAAGCAACGACAAAAATCCAAGAAGACAGCTACAAGTTCAATAGCGCCCGAAAAACCAAGCTCGTTTTTCCTACCCCTCAGTATTCACTTCATCCTGTCTATGCTGGAATGTCACCCAATTTTTTTCTCAAATAGTATCACATCGTAAACAAAAAATCACAATAGCTCACACCTTAACCAACATAAAAAACGAAACAATTATTGGTTTACAGTACCTGTAGAGCGGAATAATTTCTCCTTGGATGTAGCACTCTGTCGTCACAAAAAACAAAAAATTAGAAGGAAAGCAGGAGGAGCACCAAAGAAGAACACAAAGAGGACTCGAGGAACCTAGTGTACAGACGCCGAAGTACATCACGAGAAAGACCAAGAAAGTAGTCACATAAAGCTTCAACTCCGGAGATCACTAAGAAGAACCCAAGATGCAACGCTTGGAGTACACAGAAAAACCAACATAGAGCGCATGTCCCTGAAACCCTTATCTAAAGATCAATCACAAAGAAGACGCCATGTACGCCCTTCGCAGCCCCAGCGAAAGCAGGCTGACTGCCAATCAGAGGTACGGACCAACCACACACCAAGCGTCCCGGCGATCAAAGCTCCGACGACTCACAGGTGCCCCGACGTGAGAGAGCCAGCTCCCTAGCAAGCAGAACCTACGGAAAACTCACCAAACCCTTGCTGCAACACAACACACGCCAGGAAGAAACTCAGCCCGCAAACACAAGTTAGACCTGCACTGAAAACATGAACTCAAAACGTGAAGACGTTAACCCCACCATATCTATCAACGCTCAAATCCCAACTCAAACTCAAGAGCTTTAGCGTCTGGCCTGCTGCCCTATTATACAAAGGAGAATCATGGAGAGAATACGAGGCGGGTGGGTGCGCCAAGCTAGTATCTCGTAACGGCTCCATACTAGACTCGTCAGTCCAGGTAAGTCTCCTAAACACAACTCATAACTTCTACAGCTCCATGGTATTACTACACTACTGTTTAATACATACATATTGGCAGGCACTAAAAAACGTAGTGCATAAAATAGTTACTAACCTCTTCAAAAGAAGAAGTGCATTCAGGTACATGGGCAGCATCAAAAGACTCCTCAACTTCAATGAGAAGGTGGACGAGGACACAATGGTGATTGAGAAGATATCAAGGTAAACCGAAGAAACCCCTACTACAAGCAAGAAGATGAAGAATGTCATGATAGAAGAAAACCCGTTGCACATCACTCAACCGGTAAGCGTGAATTTCAAGTTTTGGTTGGGGTATCCTACCATGGAGGCTCTTGCAATTGAAGGACTTCAAGAGCTTTACAGTGGAGAAACCGCCGAAGACATGATAATAAGAGGATTGAAGGTGGAAGAGGCGGAGGAGGCAAACATGGCAAAGATGGCATTTCCTCATATCCCGCAACTACTCTATCGAAGCACAAGAAATGGAGTGGAGGGACAACGCTACAACATCACCCAACTCTCCTTCGATATCACCATCAACACCTCCACAGGTTTGGCTCTTGATTTTCACATTGCAATTCACTTTGAACCCCTTCCTCCGAAATCATGCATGATGAAATGAAGATAATGGTCGCAAAAAGACTAGAAGTAATGGGTATAGAACTTGGCAATGATCTCATAGACCCTATTTCAATTCAATGCTTGAGCGTCAAAAATGTGGGAAAGAAGGATGTATGGACGGGGATAATCAAACTACACTTGCTAAAACTCGAAATTGATGGTATCATGATGCTTAAAGGACTTAGACCCTTCATCCTTAAGCTAGATGGTCACAACATCATTGGAAAGGTTTGTAAGAGTTACCAAAACATTGCTACATACCAACCTCTCTGTCAAGGTGAAGAGTAACAACTTGAAGGGTATTTCGGCCAATACTCTTTTCAAGGATGCTCTCTTGAATAGTTTTAGAAGGGGGCAAGAGTTTGAGATTACCGGAGTCCAAAAGAGCATTGACGACACCCATGCCTTCATCATGACCACGACACCACAACAAGCGAAGAAGATTCAACTACATCAAGTTACCACACACCATGAGGTCATACAAGCTAAACACATCACTGGAGGGAAGGTATCACAAGAGACTAAGGCAAAAAGGATGCCTTAACTCTAACTCTCTCTCTCCTTTACCTATCCTTATGAGTGTTTGTGATACAAGTGATGCCATTCGCAAGATCATTGGTGATGCTAACACTAGATCTATTTGGTTCCACAAAGAATGTGGAACTAGGCACAATGGTAGTGCTAATGTACATTGTGCGAGCCCAATAGTTTACAAGCAATTTGTGAACAAAACCTTTGCCATGGGAGGATACCTTGTAGAGTTTGCACCACACCGGAGGAGTCTAGAAGGAACAGAACCCTCTTCCGAAGCACAAGTGAAGACATTTGGGTTTGATGACGTTAACGCCGCCATGGTCAACACGGTGGAGATCTTCAAGAAACAAGAACCCTCATCCAATATCTCCAAGCAAGATGTGTTGGAGATTGTGGAGTCGGTTATGGAGGAAAGCAACAAAAAGATGAGGAAGGAGACAGAGAGTATGCCGATAAAAGACATGAAGAATTGAAGACTCAAATGATGAGCATCCAACAAGCAATGAGTGCCGTACTTGCTTCAATGCAAGCCATCACAGGAAGTATGGCTACACCCATGATTGAAGACAAGCCGCCAAACTCGTAGACTTCAAGGACTACAAGGTAACTATCATTGACCATACACTATACCGAATACATACACTAAAGTTTAGTATAGACTATGGATACTATACTAGTACATTATATGTACTAGTGTACAATCATACACCCATATATGGGGCATATAAATATTGTATTAGACTTCATACTAAATACAAATACATCATTCTATACAAAGGGAATATATATACACATACTCAAATACATATACTAATACAACTACCAAAATACATACAAATACAAACTCTCAAAACATACATACAAATACATATACATACACAAATAAAAATACTACCTACAATACACATATACACATAAATATAAACACAACATCCACCACATACGTAAAGAGATGCAAAAATACAAATCAATATCTACACATAAAGACTAACACAAACCAAGATGCACAAACAAACACAAAACCAATTAACAAAAACAACATACATAACAATAAACCTAAACAAAATAAACCAAAGAAAATCATTTCAAGGGAAACTCACCCAAAAGAAGGAAAACACAACATACACACTTTTCAATACAAGGATAAAATAAAAAACAAAACAAAAAAGTATATTGGACAAACAAAAAAACATATAATCTTTAAACATAATATTAACCCCTAAAGGACTACGACCACTTTCGCTCTAAAACTAGTCCAAAACTGCCATCTCCAAAAAGAGACATGAAAATCACATTTAAAAGTGAATTTCGGATTTTCAACCGTAAGATCTTAAAATAGACTTCTATATAAACATTTCATAAAATTTTGATTGCAATCCACCGCACCGATTAATAGATTTTAGTGTATAAAGTCAAAACAATGGTTCACTTTCTTCCCTGCGTTGAGTAGATCAACAGACTTTGACTTCACTTTGTATCAAGTTTTTGCATTGTACAAGGTCTAAATCTTCTACCATTGTCTTAAGCATGATGTTGTTACCCAACTCACCAATTTTCAGAGGTAAAAAAGGGGGGTAGCATATTCAAAACAAGTGTGCAAGGAGTGGAGGTTCAAAAATTGTCATTTCACGTTTTATTTTTTTGTGAACTACGTATGTATTCAAATGATAATCCAAATGGTCAATAAGATGGTTTTTACCACATATTGTTGTTGAAAAAATAAGAAGTGAAAAATATGAAGATCTCTAGGTTTTATGTAGAAAAGATGAAGTATTTTTCCCCCGTTGCCCAAAAATGTGTGAAAATGTTTGACTTGGAATAAAATGCGTTTTTACACTAAAGACAAGATTTTTTTTTGAAAATTTCCGAAAAAGGAAACATTCTTTATATGTGTGAAAAATCTCAATGTCAATAGAAACTTTTGTCAAAAATTTTGGAGGTGCCCTGAGTCCCCACTTTTGGCTTTAAGTGGTACTAACTTTCAAACCACAAATCCAAAAAAAATAAAAATATATCTCCACCAAGCTCTTATCAGATCCTATCTTGAAAAAAAAATCAATTAAAAAGGAATTTTTTTCGAATTGTAGGTACATGCCCAAAATCCAAAATGACCCCGGGGGGACGTTTGGTCCCTCAGGGGTTAAACCACCACATTATAAACTACTACTAATACTAGGAGGAGACATAGAAACCAACCCAGGACTTATGCCAAACATACTAAAAAGACATCCAACACAGCACAAGAAGAATGCCAAAATGTACTTCATACCAATACAATAAAATTACAACCGGAATACAGACATATTGCCCAATCATTTGCACCTATACTAAAATCCACGCGTATACTACACCAATTATACACCAACACACATCCACATATTACCCAATATATACAGCAACAAAATGAACACCCCTCATCACATATCCTATATGCCATAGTAACTACAATCCACCCAAACTTAGACAAATGTAACCTCCTATTAAACCTACAAAGCTCAAACATAACTCAATGGACTAATACACTATTAAACACCCTTGCTAACCTATAAAAACCCTCCCGAAAGACACATTAACACTCCACACCCTTATATATCATTCCTTGAAGAAAACCAAAATATTATAAAACATAAAACATCAATACATAAAGAATTATATGATTTTATAGACAATCATTGTACACCACCATTACAAGATATTATAAAACAAAAATTTCCATACCTTCTCAGCAATCTAATTAATAAATCACTATAATGTATCGACCAGATACCAGAATATACCCACCTACCCCCCCACCCCCTTACCTTTTCTCACAAAACCAAAACAATAGCTCAAATCAAGAAAATACATACATAATCACATGGAATGCCTCCTCTCGAAGCATTATCCTTCCTAGCTTACAAACTTTGGTCACACATACAAACACACCGCCAGCCATTATAGTTATACAAGAAACAAAATTATCCGCCACAAAATCCACAAAATATATACAAAATATATTCCAAGACTATAAACTCATTTTTAACAATACACATGCACTTACAAGATGTATTCAACAACGGAGACGATACACACCGGGTCGCGGCAACCTCCTTACACTAATACACAAAAAATATGCTTTCCCGGGCAACATCAAAAAAATTCCTACCCCAATGCACATATCTTCTTACCTTCAAATAATCAAAATTACTAATTATCCACTACAACCATGGTTAATTTTTCACATGTATATGCCATCTCACCCCGGAGATACTAGATTTATCATTGACTTACAAAACACTATCACATCTCACATAAATAATAATCCCAATCACACATATCTATTATGCGGAGACTTCAATAGAGACATAGCATTAATTGGGCGCCAAAATGAAAATCATAACACCCCTCCTCAAACCATAGATCACCAATGGTGCCATTTCACAGAAAATTTAGACTTCACTTACATAAATACCGATACATAATTCTCTAGACAAGGTGGCTATAATTATAGTGATTGGAGTCTAACAGATGGATTTTATATAAATACCAACAAAAATACACAATACACCTCTACAACAAACAAGGATGTTATTCTCAACTCGGACCACTCACCTATACAATTGCACATCCCAAATAACACATTAATTAATAGAACTCCTACAATCCTAAGTAATGACACTATACGCATACTCAACTCCATCCCAAAAGACAACTTAGAAAAATTCAACACAAAATTCTTTGAAGAAAATTCCATGCAAATCCACTCCCTCATAAACACTCTTGAAAATAACAATCAACTATCACAAGTACAATGGCAAGAAACATGTGACACCCTAGATATACTCATCAATAAAATCTCCGACACACTAGAACAAACTTGTAGAGCCCACCCAATACCTCAAATGTCAAACAGAACATCTCAACAAGGTGGTTATCTACCCCGCAAACTTTCTAAAACTTGGAAACAACATCTAACTACATACCATGTTGTACGAAAAACTATTAGAATTGTAAAAAAAAAAATCTCACTAGCGTAACCACCCTATATGCAATGAACTACTAACTCTACAACACACTCAATTCCCATCCCCCCACCCCCGGATATACCCCACGATACATGGATAAAAGATATCGCACTAATTGCAAAAAATGTCAACATACAAGCTAGGAAAATAACCTCAAAATACGCCAAAGAGAACATTAAGAAAGCCATCTCAAAATATAGACAAATATATGTAATTAGCCCTAAGAAAATTATCAAAAAAGTCTCTAAGAACCTAGAATCCCCACCACTAGATTGTATCACAGATCAATATAATAACATTTTAACTAGCCCCGAAGACATTGCGAATGAAATATTCAACCAACAAACAAAAAACAATAGACCCACAATACCAACATGTAATTACCAACCACAACATCCAATTGAATGTACATGTGTTGTACGCCAATACCCATGGCATGACCTTGATGGATTTACCTTAGACAAACGAGGCGAACTAGAAATTCCACTACATACGTACTTCAATAGAGCCACATACGACACATGTCTTTGAAACCTTGGCAACAACAAAGCTCCACGCCCTGATCGCATACCAGATTCAATACTCAAAAACATGCCTCCAAGATTTCACAAATTATTATTCTTTTTCTTCTCTCACTGCTACTAACAAAAACAAATACCGACTTCATGGAAATCAAACGCAACAATTTTACTATACAAGAAAGGCGACCCGTCTATACTACCCAACCATAGACCAATTGCATTAGCTAACACAATATATAAGCTCTTCACTAGTACACTCACCTCTATCCTATCCTCATACGGTGAAAAATTCAAAATCCTACATGTTAGCCAAGAAGGCTTTAGAGCAAAGAGAAGTACCGCTCGACAAATACAAACTATAATAGCCACACTAGAAGACGCACGGTTTACAAATCAAGATATATATATATATATATTATACGTTGACTTCAAAAATGCCTTTGGCTCGATAGATCATGCTCGACTATTAGCAATAACGATGGATCTTGGCTACCCAAAAGATGCAACTACACTTGTTGGAAACATCTACTCCTAATCATCCACTTACTAAGGTAGTGGTTGATATTCCCGCCCGAATTTCAGGTTTGCATATTTAGACTTGTGAAAAAAAAAATTATGATTTTTGGATGCTTCGCAAAGCTACTGCAAAGGCATCCCCAAAAAAAAAATTGAGCATTTCTACAATTTTCTATGAATTTTTAAGAACGAAGGCTTAGAATGGCCAATAACCGCTCATAGAGTCATGGTGTTCATGAGAAGTTGGATTCTGAAAATAGAGCACTTGTGCACCAATTCGAACCAATCAGAAGTTCTCAATTTTTCCAAGCATGGGCGGAATTAGAACAAGCTTGGACACTTTCTGAAGCCAGGCTGGTTGGTTTCTGACACACAGCCCCGGAATGTAGGGTGCGACATTTGGAACTGCACGGAAATATCAACCACTACCTTATATCGGTGAACACTTCGGAAAGACAAAACCTATACCCATTCAAAGAGGAACTATACAAGGGGACACCCTTAGCCCATACCTATTCATTATATTCTTAGAACCACTACTTAGATGGCTAGAACAATGCAATAATGGATACACTTTTGGCACATCTCAAATCACCATAAACTCTGCAGCATATGTTGATGACCTTGCCGCCACAACTAACAAAATTAAATCTATTCAAATACAACTTAATAAAATTGATAGATATTACAAATGGACCGGTATGGATGTAGGTGTCCCAAAATGTGCCGCTACCGGATGCCCAAACAAATCCAAATTGAACCCTACCACTTTCAAAGCCCTAATGCAAGCTTCTAACATCAATTACCGCAATCAACCAATCCCTATACTACATCAAAATGAACCATACATATACCTAGGTACAAATCTTGTTCCCTCACTAAAATGGAAAATCCAAATTCACACTACAACCACAAAACTCATCAACCAATGCAAAGAATTAACAACATGTCCGGCCACCATGAAACAAAAAATAAAAATGGTTGATACCGTACTACGCCCAGGTGTAGCATACAACTTCTACGGTGTACCATACTCTATGCCAGCTATCAAAAAACTTGATAAAAAAATAATAGCCATAAAAAAAACCATATGTGGACTACCAAAATGTATGTCAAATGTGATAACCCAACTCCCACATAACCTATTTGGGCTTGAAGCTTTCTCCCTCAAAAATGCATATCTCCGATGTATAGGTGAACAACTATAAAATGCTCTAAATGATATAGGTAGACTTGGGAAAATATATAATGGATTAACTCATTATGTCCTTGCCCAATATGGTGGTGCCGAAAACATACCCATAATTATTAAAAGTGATTGTATAAGATCACCAATCATACGAACATTCTTCTTGTTAAAACACATAGCTAAAGTCCACCTTAAAAGTACGTTCCCAAATTTCCTCATTGATCCTACATCACTAGAAATAATATGGTGTCAAGAAACACAACACACTCAATGCCCAACTAAATCACAACACACTCAATGCCCAACTTTCCCAAAGCTTCTACAAAAACTCCTCTCAAAATATTTTTGAACTAAAACAAATTACTTTACCTAACGGCACATACATCATGAACAATGAGGACTTCAAAACCTACCACTTCACTCCATCCAAACTATTAAAAAGTGCTCAAAATGTTGCTAAACAACTATTTTGCCACCCAACATGCCCCACTACATGTCATACCCCTTGTAACATACACTCATACTCCTATCTACTTCAAGATTCATTCATCACCATCAACAATAACATCACCACAAGAAATATCCCTCCACCAATCAATCCCCCTAACCCTCCACATCCATACCATCCCCATCCCCCAAAACCCTACCACATATTCCATTAATAACATCATACACCATAAACATATCCAACACACGAACACAAATAATATACAAAATACCTACACAAAATATTTATGCCAATGGCAACACAATGATAATACATACAATAAATGGCTTCCCCAAATAGACCTTTTTCCACGACACGACACCAATACCTCCACACATAACATCAAAAAATTAAAACAATACTACCAAAAAATTCAAAACAAAATTTACTCGGAAATCATCCTAGCCCACCACCTTCAAGAACAATTCTTAGACTCAAGATCCGTAACACCACCCATAGTTATTCCACTCTTAAACATTTATACAATAGAATGCAATCCCGAAAATGATATCCTTACATTCTCAAACACAATTAAAATAGATAACAATCAAGCACATCTATATGAAGAAAATGGCCGACATTTGCACACTTTTCCCACTCCTCGACTTCAATGGTTATGGAATCAATACAATACAAAAGAGAGAGAGAGAGAGAAGAATATCGGTTTCCGAAGGGGTACCGGCGCTAGTAAAGTGTCTGTTCGCTCCATCACTAAGACCGTGCCCACCAGGCAAGGAATTAGTAGCATGGAGCTACTTCCTTCTCTTGAGGGTAGACACTATGTAACAAATAACCATAAGGATGCAAAATAAAACAAAGAAAAACCACAATCAGGACAAGGGAGTGGGGAGAGAAGGAAAAGGGAAGAGAAGAGAAAAGACAAAGATTACAAACTACAAACTCCTACAAACTACAATACAAAACTACAAACTCCTACAAACATAGAACCATCGACCCAACCCTTTGAAACCGAACTAATTTGGCTATACCAAAGATATAAATATCGAATTCCAAAAAATGACCCTCTCAAAAGTGTGCAATACACAATATCCACACCCATTTTAGACTCACTAATATCATCCTTTAACATTGAACAATCATACTTTTCTTCCCCGGTCACATGCTCTACCAAACTAAAAAAATTCTACTCACCTTTTAAAAGAGACAAAATATTCGGATCCTTGGGAAAAACCTTTGACTACAAATGGATCGGTAATGGTATAGCTCACCCCCACAATGAGAAGGAAATGGAACAAGCAATACATTGGGCTCGACTTGCCGCCAAACACGACCCAAACAACACAAATACAATCATCATCGCACCAAACCACAACTGATACCAAAATAGTAACCAACACTTAAACCCATTCCTAGATTCTCATATCATTGCATTATTTGAAGCAGACTCAATACCATACGAAGAACCTACTATTCCACCCGAGTTTAAAAAACCCCGAATTGAATCATCTACATTACAAATAATATGTGTCCACCATCAAAATCAAACCCTTGGCACCATAGAACAACTTGCCGAACTTACCTCCATAACAAACAATTTAAACATACACCGATTATACACAAAACTGGTCCCACTTACACCTATACAAACCCCCGTAAACCGAAGTAAAAAATGGTCAAAACTAAACTACATCAACAACACATCAAACTACCTTTTTACACCGCCCCCCCTTCCAAATTATCCAACTCATACCACACCGAAATTTAACCTCGCACATAGTTATTTTACCGATGGATCCTTTAAACCACCAGAACAAATTAGCCCAAGAAATTGGCGCAGAGAAAAAGCTGGGTATTGCATATACAATTCTACCAAATAAATTCAATTAGCCAAAAGACTCCATGGATTACAAAATATCCTTAGAGCATAACTTATGGTCATTCACAAAACACTACAAATCATTACAACAAAATACAATAATGAACCCGCTCATATATTCACCGATTGCATAAATGCACTTTACCTACTAAACACTCAAATAACACACCCTTCCCTTCACAATAGCCACCCCGACCAAACCATACTAATGTCAATGGTCTAAATGTTACAAAACCGAACGCACATCACAACCCTCCACAAAGTGAGAGCCCATGCCAATATTGATGGCAATAAACAAGCAGATAAACTAGCAAAATAAGGCTGAGAAAAAACACACAGAAAGGTCAAAGATCTACACGAACATGCCCATGCTACCCCATACTACTTCCAAAAAGAAGATTGGCCTTCCAAAGAAGATACCCCCAATAAAGACCCAATTAGATTTCTGGACAAATATCTCAAAAAACAAGACCTCTATAACAATCTTGACACAATATCAGAAAGTATCCCTAACATTGGAAAATGGACTAACAATAATAACATAGACAATGAACTCTCTACAAATTTGTGGAAAAACCCCATCATTTCCGGCTTACAAATAACATGCCCCATCAAATTCCGTACGGGCCAATATTTGGGAAACGCTTGAAAACAACTTTTCTTTGGAGTAGAAAGATTCCCATCCATAACATGGCCCATATGCCCTTCAACGGACCCCAACACATGGCTTCATGGTCAAAACCACCACATACACTCCTTAATTGTTAAAAGACACAATAAAGCGGTATGGGAAGTTCGAAAACTAATTACCTCCTACAACAAATCGAGATGTTTTATCCTAATGAATGCCGGCACCTTTAATAACAACCCACAAGAAAATGCGGTCCCCCCTTGGCTACTTCCATGCTCATGTGAGACTCAAAGTTGTAATTGCAATGCTAGACTCAAACCGGACATACTTTGTGTTAGAGGTTTACCATATAATGACCCACCACCCGATCACATAAATCAAAACTACACCATTCAATTCATTGAATTCACATATTGCAACGATAGATTTTCCCTTGAAACAACTCAAAACAAAATAGATAAATACCAACCCCTCATTAATGACATCATAGCCCTTGGATGAAAAGTGGACCCCCTTATTGTAATCTCATCCGGCGCTTGTGCCACCACATTTATTCCATCTATAAAGACTCTAGAAGATACCTTCAAAATACCCATTGATACAATTAAAACCACCTTTAAAAACATTAACACCATCGCTATTCAACATGCCATGTCTATTTTACAAAAATTAATGCAAAATCGAAAACAACCAACCTCTCCCCGACACACACGACCCCCCATAGAATTACTCATCCACACCCTTAATCTTCAGAACTCCTCATAATTGAGAAGCATCCCTTTCCCCCCCCTTCTTGTCTCTTGACCACCCTGCAATCACCAATAGGTCATTTACTTGTTTTGGATACTTGTTACATAGTGTCTACCCTCGAGAGGGGGAAGTAGTTCCATACTACTTATTCCTTGTCCGGTGGGCATGGTCTTAGTGGTGGAACAAATAGACACTTTATTCACGCCGGCCTTTCCTTCGGAGACCAACGTTCTTCTTCTTCTTATATACAATAATCTACAATGGTCTAGACTGCTGAGGTATCAACTACAGAAGCAAATATTGGAGGAATAGTATGTCGTATATCCTCTTGCTACAATTAAGGTAACCCCTTGGTACCACATCCCATAACCAACACCTGTAAAATTGGGGTGTATCCAATCAACTTCCATCCCAATACTACCCATACAACCCCAAATGGAGGTTTGCTATGAGTCAAGACTCCTTACTTTTGATGGAGGCTAATGGGGGTTGCCTATTGACGGCCACAAGCAAAACATGGTAGCACACTTTGAAACTTCATAACTAATTCACCTCTCATTGGAAAAATATGAAATCAATTGGGTTGAAATTGTAATTCTATTTGCTCATATTGAAAATTAAAGATTTTATTAATTTCTCTCTCCATATATGTCAATGTCATTTACGTTGGGGTTTACCTTACAAAGATTCACACTAACAACTTCAGGACCTCAAGAAGTTGACAACAGGAGAAAAATGCACCATGCAAGGGTGAACACGCTCACCAGCAAAGTCCACAATCCAAAGCAACTAGATTCCCGGGAGGAAATGTAGCCAGCCATCACACCACTTATAAATATATTGGTGAGTGCAGAAGCATGTGAAGATATAAATATATTGGTCAGTGTAGAAGTCAAGAAAAGACAAGCTTCATTTTCTACGGGAGTCTAGGAAAGGTATAGAAGGGAGTGGTATTGGGTCGCTAGTCAATTTTGGGTTGTCCTACCTTAGTGAGTGAGTTAGTGAGGGAACGGGCTTGGACATCAGTTTGGCGACCATGCACTAGCGAACGTACCACTTGCATAGATAGTGCTTTTATTAATCTACGAGTGGTCTATATTTATGCATTGTCCAGTCTAGGAATGGCATAGAAGAGAGCGGTACTGGCCCCTAGTCGGTTTCTAGTTGTCCTACCTTAACTCACTAAACTCGTCCTACCTCACTAATCGCTAAACCCGTTCGATCTCACTAACTCACTATACTCGTTTGATGTCACATACTGGCTAAACTCATTCAATGTCACTAACTCACTAAACTCGTTCAACCTCACTAGTCACTAAACCCGCCGATCTCACTAACTCACTAAACTCGTTCGACCTCCTAACTCACTGAACTCAGTCGATGTCACTAACTCATTAAACTCGTTCCAACTCACTAAACTCGTTCGAACTCACTAAACTCGTTCGAACTCACTAAACTCGTTGGAACTCACTAAACTCGTTCGACCTCACTAACTCGCTAAACTAAACTTGTTAGATCTCACGAACCCACGAACACCTTGAGGATCTCACTCTAACTGCACTACCGACAGCACTCCGCACGACCTAATCAGAGTTGGACCAGCACACGACCTGGTCAATCCGGACGCGGAATGGGAGTTTCGCAGTCCTCTTCACCGTCTTCGCGGCACCGGATGTGATGGGCTTGGCTTCAGACTAGGTTTGTGATGTGGGTTTGCCATGGTTTCACTTGGGTTTTGCGCGATGCAGATGGATTGAGGTTTAGGGTTTTTTTCCTCCAGGAAGTTGGCGCCATGAAGCGGTTGCTGGGAGTGCTCTTCCAGTTGCGGAGCTTGGCGGTGGGGCGGCGCCGTGAGTCCGCGTTGCTGCTGCGACAGTCGGGTCGCGGCTGTTGCTCTTCGGATGCTTGTCGCGTGTCTTCCTTGTGAGTTGGAGCTTGCTTCCTTTAGATGTGGAATTTGGTTCTTTTCTGATAAAATTCCTGTGGATTGTGGATGAATTTGATATAATTTTTTGGAGATTCTGAGACGTGACATCATTTTAAGTGTTTGGTTGTATGGTTTTTGGTCATGGCTTAGATGCGAACTTGGTTAACATGTGTGTGTCGGTATTTTTGGTCGTTTTGCAGATGGAATTCTTTTGTGACGAGGCTCCACACTTGTTTAGACTACTCGGTCCAGGTTGCAGGGCCGCTGTACATTGTGCTTGCCTTTTCACTTATCAGGTAAAATACTCTTAGTCCGGTTTGGTTTTTCAGAAGTAGTAAAGTTCTTTCGAAGGTCACCACTTTTTGACTACTCTTTCTTCAGTCTAGATAGTTATTAGATCTACAGAAGAGCCTGGTGGTGTTCACCTTCAATGCAGTCAATGGAAGAGCTTGGTGGTCTCTGCACTGAATCCAAACTAGTATTAGCAGGCTTTAAGAGAGAAGAACGAGTTTGCGCAAGATACCATGAAAAAAGAGGAGGGAATTTGGTTGATTTTACAATTAACTCCAATGCCTATGTGAGTATCATGACAATTTCGAGGTTGCTAATGGTCATTTCTATTTCTTGTTTGGCAGCTCTGTCATCTACCTGTTTTTGGTGTCAGTACTTCCTGCAATTCATGACCTCTCATCATGGCAAGGGATGATGCACCTCTTGATAGCCGGATGGTTATCTTTCAACGTCTTCTTCAACTACATCAATTGCATCTACACGGATCCTGGCAGCTCTCCACCTCTTTCTGTGCGTCCTCTATTCCCTGCCAAGCTTTCTCCTTGGGAATTGTATTAGTTGATGCAAGTTTCTTAGACTTTTATGCTGGCACTAATCCATCGTTTCGTAAAATATGGGTAAATCCCCACCAAATTGGTTGCTAGTTGAAAACAAGTCAAGACAAGTTTTGCCGCAATGAATTTCTAATCTTTTCTGAAGCATTGAGTGGTCGAATTTTTTTACCCAAAAACCATACAGAGTATGAGAATTGGCTCTGATATTCAGGATTGTGACTTTCTTAGGATGCAGTGATAGAGGCGACGCCCGTGTCCAGATTTGATGTGGACGTGGAAGATCTGGGTCTTCCGAATACCAGATGGTGCAAACGATGTGAGTTGTTCTCTTTCGAGCTTACTGTCATTTCACATCTTCTTTACAACGGGGCATGAGTGTGTTTTGATTGGTGATGATGTTGTGAAACAGGCCGTAAACCGAAGCCTCCAATGACTCACCACTGCCACATTTGTAAAAGGTGAAATATATTGGTTTCAAGTGATTTCTTTCAACTATGTTTGGTTAAGCATCTGCAGGGATTACAAGTCTTTGATCATCAATCATAGGCTAAGTAAACATTGCTCCACGTTTGTGCAGGTGCATTGTGAAGATGGACCATCATTGCCGTATCCTAATCACCACAAATCCTCTCTGAAAATCAAGGATAAAAGTGGACTTTTCAATCATTTGACGTAACGCTTTTCTTGAGATCTCACTTGCTTGTATCGGTAGGAATTGGGCAGACCTTTGGGCAAGACCTTGACGATGTGATCAGCATGGATGCACAACTGCATCGGGTACTATAATTATCGTTTTTTCTTTATATTTTGTAAGTACTCTAAGCATCTACATATGTAGCAGTTTCATAATCTAGTAGTGAACTCTCTAGTGTCAGATGTGGCTATGTCCATGATTGTTCTCGCTGTAATCTTGATCTTTTGGTACTGACTCATTTTGGTCATGGCAGTGCTCTATATGTGGGTGGGCTGTCTCTACGCAGCAATAATGTCTTCCATCCCCATGTTTAGCCTTGACGACGAGGTATGTAATCACAAAGTTTTGCAATACAGAATCTTTCTTTCAGTTCATTTGTTTTCTAAATGAGTATCTGCAAACAATGCAGGATTCTGAGGACGATGGCATGGGCGTGATCTTCTCATTCGTACTTTCAGTGGCCGTTTTGGTCTCACTTTCCTTTCTCCTCGGTTGGCACATTTACCTCGTCCTCACTGCTCAGGTATGCATCTCCCTGTAGTTTCTCTTTCCAATTATTGCTCTCTCACTCATCACACTTCAAGCTTCTACAAACAGAAAGGGATATACCCCAACCCAGCCCCACCCACTTCACAATTTTAGAACACTTTTGTCAGAAGTTGATCATCTCTCCATTTACAGACAACCATTGATTTCTATGGAAATCGGCAACGGCGGCGAGAGGCACGTGCCAAAGGCGAGGTAAACATTCAACTTACAACACCAGAAAACCTTGCCTTTACTCATCATTTTTATGTTTGTTGGCATATTTAGTTGCACCATTACCATGTGGGGGTCTAAAGCTCACGTTGCTCTCTCTTATGATGATGTTGGTTATGACTACGATATTGACACCACTCATATGCCCTTCTCAAATCCAAAGTAAATCAGCAACTTCTTAGTGATCTTTATCAGTGATTTAACAAAGCGCTTTCTCACAGACATGGACGAATGTATACGATCTCGGGTTTTCACGAAACCTGCGCAATGTGATGGACGTGGGAGGGCGGCGTTGGTGGGTATGGATTCTGCTTCCGACGCGAGCAAGGCCGAAGGGCGACGGGATCCATTTCCCGTGGAAGGATGCAGTGACTTATCTTCCAACTCAGTAGGCAGCAGCATAATAGTAGCAGCAGAAAATAGTCTAGGAAGTAGGAGTAGAGAGAAAATAGCTGCCAGGCCGTCACAGCCTTGCTTTTATCTGTACTCGCCAATTTTAGCAGCGCAATTTCGTGTCCTGGAAAAAATATCTACCGCGAATGATCAGAGCGAGAGGTTTTCGCGTGTTCCGATTCGAAATTGGCTTCACAAATAGTAGCGCTCGTTCCAAGCTTTTCTTGCTAAGGAAAACCACGCGCGCGGCTTCGGAGCCGGACGCGCGATTAGCGTGGCGAGCCAACTCACTCTCTCCGCGACCTGTGCATGCTTTCTCTCCGCTCGCTCGCCAGGCACGCCACGCTTTCTCCTCCGCTCCCGATTCGCTAAGTGCCGCTGCGCCGGCGGCCAGATCCGCCTTCTTCTCTTTCCTTTCTCCCAATCTTTTTCCTGGTTTGTCAGGAGTTTCTAAGCTCCTCTGTCCCGCCTTCGTCTGTTTTTTGATTCTTTGTTTAGTGTTGTCGTCGTTGTTCTTTCATTTGTTGCTATTGGAATCCGGGGCAGCATTTGTACCTCGCTTTTGCACTCCCTATCGGTGGCACTGTAGAAATTCTGGCCGCCGAGCTTTTGTTCCACGCTGTTTTATGTTAACCTAGTTCTTGCGCTTGTTATCGGCTTTTAGTTGTTGCGGATTAGGAATCCACATTGTTGTAAGGGCCGCTCTGTCTAAATTCTTGTCGCCGAACTCCTGGTGTTCTCTTTTGTTTTGTCGTAACCTCGTTCTTGCGGACTAGGAATCAGCTTTTGTCAGAAATTCTTGTCGCGGAGTTTCAGTTTCTTCTTAACCTAGTGCTTGCAACCGCTATCAGATTTAGTTTCTTGCGCACCAGGAATCCGCGCGGTTAACGGCGGGAGCGTTTGAAGCGGGAGCGCTTGTTGTTTTTATGTGATTTTCGGGAGGTACGTTAGTTGGAAGCGCGGGATGACGTATGTTCTTGCTTTCCGACGGGGGGAAGTTGCGCCGCGGAGCATGAGGACGCCAATAGGTTCGAATGGAGGTTACATTAGGGCACTGGATCATAAAACTAGGAAGTACATGTGACGAGGTAGAGAGGAGTATGTGGAGGCGGCCGGCGGAGTGAGGAGATTTATCAAACCGGTTCTAAGTTGTGGTAGTGAGGGTATTTTAAATTCTATTCAAGGCGGTCGCCATGGCAGATTCGAAGATGGATAACTATGAGATCATGGAACAAGTTGGACGCGGAGCTTTCGGATCGGCGATCCTCGTCAATCATAAGCTCGAGAAGAAAAAGTTGGATACCGAAACCTTATTTTTCTTGCTTTGAGTGTGCTCGTGGGCTCTTAGAACTTGCATTTTGTGTTGTAACTACGATTTTGTCCCTGGCTTGTGCGCGCAGTCGACACTGTTTTTGTCGATCTTCCTGCAGATGTATTGTTCGAATGCTAGGATAATTTTGCTGCTTAGTTCGAACTGGAGTTTTTTCGAGTCCTTATCAAGAGAGACAGTCGACACATTGTATGTACTGGAGAGGAAATGGATTCAGATAGATTATCAACGTCTTCTCGAGTGTGCGATTTTGTCGGATACTTACTCTTGTGCATGATGTTTGAGCAGATATGTCTTGAAGAAGATTCGTCTTGCACGCCAGACGGATCGATGTCGTCGTTCTGCCCATCAAGAGGTGCTCTTCTTGCACCTGTTGTACGCTTTTCTTTCATGTTGAAATCCTGATGAATACCCGTGCTAGACTTATTTTTCCCTCCTGTAGAGATTTGTGAGAGCTGACCCTTTATTATACTCTGTCAGCGAATGTTGCTTTTATGCATATGAGCGTCATTTAAATCCACTTTCTTGTACTGCAGATGTCTCTGGTGTCCAGAGTACAACATCCATATGTTGTGGAATATAAGGAGTCGTGGGTTGAAAAGGTGAGTAGCGACGCCAGTGAGTAGATTCTGTTGACCTATTCATACGTCTAACCAATGGGTAAAGTTTGACTAGTGTTTGTTCATTGTGACAGGGTTGTTATGTGTGCATTGTCACAGGCTACTGTGAAGGCGGTGACATGTGAGTTGATTCCTTGAGCTTGTTGTCTTGCTCTGTTGGGTGCAATCTGTCATATTTTTACTTTGCTTATTGAGAAGTGTGTGTATTTATACTGATGGATTTAAAAAAAATTCTGTTTCCCTATGTTTAGGGCTGATGTTATCAGGAAGGCTCACGGTCAGTATTTCTCTGAAGAGGTAATGAATGCGGAGCTGAATACCAATATGGACGGTGATCCTAGTATCGTATCTCATTATTTGCTTAGTGCCATGTTTCAATTCCAGATATACAAGTTTCGTAAATTTCTATGGATCTTAACGTATCTGTTAATTAGTGCGTCATCCATGCTATCCTGATTTGGGTTTGTTTACGGTTGGTGTGCAGAGACTCTTGAAGTGGTTTGCTCAGCTTCTGCTGTCAGTTGACTATTTGCATTCCAATCATGTGCTCCATCGCGATCTGAAGGTGATCCTGAAACTGCTTTTTGCTAGTCGTAGAAGTTTGATTCAGTAATTTCTATTTTGCCTTTTCTTCTGTTGGGCTTCGATTTGATGAAGCGGATCCCTATTTTCTAATTAAGGTTTCGGTGTTTGTAGTGTTCCAATATATTCTTGACCAAGGATCAAGATATACGACTTGGTACGTTAATCTTAACTTCTCACTTTATCCAGGTTTTCTGATATATTCTAATAGCATTAGCGCATTCATTGATTTGTTACACTTGATTTCTGAGATTCTTGCTTTTTTTTGGGTTGCAGGCGACTTTGGGTTGGCTAAGATGCTTAACAAAGATGATCTAGCTTCGTCGGTAAGGTCTTTACTGTTTGTATTCAGTTTTTACTTTGATTATCTGCACTGCTGATTGCTAGAATGCCATTTCTCTTACTATTTCTTTGTATCACTTCTGGTGAAATGTTTTATGGACTAGTTTGGTTGAAATCTGGCGTTGCCGTATCCAGGTTGTCGGAACCCCGAACTACATGTGTCCGGAGCTCCTCGCAGATATTCCGTATGGATTCAAATCAGATATTTGGTCCTTAGGTACTCATTCGACCTCTATGTTTATTTTATTCCTTCATGTGCCACTGCTGTACTGTGGTTTTTCATTTACTACTTTCTAATACTTACAGTGTCTCGCTTGTGACTTTGCAGGTTGTTGTATGTATGAAATGGCAGCTCATCGTCCTGCATTCAAGGCTTTTGTTAGTATCTACCCATTCATCTTTTTGATCAGATATTTCTACTGCATACAGTTTGTTTTATTTACTTCTATTCCTATGTTTTGTGTTAGTGGCAATGACTTTCGTGTACTGGATTGATGAGCAGGATATGCAAGGTTTGATCAGTAAGATCAATAAGTCCACGATTGGGCCTCTTCCTAGCATCTACTCAAGCTCCTTGTAAGATATTTAGTCGTTTTGAACATGATTATAGCTTGGAATATCTGTTATGAGTGTGTTATCGACTGACTTTGTGCAGCGTTTCTGTTTATTAACTTACTAGATCCTGAGTCATTTTTAATCTATTCCGAGTGTCATCTAAAACTGTGTTTTGCGATCTCTAATGGATGTGCAGGAAGAGTATGATTCGAAGCATGTTACGAAAAAATCCAGAGCACAGACCAACTGTAAGTTTAAGCCTTTAGAATTTGGATCCCCCCGCATATTTGGTTCCCAACGGCTTCTCCTCGGACATTTTTTCATTTCTACAGTTTTTTATATTCTGATGATTGACTCTTGTTTTGGTTTGTAATTACAGGCTGCAGAGCTCATCAGGCACCCACACATGCAGCCATACATTATGCAATGTCGAGTTCAAGCGGCAATGTGTAACTCAACAGCGCCAACAGCGCCTCCGATCAGGACTGAGCCTCGTCCTCCAGTTGATCCCCCTATTCGGAAAAGCCGATCAATGCCAGATAAACCTTTACCACCGATTGTAAATCAGGTGACAACCAATGTAGACACTAGCACTGACGGAGAAAGTTTTTCAGTTGATGCCAAGAGTAGTCCAGATGTAGATACGGAGTTCGGCGATCTGACAGATGGACCTCCTACTGAAGATTGCATTGACCAACCATGGGCTTATGAAAGCGTTGGAGGCACAGATAGCTCAAGGTATGTATTGTCGTATATTAGCGAATGTTTTTATCTTGTTGCTGCTACCTCAATAGAACTTCATGAAAGTTTCACTTCGATGAATCTATATACTATATTTTAAAACTGCTCTTTGTATCTGTGTATTGACTTTTTTTGAAGTATTCGTGGCTCATTCAGGCCGTCTCGAGAACCCTCTGAACGTGAAAAAGGAGTCGGGTCTAATCGGGATTGGGTTAAAGAGGAGAGTAAAGTCGCTGCACAGTACGCCATCAATGTTCTACGACCGAAGGCCGATGGTGCGAGGGAACGAGCAGAGGAAAGAGTACCTAGGCTGCCAGAAAAGAGCGCTCCCAGGGTTTCACGATCTGACCGAAACCCTCCAACGAGTGACACGATTACCATCACTATTACCAAACACCCTCAAACTCCATCACCAGCAGCCAGATTGGTGAATGCTCTGAAAGCGAAGACAGATCCCTCGAAACGGAGGTCCAAGCAGATTGAAACCCCTCCTGTGGCGAAGACAAGGGAAACAACCGTAAGATTATCGCAACCCCAGTTGTCCTTTTCTGTGCTTTCTGTTTAGTCTCGTTTTTGTGGTGGCATTACTCTATGCTCGCTCGATTTTGATGTGGATTTGAAGGCACGTAGTTATATTTTACCGATATGTTCAAGTTCTATGCATCTTGTTTCGCTTGCTTCCACATCTGCACCAGTCGAGCTTTGAAGTATTTTATTCAAGGTTTCATGGAGCTTCCATACCTGACCACATGATAACCCTGTCTTTCAGAATGTTCCTGCTGACTCTCCCAGAACAAGATGGCGGGCTGATAAGCTGCCACCTACCCCTCCGAAGGGCCAGGTTAGTTCAGAGGAGGAATCAGTGAGAAAACAGCGTGTTCCAGTCACACCGACAATTACGAGCGCGCCGAGAAGGTCCTCACTCCCTTTGCCGCAGAAGTCTTCAAGAAGAACTTCCCCTCCCCAGCCTTCTCCACCTCATGCAAACGCTCGAAATCTTGCTGCGCCGAGTCACAGACTTCGGCCCCAGATGGGACCTCCTGTGTCTCCACCATCGGAGTTGGTTAAGAATGACGAGGATTCGCAAACCGGTCGTCGTTTGGTTAAGAACGACGAGAACGGGCAAAGTGGTCGCCGTTTGGTGAAGAATGACGAGGTTGGACGAAGCAGTCGTCGCTCAGATATTGGACTAAGTGACCGTCGCTCCGAGATCGGACAGAGCGGTCGTCGCTCAGATATCGGCCTAAGTGACCGTCGGTCAGACATTGGAGCAAGTGCCCGTCGCTCAGACATTGGAGCAAGCGGCCGTCGTTCCGATTTCGGATTTAGCGGCCGTCGTTCTGATTTCCGGAAGAATTCTCTTGAACGTGGGCTTGATCGGGACAGTACTGCAGATACTGTGAAGGGCACATTGCAGCGGTTATCAAGCCTGACATCCAGATCAGACAAAGACGGCTCGTCAATGCGGTCAAACCGCTCGAGTCCCAGCGAGAGCGGCAATATTATTCAAGAACTGGGCCTCAACAACCACTCTCTTAATGTCTCCGTCAATGCGCCTCGGCTGGACCTCATTCCAGAATTCAAACTGACAGCTGATCCGGAGCCATACACTAGCAAGCTTGCTTCTCAGGACCGACCAGTTGATCGACCCAAGTTTTCATCATCAGTGATGCCGACCCGGAACCATATCACAACTGTGATTTCGCCACGGTATGTTGAACCGACAAAGGGCAAACAGGATATTCGGGACACCTCGACACCAATTAGCAGGAATGATTCTAGCCTGGTTCTACCAGTTCCAGAGTCGAGTAAGCCTCTCTACTCCATGCATCTGGAGACATCAATCATCGACAAGACTCAAGACAAGGGAACAATCCACTACAGTGAGAAGTCGCCAACTCCACCCACTCCAGTACGCCCTGCCTTTAATGATGTCATTCACGTCATCAGGCACAGTACTTTCCGACTTGGCGCAACATCTGATCACTCACACGTTGATGCTGATTACGCAACCATGGGCGAAATCGACTTCCGTGCTGGACGCACCGACCTGGAACCGTTCCATGGGAAGATGGACATTGGCTCTCTCCTTGATTTGCCACCCAGATCCTCTGATGTGGAGGTCGTCTCTGTCCCTGGTGGCAGCAGTGTCACCAGTCGGCATCCTCAGGTGGATATGCACCAACGTCATGCCAATGGCCTGGATGTGAAATCCTACAGGCAGAGGGCCGAGGCCTTGGAAGGGTTGTTGGAGCTTTCGGCCCAACTTCTGTCTCAGCATCGGCTGGAGGAGCTCGCCATCGTTTTGAAACCTTTCGGTCGGGGAAAGGTGTCGCCGCGTGAGACTGCTATCTGGCTGACCAAAAGCCTTAAGGGCATGTTGGGAGACGAGCAACCGCATGAGAATCCCACCATTGTGATCTGAAACCCCCCACCGGTGACTGGTATTTAATCTTCACTTTTTTCTCAAACAGGAATCTGCTCTGTTTTGCTTCTGCTTTTCAGTGATGAGCTCCGCTTGGAGTGATGGGGCTCTAGATTTGGGACCAGCGTGAATAAGTTGAACAGTTGTAGGAATATTTTGTACAAGAGCGTAACGATGCGAGACGTGGAATAGTTCTCCTCAGAACTGACCCTTGTCTCTCTTTTCTTGTACAAATAAACATTCAAAACTTTGTACTAGTGTCTGTCTGTATCGTATTGAATTCCAGCCATAACTGCACTATTTATTTTGTCGTAAAATTACCCGATTTAGTATTCTTAAGGCTCTGACATCGAACGCAAGAATTTTCTGGATTCTAATTTGTCTATGTTCACGTCGTGAATACAGGCTTGTTTTATTGTTTTAGTTGAATGTGGTTGTTTGGCTTATGCTGTGCGTGTGAAGGTCACAATGATATAGACTACTCAGGCACAATGCAACGAATGTGGATAATTGGACTCTGCCCATAGATGTACGAAAAACATTCTTACAGGTATGAATCCCTGAATTTCCTTCCCAATTTCTTCTTATAGACAGTCAAAATCTTCCCCATTCTTGAGTACAGTGAGGAAAAGAGCAAGACACTTTTTAGTTCAGTCTTCAACCATAGGCTTAGTGTAGACTTCGTACTATTTACACCTGCTGTCCGTCTTGGTTTCGGCGACTCCCTGTCCCGGCGCGGCGCGTTTCACCTGTTCCTCTTCGTCCGGGGCGTGCTAAACAGTTTCACCTCCAGGGACAGCAGGTGTAAATAGTACAGCCGCAACCACCACGCACAGCGAAACGGCGTCCCGGTCCAACCTTTTGGTGGGTCCAGGGACGGAGAAAATTGATTTATGTCGTCTTGACGCTAAATTCCCCCGGTGAGGACCACTACTTTGCCGACACATGGCAGTGCGGGAGTGGTTGCGGATACTGTCTCCGCACATTCTGGTACAGTCAAACCTCGATAAGTGTTAGGGCTTGGGAGCATACTTTTAGTTAACACTTGGGCACTAGTAACACATAACACTTATAGAGGGTGATGCCGATGATTTGTAACACTTATAAAAAATAACACTTAGAAGAATTAGAAAAGTAAATACATAACATTTATAGAAAAATGGATGAAATTACAAAATATTGATTAATTAATTATCTAAGTCCGTTTAAAGAATGAATCAATAGTACTTTGGCGAGTCTCTGCTACACGCCAAGATTCTACTTCCTTTTATAATGCTTCAATATTCTTCATAAATAACATGGTGTCATTAGGTCTTTGCTCCAAAAACTTCTTCAAAGTTTGAAGAGCACTACCTACATCTTTAAAGCCTACAACTTCTTCTACTATATCGTGAGGATTAGCTTCATCAGAATCACTATCTGCGTGTTCACTACCTTGTTCTTTTCGCTTTACTATTCCTCCAATATTCATCTCAGATGCGTTTACTTGAAAGTGTGCATTGGCCCACGCAGTTAATGCTTTATTGGTAATCTTTCCACCACTGGCTAACACAGTCTCATGATATTGAATAATCTCTTGTTTTTGCTCTAACGTGAACTCATGACCTTTTGCCATTGCAAACTGTAGGAAATTTACTTTAACAATATATCTTCTATTGATGAATTTGCAATACTAATGAAAACTCTAACAACATATATTCTATGAATGAGTTCACAATACAAATAATAATTCTATAGCCTTTAGTCCCTTCTTATAGTCTTTGCCGCCTTGCCTAGTTGCCTTTTATTTTTCAGTTTATAAACTTAAATGTACACTTGTCTTTTACTTTATGAACTTAAAAATATATGATCTATTGACTATTGAACTTAAAAATACATCTACCTATCAGTTTGTTTCTAGAATGGACATCTAGAGTCACTTTGCAACTAAAAACTATTACTTTACCTCAAAATTATCTCCCCCAAGCAATGGCTCTTACGAAAAGCCCTTTTTTGGAAACTTATCACTTATCGAGGTAAAATCAACAAAGTTGGGAGTGCGACATTGCGTAACACTTAACACATAACACTTAGTAGTCTTAATTTTAAGGGAGCGGAGATCTCCATAACACATATAGAGTTTTAACACTTATCAAGGTAACACATATCGAGGTTCGACTGTACACTGGTATGTTGACCCGTTGTGCCCAACGGAGCAAGTACAGTCCTTGTTATTTAGGTTTGCGAGATACCTTGAAGGTCTATGGTCCTTTTATTCGGTCATATATGACTCATTCAATTCAAAAAGGAAGTATTGAAACTTAGTAAGATGTACACCCTTAGATTCAGGATTCATGTATCCTCGCCCATTGTGCCCAACGGGCCAATGTAACAATTTTTAATTTTTTTCCGTGTGCCTACCTCAAACCCCTCAATCCTCGTCATTGTCCCCAAAACCGACCCCCGTCCCCGTCGTGAACTCCCCATCATTGTCCCGGTTCGCGTTCCCAACCTCCAGTCTCTAATCCCCCATCCCCGTCATCCATGTACTCACCTAGAGGACCAAGGCATTTCAACTCTACTCCATTGATTAAAAACTGTGAAGAAGAACATTTTTTTGGGAGAAATTCCAAACTTATATGAGATGTTGTGGAAAAACTTGAAATTAATATGAGGCCCGACATGAGGATTAGTAAGGCCCACATGGACAACATCACACACAGTGACTTTGTGAAAGCAATGTGACTCCTTTTAAAACAATTTTAATAAACAGTTAAATGATTAGTTGACCTCAGTTTAAATCAGATCAGTTCACAACAAAGTAATAAGAACATGTGATTAGTTGACCTCCCACCCAATTCATAGCATAACTTGAATAACTAAATGGTTAGTTGACCTCAGTTTAAATCACTCACTCAACGGCACAAATGTATGAATTAGTGTACCCAGGATCGCCTTTGCTCGGCTTTTGGGACACTACCAGAGCTTCCAAGGTTCCATTCTTGTGGGCATCGCCTACTCGCCTCCTACTACCATGCCTTTCCCAATCTTTCCTCTGACTGTAGAGTTTGCCCCTCCCCTCACCTCCTTACTCCTCTAGGTTGAGGTGACACCACCACATGGCCATAAGGTGCTTTTCTATACTTTCTAGTATAGTAAATAATAAACAGTGAATAGTGATGGTGATAGTGATTCAGACACACTTGGGTACATTCTTACTCATTCAGGGTATTTCTACCACATTCTGCCTCTTTCGCACATCCATTGCGGCTCCCGTTTCCAAAGACGTTGTTGGTAGCATTGAAGCGGTGCATCATTCTCCCAACAAACACTGAAGCGTGCCTGCTCCAGCTGTAGGTTTTTCGCCCTAGTTTGGAAATTTCCTTCCACTCGGTGGAGATGCTTATAATCAGTGATTACGAAAATTTGAATATTTGAAGCCAAAAGCTCGGCGCATCCCCAAAGTCCGCCTGCTAAAGTTTGGTAGCTTTTACTTATTGCCATGTTAGATGACTCTCTGTGTGACTTGTTAGTGTAGCATGACGTTGACTTGTTTGTGGCATATTTTGATTGGCTAATCATGAAAGAAAAATATTAACCCTAGCATTGCAACCAAAAACTTTGCAAAAAAGTAGAATTCCACCAATGGGGTCGCACCTAGCGTCGGTTTGGAGTAAATACATACAAAGAAAGTGCGTATAGATGGAGATAGGGAGGATTACAAAGCCACTTAAAGCTTGTAAAAAAAGCTTGCTCTTTGGTGCTCTATACAAATCGAACTTCTTTTTTCATGAGGCAAAATAGTGGTGCTGCCAAGATTGCAAAATCTCAAATGAATGGCCAATATTGATTAATGAGACTGATGAAGGATTGCATACATTCCGGTTTGACGGGTTGAGGGAAGTCCGTGACTGCTTGATAATATCGAGGTGGGATTTTAGACCTATACACACCACATGGCCTAGGTAGATATGTTCCGAAAAGCCAACGACGCACTTTTGTGCATTGAGCTTAAACATTGCATTGTAGATGCAAGCGAATGTGCTCGTAAGGTCTATCTAGTGAACGTCTTCAAGTTGATGCTAGTCTATAAACCAATGTGTAGTCTGAGTCCCAATGCAGTTGGCTAAGCAATGTCTCCACGAGCCACTGAAAAGAGTGTGTGGCGTTGCCCAATTCTAGGAATAGGTTGTGGCATTCAAATAAGCCAACTTGGTATATGAAGACCGTCTTCATCCATACTATGGTGAACAGAAGAACTTGCTAAAATCCCATTATTAGATTAATGGAGGGAAAATTTGTGGCACCTTAAATTTGGTCAAGCGTTTCTTCTACACGTGGAAGGAGGTAAATGTCCTTCTTAGTAACTCCATGAATCCGCCAATAGTCAAGGCAGAAGCATATGGAGCTGTCCTTTTTTGCCACGAGCTTGGCGAGAGATGCCAATGGTGAGAGTGATGGTCGGCAACTCCAACGTCAAGAAGGTGTTCAATTTTGTTGCCAATGGTAACTCCTTAATGGTTACTCCTTAGTATCTCGCCTAACAAACTAACTGGCCTCAATGACAATCAGGGTTGTTCGGCCGTCCGTCCGTCCGGTAGTGTCCGTCCGTCTCGCTGTCCGTCCGATAGAGGTTGTTGTCCGTCCCATAAGGGTCAACGCTGGTTTGACCATGACTAGGGGTAAATCAATTTACCCACTGCCACCAAGGTAAATACGTGGCTGACACGTCGACAAGAAGGTCGCGCGCGTACGAACAAGGGCTGGGCGCGTACCTAAGAGGGCCGCGCGCGTACGCGAAAAAAAATAAAAAAAATAAAAAATTTATACGCGCCCGGCCCTTGTAAGCATGCGCCTGACCTTTTGGATCGGGTGCGTACGTACAAGGGCTGGGCGTGTACCAACAGGGCCGCGCGCGTACGCCAGAAAAAAAAAAAAAAAAAAAATTTGGACGCGCCTGGCCCTTGTTAGCATGCGCCAACTTTTGGGATCGGGCGCGTACAACCAAGGGCTGGCGCATATGAACAATGGCTAGGCACGCACAAATAAGGGCTGGAGCCTGGGCGCGTTACGCCTACAAATTTTATTATTTTTTTCACGCGTATGCGCCCAGCCCTTGTACGTACGCGCCTGACCCCTTGAGGTGCACGCTTGACCCCTTTAGGAACGCATTCGACCTCTTTAGGTACGCGCTCGATCCCTTTAAGGACGCGCCCGACCCCTTTAAGTATGCGCCCAACCCCTTTATATACGCGCGCGGCCTCTTTAGGGATGCGCCCGATCCCTTTAAGTACGCGCCCGATCCCTTTAAGTACGCGTCCGACCCCTTTATTTACGCGCCCGACCCTTTTAGGCACGCGCACAATCCTTTCAAGTTTGCACTCAACCTTTTCGAGTATGCGCCCTACCTCCTTAGGTACTCGCTGAACCTCATTAGATACGCGCCCAACCCCTTGAAGTATGGGCCCAACCCTTGTAAGCATGCACCTAATCTTTTGAATCGGGCGCGTACGTTCAAAGAATGGGCGCGTGCAATTTTCTTTGTTCTAGGGACGAGCTCAGCCCTTGTAAACATGCGCTTGACCTTCTAGATCGAGCGCGTACGTACAAAGGTTGGGCGCGTACTTCCAAATTTTTTTTAAAAATTTTTAAATTTTTTTTTTTTGTGGCGTGCACGCGCGGCCCTGGTAGGTACGCGCGCGTACGTATTAGGGCTGGGTGTCTACGCGAAAAAAATAAAAATAAGAATAATTTTTTTTTACGCGTGCGCGCGGCTCTAGTAGGTATGCACGCGGCCCCAAGAGGTACGCGCCCAATCCTTTTAAGTTCGCATCCAACCTTTTGGAGTATGCGCCCTACCTCCTAAGCTACCAGCGGAACCTCTTTAGATACGCGCCCAACCCCTTGAAGTATGGGCTGAACCCTTGTAAGCATGCGCCTAACCTTTTAAATCGGGCGCGTACGTTCAAGGAATGGGCGCGTGCGATTTTCTTTGTTCTAGGGACAAGCTCAGCCCTTGTAAACATGCGCTTGACCTTCTAGATCGGGCGCGTACGCCAAAAAAAAAAGAATTTTTTTTTTTTTTTTTGGGCGTACGCGCCCAGCCCTTGTACGTACGCGCCCGGCCTCAATAGGTACGCACGCAGCCCCAATAGGTACGCGCGCATACCTACTAGGGCTGGGCGCGTACGCAAATTTTTTAAATTTTTTTTTTTTTTTTTGGCGTGCGCGCGCGGCCCCAATAGGTACGCGCGCGGCCCTTTTAGGCACGCGCCCAACTCTTTTAAGTTTGCATCCAACTTTTTGGAGTATGCGCCCTACCTCCTTGTCTACCCGCCCGCTGTTCTTTTGTACTAGTGACCCGCCCCTCTTATATAGTCACATGCCTCCTTGCACACTTATCAATCTCCTTTGCCTACACATCTATGCTCAACACAAATAGAACTTGCCCTCTACTATTTTGTGTTTTTTAAATTCCTTTATCTCGTTGAATTATTGCTAGTGGCATAATGAAGATGTGGACCATGTATAAGCCTCATTCCTCCTTGTGCCCACCTTTTCTAAGCTTTTGTCCACCCCTTATATATAAAATGTTGATTCCTTTTCACCAATATCATCTATTGTCTTCCTTTGATTAAAAGTGTCGTCATTAACTATTATTGATTTCAAAGATTGTCAAGGTGTGTGTATTTTTTTATTTACTTTTGGCAATCATGTACACAAAATCATTTATATTTGGCCATGGGCTATGGCCTTTTTAATTAACAAGGATTGCAACAATTGTTCATGTAATAATTGAATCAAATATTGTAAATGTCATTATAGACTTTAATTTCTTTTTAACCATAGAATGTGTCTTGTGTTATTGCTTTTTTATTTAAGCAATTGACACAAAACTAATTGGAATGATACTAAGAAGAAGTTGATGCATCTTCATATGCATCTTCATACCTTATACAACTTGCTAAGGTTTCATTGATATATCTAAATACAACTTCTTCTTAGTATTGAGCGTACCCATTCGGTCGCATGCCCGCATTCGCTAAATGAGGGTTGGGCGCATATTAAAAAGGGTCGGGCGCGTATTAAAAAGAGTCGGGTGCGTACTAAAAAAAGTCGGGCGCGTACCCATTGGGTCGTGCGCGTACTTGAAAGGATCAAGCGTGTATCAAAAAGGGGTTGGGCGTGTATCAAAAAGGGGTTGGGCGTGTATCTAAAGGGTCGCGCGTGTACCTAAAGGGGTCGGGTGCGTACCGAAAAGGGTCGGGCGCGTACTTAAAGAGCTTCCACTCGTGCTAGAAGGAGTCGAACTCGTACCTTAAGGAGACGGGCGCGTCCCTAAAGGGGTCGGGCGCGTACGTTACGGGGCCGGGCGCGTATACCAAGGGGCCAAAGCGTACCTTAAGGGGCGCCGCACGTGCCTAAAAGGGCCGCGCGCCTACCTTATAGGGCCGCGCACATGCCTAGAAGGGCCGGGCGCGTACAAATTTATTTTTTTATTTTTTTTGGTGTACGCGCGCGGCCCTGTTTGGTACGCGTGCAGCCCTTGTTTGTACGTGCCTAGCCCTTGATGGTATGCGCCCAACCCTTGATGGTATGCGCCCAGCCCTTGTTTGTACGCGCCCAACCCTTGTACGTACGTGCTCCATCCAAAAGGTCGGGCCCATGCTTACAAGCGCAGGGCGCGTGCGACAAAAAAAAACCACAATTTTTTTTATTTTTTTCGCGTACGCACGCGGCCCTGCTAGGTACGCGCGCGGCCCTTGTTCGTACGCGCCCAGCCCTTGATGGTACGCGCCCAAGTTCCCAACCCTTGTTTGTACGCTCCCAACCCTTGTACATACGCGCCCCATCCAAAAGGTCGGGCGCATACTTACAAGGGTTAGGCGCGTGCAAAAAATAAAAAAATAAAAAAATAATTTTTTTTTTGCGTAGGCGCGCGACCCTGCTAGGTACGCGCGCGGCCCTTGTTCGTACGCGCCCAGCCCTTGTACGTACACGCCCGATCCAAAAGGTCGGGCGCATGCTAACAATGGTCGGGCGCGTCCAAAAATTATTATTATTTTTTTTTTTTGGCGTACGCACGAGGCCCTGTTTGGTACGCGCGCAACCCTTGTTTGTATGCGCCCAGCCCTTGATGGTATGCGCCCAGCCCTTGATGGTACGCGCCCAACCCTTGATGGTACGCGCCCAGCCCTTGTTTGTACGCGCCCAACCCTTGTACGTACGCGCCCCATCCAAAAGGTCGGGCCCATGTTTACAAGGGCCGGGCACGTACAAAAATTTATTTTTTTTTAATTTTTTTTTTCGTGTACGCGCGTGGCCCTTCTAGGTATGCGCGCGGCCCTTCTAGGTACGTGTGCGGCCCTTCTAGGTACGCGCGCGGTCCATCTAGGTACCCGCATGGCCCAAAGGTGCGCGCCCAACCCTATGATGTGATGTGGAAAGCGGTATGACGTGTCGGCACACGTGTTTTACTTGGGGGTAAGTTGTAATTTTGATTTAGGGTTTGTAATTTTATTTTACACGCAACTGTCCGCCAAAAAGTGTTGTCCGTCCTGTCTGTCCGTCCAACTGTCCGTCCGTCCGCTGTCTTTGGGCCCCTGTCCGTCTATGTAGACAACCCTGATGACAATGTGATTAGATTAGACGGTCATTTGTCCCAAGTCCGTTGGCCGGCAATCAAAGATATCCAAATTAAGTGCAATGAGATGCGTGAGTTCGGTGCGTTGATCATGCATGAGGTTGAAGACGAGCTGGATCTTTCCAATGACCTCTAGCAATTTTCTTTTTGTCTTTAGGAGCTATTGTGTCCAGTTGCTCCAACTTTTGTGTGCTCAAATGAACCAAGTTCTGAGTAGATGCAGTCGGCTCCATGAGCCAAATCTACGCCTGGGGCACCAAAGTTAGCTCCTCCACCGTGTAGACATCAACCAAGCCAAGGCGGGCCGAGACTTGGCTTGATGCGCAAAGGTGTTGTAGTGGTGTTGGCTATGAATATCCACAACTCACTTGGATATTGCCTATTGTAAATGTCATGGGCAGTTATGCCCAACGATTCTCTGTTAGTCTCTACCATAGTTTGATTTGCAAGAAATGGTTCTTGAGGTATGCCATTGCCGTACTAGTTGACTGTAGTACTACATGAATGGCGATATTATGAAGTCCACAATGGCACAAAAAAGACATGCGTATTAATGAACTAGTATTGGTGGTAGCGTGGTCTCTCCCGCGCGTAGCAAATTCAATCTATATGGACTATTGTCTTCAATTTGGACTTGAGAAATTGAGATTGTGAATGCGATGGCGTGGTTGACCCTTCTATAAGCTGTTTAGAACATTGAGTGGCCGAGTGTCATGTCGCAGTGCAACATATGCAAAGGCCACAGTGCAAACGAATTGATTAGTTGGTGCAATCATTTGTCGGCGAGAGCTATATCAAAAACACAAACACTTTTGGCCATCGGATCAAGGCCAAGTAGAACTGTGTAACTTGTGGACACAATGGCATCAACTATGGCCATAACGTCCACTAACGTGATTATCATTGACACAAGACCTAGTGGAGTATATGAGGAACCATCCGCGATGGTCACCTATAGGTTTGCCGGTTGTACCTTCAGACCAAACAACTCCTCAAGTGAGAGGGGGGTTGCTTAGAGATTACATCATGTATCAAGATGTAGTAGTATATCACTCTGTTGATGGAGCCGGGGACCACCCTATGCCGATTTGATGACGACAAACTTCATGGATGGAGTCATGCAATTGAATTATGTTGACATGAGTGCGATGCAACAATGGAGGCCACATATTTGCCCCTAGAAGATGCGTCACCTAGTTTTTTTGTGTGTCTTGTAGTGGCTAAGCCTCTATGCATTTGCACCTACCTCGGAGGCTCTCCAACATGAGCATAAAAAATGGGAAGCTTCTGGCATTGTGTCCCAATGTGTTGCAGATGTTGCACAAGTACACTTTTCGTCAGAATGCCACTAGATCTTGAGCCTTGGCGGTCTCCATATTACTAGGCTTCAGAGTGAAGTGAGGACTAGCATTGACACAACTAAATATTGGTATTCAAGAAAACTTTGAAATGTTGAAAATATGGAAGTTTTAAGTGTTGACAACGTGGCCTGGCCGGCACACAATGTACTTTTGGTCTCCGCTGTGTATTTTTGGACACAAAGCTTTAAAGTATTGAATTATTCTAAATTTCTTGTGTACATTGGACTGTAGAACATCTGTAACCAAGGGAGGGTCTCCTATTTGCTGCCCTTCTTGATCCTTCCTCTCCCACCTATGGCCATCTCCATGACATCATCTGCCCTCCTCTTAGAATCCTTGTTTTGCCAATATCTATTCTAGTTCTTCCTCGACCTCGCTTGAATTTGGGTGGGTTTCACGGAAGTGTGATATTTTAGGGTTTTTGGTGGAGAATAACAGTTGTGCTTGCTTTAAAAGCTTGCCAATTTTTTTTAAAGTTTCAACCTTTGTAGGCCACTCTTGGACAAACTAGTGGTGGATTTTGGAGGAAGGTGTACATTTCGGATTTGAGTTAGTTTAGCATCTTAGATAGTGAAGAAAAACATTTAAGCATGAGATAGTACAACAAATACGTTAATTGATTTGAGGTAAATTCAAGAGTAATATTTATAAATATCTGATGGATAGTTTAAAATTTTCAGCAGCGAGTCTTCGCTACAAACAAGGAAGGCATGTGGAACCCGGCTTAGTCGGTGATGTATGATGCGCATTGGACCTAGATTTTGCCAAACTATAGGACTACAAACAAAATTCTTTGTCTCTCGACTTTTCCACTCTTGTCAATTTATTGTGCTAATTTTTTATGAAATGAGAGATGTAAAAATGAGACAAATTCTCCTTTTTGCATTCTCTTCAAATTGATAAGGTCATTTTAGTGCTATGAGATGACCTTATGTCAGAATTATAGATTTTGATGATGGTTTTTTGATAATATAGTCTTATAGAGTAGAAGATGTAATTTTGTTGAAAGCCAATATGTTGAGGGCCATGAATGTGCTACAAGAAGTATGCATCATGCGGCGTCTCATTTATCCCTACATCATCTCATGCAAGTGACCATACTGAGTGTATTGCAAATAAGTGGTGTTAGAGTTGTATTGTCACGGGATGTGGCGTTGAGGACCGCACCACATCGCGTAGTGTTAGCGTAGATTACTTAATTCTAATCTTCTTTTGTTCATGACGTACGTTGGCCATATCACATCCGCCCAATGAATGTATTTCATCAGTTAGGATTTTGCGTGTGTGGGTATAGCAGCGCGTACACACTTGACTTTGACGTCATTGTCAAGTCAAGCTTTGTGAGTGCATTTATAGAGTGATTAGTAAGTTTTTTTGCTTGTAAGTGATGATTATCATTAGTAAATGCTCTTCATTCTATATTTTTGCTTGCACTTGTTGATTCTCTCCTTGAAGAGTGCGAGATGCTTGACTATGTTAGTTATTTGCTACATTCTCACTTTACAAAAATCCTCCCACATTTCTTTCTTCGATTCTTTAATTTTAACTTCGGTGAATTGAATTTTTTTGTAGTTACTTATTTTAATGTTGTAGAATGCGGTTAGACAAAGAAAATGCAACAAACAGCGTCCAAATTCGACAACTTTTGAAGAAATTGTGAGCGTTGCAAGGATTGAAGCAAGGAGCGTCTATGCACTAATGTTTTGGCGATTTCATCCATTGCGTCAGTCTTCATTTACAAGACGGATCTTCATCCATGGTTTTCATCCATCCGAGGGGGGCTTTTTTGAATTAAAGATGTGGTGCTTTTATAGGTGCACGTTGCCCGTTCTTAATTTTAATCTTAGATAGTTCTTGTAGATAGTTTCCCCAGGATTTGTTTATGATGAGTATCAAAAGTTGGTATTACTGCTCCCCCTCACGAGGCAATCTAGAGAGTGCATCCACACATGGAGGACAATCATGGTCATGTCGTCCGAGACCGATTCTCAGAACATGTTGGGGACATCTTGTTGCCTGATTGGAGGCTTCAATTCTAGACTTGAAATATATAAAAGCTCCAATCGTTTTACGACTAGTACACTTGGAGGTAGAGGCTCTTCAGACAAACAAAAGAGGACTGCGTAGCACGAGGCCCAGTGAGGTCCAGTTGAGGACTACCGGCGTGATCGTGTGGAGTTGGTGACTGCATCCTAGAAGAGAGCAGTTGCCCAAGTCCCGACTTCTACTGACAGGCCCAAGGAAGAAGAAAGTTCTTCCAATGAAGACTCCAAGCAGAAGAGCCTTGCCGTTCTGGATGAAGGACGTGGCATGGAGACCATGTGGCTCTTGGCCTTAGCAGCACGCACGACATTGGCAGCCGTTGGCCCTCCGCCATCTTTCAACCCCCTCGTACATTTCCTGGAGCATTTGGAAATGAACTACAAAGGACTTTGGCATGATCAGATGTAGAGCATCAAGGATTTCCACCAAGAGCAAGAGGATACTCTCCGCACTATATAAATCCGTTTAGCACCATTATTTGCGGGGGCTGGTGATGTGTTTATAGAATGCCAATTGGTGCAGATTTTTTTTGTCCAAGGTGGATAAACGGGTGTAGGAAAAAATCACTTGGCATCTCCTCTTGAGGTACAAGGGAGGGAGACATTGGCCCAAGCGTTTGCCGAGGTGAAGTATCTTATATAGGCCATTGGTGTGATAGAAGCCTTAAGCTTGATCACCTCCATGATGGAAGCTTCTAAGGCCAAATAATTTGCTATAGCTATCGGTAGTTTGGTGGATGCACAACTTGAGAGTGTTGTGCATTGTTGAGATTGGAGAGAGGCCGACCACACTAAAAGGGACCCCAAGTGTTCCAAGAAGAAGAAGGGAGGCTCAGTAAAGGCTAAGCCCAAGACCGAGGCGCCAAATCTGGCGAGGAGATTGAGGGCAAGGGGAAGAAGCCTGGGGGCAAGGGAAAGAATCTTGTGACATGTTTTCACTGTTGCAAAATTTGGCCAGAGTGACGAGAATTCCTTTGCTCTTCACCCGGAGAAGTTCCCACGGTCTTCCGCTATTGGATCAGATGTGGTAAGAACACTTTAGTCCAAAATCGCAAAGTTGAAGAAGCTGATGGGCAAGATGGTATCTTTGGGGCAAGTCGTAGATTTACAGTCTGCGGTGAGAGATCAGGGCTCATTTTCAACCTTTGATGCCTACCTATGTGACATTTTGGAGGAGGTTGTGGTAGTGGTTGCAACTTGTGCTTGGACTATCGCACAAACAATGGCTCCTCCTCCTACTGTGCCAAATAGTGGAGGCCATCCATGCCATCGTCCACGCAGGTTTGCCGGATCGCATTTGTCAGTTCCGGCTATCCCTTTATTTTAGCATTGCAGATGCGGCTACTTCTAGTATTGTTCCCACTCAATCTCAGCTTTACGTGTTTTTCTTTCATAGAGACACCGCACAATCCTTGGCGTACAAGGTGTTGTGGTTGATGGTGTTTGCCAGTATCTACTTTCTGACACCGAATTTTTGACCATCTAGTGTATTTCACTTGGCAGGTAGTATGTTGGAGGGCACGGCGCCCATGCCATCATTGAAGGTGTTGCAGGCAGTGACGATTCCATCCACCGAGGAGGATTTAGTGGCAATGAAACGTAGTTTTGCGTTTAAGGTTATTTTCGCATTTAAGGCCAACGCCACATCCACATCCATGGAGCAACCATCCGGGGACCAGTCATTGATTTCCACAGTGGCTTATTTGTCTGACATTGCGGGCCAGTTGGCACGAGAGCGGTGCAATGTACGTCTCAAGGTGGTACGTTTGGTGAACACTGAATCATGATGTAGTCATGGTGGTTGGCGTACGAAAGGCAACTCTACTCAGGCTACCCCTCTATGTGTGATGTTGAACTCTAGGGCTCAATCAATGATGATTGGCAAGCTGTTACACCAAGATTTGAGTTTAGGTGCTTTAGACCTCAAGCCTTGCCCATTATAATTTTCACATTGGTTGTCGGCACAGAAAAAGCCATGGATTACACCAGACATCCGTTGCAATTGGTGTTTGGCATATGATCTGGTCCATTGTTTTTCCACGTATCTCTTTAGTGCACTATGATTGGTGTCACCAACTACAACATTTTGGTGAATCAACAAGTACTTCATCTACTTGGTTTTGCGGTGGATAACTAGACATAGCACACATGGATTAGGCGTGGGTGGTCTGCCGCTGATAACAACAAGAAACTCATTTTGGTTGTCTTTGCAACTAGCGTGGTGACTTCGACAACAAAAGCTATGTTTGAGTGCAATGTATTAGCACCAAATTTTCCATGTGGTTCCACACTTTTGGAGGGGACATATGCATTTATGTCGGGGGTAGCAGATTCACGTGAGCACGCACCAGTGGCGATGCCTACATGTCATTGCAAGGATCGGCTTCCGCCATGGGAGACTCAATTGGTGCTCACTCATCGCAGTCGGGAGATTGAGGATGCTCTTGATGCTCTACAACTCTCAGTGGCTCCTTCCTTTCCGTTGTTAGCTTGAACTATTTGATGACAACCATCGAATGAGGGCATTATCCTCGTAGAGCTTTTTACTGGTATTGGTATGGGGGTTGCGGTTGTGTTAGATACGGAGCTTAAGGTACGGTGGTACATCTACGTGGATATTGGCTTTGAATCCAACCGTGCCGCTCACCATCACATTTAATATCTTCATGCGTTGTATTCGAAGCAACTATTGCCTTCTGCAATCTGCACTTGTTTTGGCAAATTGCTATGTGATGTCACGTTAATCAGTAAGGATGACCTTTGTTAGCTGGATCAGATGGAATTAATTGATTCACTATCGAGCAATGGACGCAGATTAGATGATCCACGGTGGGGTCTCTTTGCGGATTTGCTTAGGTTCATCATGTGGTGGATTACCCACCAATCGACACCACCCGGGTACATTTTGAAGATTGTATCCCTACTAGAGGACACTTGGACGAAAGTGCATAAAGATGCTGCATACATCCATGATTTTTTTAGCCTCCCACATTTATGGATGCCGCCGAGTTGAGCTCCTATGCCTATCGGCTATGTTGGATGTCGATCTACATGGCTTCTTCAGCGGCTCTCACCTCTGCACTTCTTGAGGTGCAACAACCCGTTTGCCATCAGGTCGATGACATTTTGGATAATCATCGTGTGTCCACGGAGATTCTCAAGGATGATGTGCCACCATTGGCAATGGTAAATCAAATAGGCTTCATTTGAAGGGCATTTCCCACATTGATGTGCTAACTGAAGTCCTTTGCTTTTTGACTACGCTTTGGGTGAGCATACATCCTGCGGTACGTATTGCTAGGCACAATAACATCTTGGCATGTTTGGAGTTACTGCCGGAGATGGTGTTGTATACTAAGAGGATTATGAATGAGTATATTAGACATGAGGCATTATGGGCGACAAATCCAAGAAGTGTTGGAGTTCAAGCTCCACCAGCGAAACCAGAGGAGACAGAAATTCGAGTTTATTGTGCGTTTGCACGTCCAACACAATTGGATTTTTAGCCTACAGGGGAGACACAGAGGCATACAAATCATCATCTCACCGCAACACCTCATACCCGCATTGAAACACCAACATCACCTCATCGTCCAGTACAAAGTGAACGTCTTTAGAAGCGGCCATGGCGTGATCAGAGGGATGTAGCTCCTAATTTTAATGGAGCTACATCAAGTTTGGGTGTTGGTCGTACGAGGTTGATTGGAAGAGCCTCAAGATCGGGTGGTAGGGTGCCTAGGTTGAGGTTAGAGTGTCTAGATGTCATCATAGGGTCTCTTCATCTACACTGCATGATTTTGTAAACTTAATGGCTGTGGTGCAAGAGGAAGAGAAGTTTTACAAGCTAGCAAATGATCCTCATGAGGATTCAGAGGAGTAAAGAGAGATTCCAGTAGTTCCTACTTTACATAGGTCCAAAGTTTCAGTGCCTACGGCGGGTGAGATTGCGAAACGATCATTGTGGGGGAATATTGTGTTTAACACACACATAGAGCGCATTGTTTTAGTGGGGAATCCAGAGACAAACCATCGAGTTTTATCACAAAAGAGGGCCGCAGATGTGTGCAGCCGCTTAAGATATCAAGAGTTCAGGACTTGGATGAACATATTGGTACTTCGATCCATCAAATACATTTTGCATACTACTTCCGACGACGGTAGAGTTCTACAAGAAGAGGTGCCGTTTCCGAATGAAGGAGCAGCACAAGAGTTTAAGCGCGTGTTCCTTACACAAGGGAGTGCTTCTGTATATGGTGGCAACGTGGCATGGGATCTCAATTGGCTTGGCTTGAAGACCATATTATTTGGAATCTAGTGGGTGCGCAACATATAGTGGCAGCTTGTGAATTTCCACAAGAACAGTGGAGGAACTATATGATCCCGACAACTCAGTACCTCAAGTTTTTTGAGCGGCAGGAGGCAACCTTTATGAAGTATGATGATCGCCAATTTTTCATTGATAAGTTGGTGCGGATCAACGTAGCGGAGAGGGAGAGAACATCTTATTTCACCGTCGAAGAGGATTTGAGAAAGCTCCGCTAGATCTGGCTCCTACATTGGAGGCCCGATAGCTTGGTCCGTGCAAATGATGCACATAGTGGCATTTCTTTGGTGAGTGTCGCAAGTGAAGTGCATAAGTTGCACAAGATGGCTGACGATAATGAAGTTACGATGAAGAAGTTGGTCAAGAACATGCAAGACCTGATCTGTCATGCCTGGAATCCGAGCAATGATTGTTTTGATGCTATCATTTGCGTCTGCAAGGACTACAAAGATGGACTTCTTTTTTACATCAAGAAAGAAGAGATAAAGTGGAAGCGGCATGCACATAAGAAGGAGTTGGATTCCAATGTTGATGTGCAACCAAAGCATAAGGTGATGACTCAAAATTGGTTGAGGCTACTTAGCTCGATTTTAGATTCATATTATCTATAGTTGATACAATCTTGTGCAGCTAAGCCATTGGGGACATATGGACGTAGACCTCGCCAAGAGTATTTTTTCAATGGTATAGATGATAAGATTCCACAACATCCTACCATTGCCTTTGCGGTTGATCGGTTTCAAAGAAGAGAAGCAATGATGAATATCATCCATTGGTTGATGGTCGACAACAAAGAATGAGCACCGAGTTCTATGGAGGAGTTCTTTTGGTATATCTGTACTGAAGTAAATTTTGAGAGGCAGGGGACAACTTTATACCTTGGCAAAGCATTTAGTTGCTCCAACAAAAACGTCATGGGTTGCTCCTATACGAGAGAAGGTGTCTAAGCTGGAAGACCTAGTCCATCTCATCCCCTCTTCCATCAAATATCATTATTAAGGGGGCGTGGATACAATGATTTATCTGTCGATGTGGGAGATTTGAGCACTGCCAATTGAGAATGGCAGATGGAAGTTCAAAAGCCAGGTCAAAATGATCCACACAACTCTCTTATGATTTGGTTTAGAAGAGGGTTATTTCATTCAGATCATGTACAATAGGGTGACTTCCAAATTGGCCGTTTAGTAGTTCCAGGGATAGTGTCCTACACTGCTGCCAACTTTGACACCCTCCCCAAAGCTGAGAAATTGTTATTTTACCATCAAAATTTGGGGACAGCATCATCTTTATGTTGAAAACATGCATACCAAATTTCAAGTCCAGGAGACTTATACAAAAAAACGTATGCAAGATCTACCAACATGGGATAGCTGTGAGAAAAGTGTCACAGCTGCCAACTTTGACACCCTCCCAAGAATTGAGGAAATTTGTTTTTTCCCATGAAATTTTTGGAGCAAAAATATTTTTATGTTGTTTGCATGTGTGGAAAATTTCAAGTCCAAAAGACCCATACAAAAAATAATATTCCAAATCTACCAACATGTGTAGTTTTGAGAAACAAAGGGGAAAACCATTTTACTACTTCCAACTTTGACGCCCTCCTTAGGATTGAATTTTTGTTGATACATAGTGAAATTTTTGGCACAAGATCATCTCTACGCTGGTAACATGTGAGATAAATTTCAAAGCCAAAAGATGTACACAAAAAAGTTATTCCATATCTACCAACGTGTATGTCCTCCATTAGCGCCAATCACTGCTAATAACCTAGAGGGCATAGAATGACATAGTTGAAGGAGCTTTGTACCATTGACTAACTTCCACTCTCTTTCAAGAACTACCTTCAACACATCTAAGCTTCTAAGGCATTGTTTGCCATGTTGCACAACATCTTTTAACATCCTCCAAACGTTCTCGATTGGATTGAGATCGGAAGAGTTTGCAGGCCAGTTGAGCTTTTCGAGAAGGTGGCTTTGTCTCCATTCTTCACATATTTTGCTCCTATGGACGGGTGCCCCATCTTCCATAAGCACTCCTTGTGGAATTTGACCCATGAAATGAACCAATTTGGCATCGTAAACCACTTCTATAAAATCCTTAGCAGAACGTTGACCTTTAGGCATAAAGACAAGTTCTGACTTTTGTCCTCCAGCAAATGCGCCCCAAATCATTAAAGAAGTCCTTCCACTTTTAATAGTAGGAGCTAGACAACTTGATGAATAACGCTCGTATGCACTTCTCCAAACATGAATTTGCTGAGAATTTTTTCCAATTTCAAAAGTAGATTCATCTATCCAAACAACACCCTTCCACTCTTTTGCACTCCATCCACGGTACTTCTGAGCAAAAGCTAATGGTTGAGACATATGACGAGGTGTCAAAAAAGGTTTTTTGACCGCAATTCGACCAAAAATGTCATTTTTATGTAAGACCCTTTGAATAGTACGTCTACACACTTGAGTAGGACATGCATTGGTAATCTCTGAGAATGAAGAGCAACGATGAATTTTTGAGTAATGCACAATACTACGAACATCTCTATCACTAAGCTTTTTAGCGTGACTTCCACCGCAAGGTTTGCGCTTGTAGGTTCCATCTTCTCTAAATGTTTTTACTAACCTTGTAACTGTTCTAATAGGAACTCCAATAGTAGCTGCAATTTGAACTCCTGTAAATCCTCCACTCAAACCTATGATGCGAGCACAAATTTCATCTGAAATTGCCATCATAAACTTATAGAGTGCGTGATGCTAGCTACAGCAATAGAGTAGGGGTTAGAGCAGAGCAATGGGGAGAGAAGGGGGCCAAGGGGCTAGAGCAGAGCAAAGGGGGTTGCAGGATTGACACGTGACAATTGGCAGAGGAAGGAGAACAAGGCTGGAGCAGAGCAAGGGGGAGAGAAGGGAGCCAAGGCGCTGGAGTAGAGAGGAGAGAGAAGGGTCGCCAAAACACAAGCCCATATGCATACATGAAAAATCGTTTTGCTCTTAATCATTCATCATGTATGCCCAATGTGAATCAACACTCATGCATCCCACAATACAACACTCTCTGTTTTGAGGATTGTCTCAACATTCAGTCTATCACAAATCACACACACCATTCCCTTTACATCGTGTTCAATAGATATTTAGAAGAAAAAATTTGTCATGTATCTAATGCACACTTTATGGCCAAGTGGATTCTTCTGCATGGAACACCTCTTTACTTCTTCATTTAGATGTTATTGATCTTTTTGAGAAGCATTTATTTTTGGTGGCTTACTCACATGATTGAGTTCAATGAAAAAACATGAGGTGTCAAAGATATTTTAACATTTTCAATATGACCTTCAAATTGTTTATCATAGTTATACATGTTGATAGATATGGAATAACTTTTTTTAAGTATGTCTTTTGGCTTTGAAATTTTATCCCACATGTTACCAGCGTAGAGATGATCTTGTGCCAAAAATTTCATTATGTATCAACAAAAACTCAATCCTAAGGAGGGCGTCAAAGTTGGAAGTAGTAAAATGGTTTTCCCCTTTGTTTCTCAAAACTACACATGTTGGTAGATTTGGAATATTATTTTTTGTATGGGTCTTTTGGACTTGAAATTTTCCACACATGCAAACAACATAAAAAAAAAAATTCTCCAAAAATTTCATGGGCAAAAACAATTTCCTCAATTCTTGGGAGGGTGTCAAAGTTGGCAGCTGTGACACTTTTCTCACAGCTATCCCATGTTGGTAGATCTTGCATAAGTTTTTTTGTATAAGTCTCCTGGACTTGAAATTTGGTATGCATGTTTTCAACATAAAGATGATGCTGTCCCCAAATTTTGATGGTAAAATAACAATTTCTTAGCTTTGGGGAGGGTGTCAAAGTTGGCAGCAGTGTAGGACACTATCCCTGGAACTACTAAACGGCCAATTTGAATGTCACCCTATTGTAGAATTGGAAAAACCATGCTTGTAGGTGATTGATTGTTGGCGTGGCTGTGGGAGGCATGGAGATGGTCCATGGGGTGATAAGCAATTATCCAGAGCCTTTGAACAAGTAGCGTTATAGATGACAAACATTAAACGATAGAACATCATATTTTATCACCACCAACCGTATTTGCCAATGAAGAGTTGTTCGGAAAGCTGAAGCTTCTTGAGGATTGTTTTATGCGGCATGGAATTTGGGCATTTGATCCCAACTTGATTGATCCTTATGCTCTTGATTTTATAGAGAGTGGTCGCTTGCAGCAAATGGTACAACCAATTGGAGCTGTTGTGATTTCCATGCAACATCCGATTGGTACCCCTCCTGGCCCCATCTATGTTTCTGGAGATTGTCGACTTCCTCTTGTATTTCAAGATTTGTAGAGTGATGCATGTCAGCCTTCTGAAGGTGATCATTTGGAGAGATCTCCATCGGATTTGTCTAGGCTCGTGGATCCGTACTATCGTTGAGGTAGGGGTTTAGTGGCATGTGGTATTTCCATGGTCATTCCTACAATCGATCAAGGGGATTTCCAGGGATATGAGATCATTGTCATTGATGATTGCACGGAGAGGGCTAGATTCCTAAACAATGAGTTGTGCAACAATTTTCAAGGACAGAAGTTGATCACTGAGACAAAAAGTGGAACTAACATGGCTCCTAACATCGTACAAGAGACTGAAGAGACGATTGGTGGAGAGAGGCAAAAGAACGGCGACAACGAGGAAGGAACTTTGAATGAGATATTGCCATGTTTTTCAGGATCAAAATATTATTTGTCTGATAATAGCTCGACCGATGAGGACTCAAGCACCGATGAAGAAAAAGTGGATAAGTCTCATGCCAGGGAGAGGATTCCATCAACGTAGCTAGTGGTGAGAGACACTTTGGGGGATATGTTAGGGACACTGATAGAGAAGATGGAAGATACTGATGTAATGAATGATAGCTCCATGTCAATGGGAAGAGAGGCAAATAACATTTGTTTCTCAAACGCTTGAGGTATAGTGAGAAGCATCCAACTCGCTTGAATTTTTTACCGAGCAAAAGAGGGTTTGGCAGGCTTTGGGGTCTTTTCAAGTACAGATTGAATCAGAGACACAAGAGAGGGTTGCAGATACAAGAAGTGATACGCGACCGATATTGACTTTTTTTCCAAGATTTGGCGTATTGAAGGATGTCACTGAATTTCAGGGGGCCTTCTTCTCAGATCGAGAGATGTGTTTAAGGATGGCTTCTACTATAATGATGACGATATAAGACACACACGGCACGGTGAGCCTGGCAGTTACAAATATGTTGAGTCTGCGTCCATAAGTCTTGGAGATACAATATATCATCCGGTGCACGCTCATGAATTATCTGCTGTGGTGAAGAACGCCATAGGACACGTGAAGGGAGTCGAGTTGTCAGAGGATGATGAGAACCCTTCTGCTATAGCATAGTAGAGTAAGTGATGTTTTGGTGGCAGATAGATCATCATGATACATTTGATATGTTTAAGTTTAATATGATATGTTTGATTTTAGTATTTATTTGCAGAAGTTTTAAATTGTTTGATTAAGTATGTTTTTGCATTCAATAAAAAGTGAGATACCTTACACTTTCTCACTAAACTGCATCTTTTATTATTGCATCTCTTATAAGTTGTATCGTAGTGATATACTCTTAAATTGTATAATCGTACAAATGTGTATCTACAAAATGTAACTACATCATTGTTACAATCTTAAAAAGAACAAAAATTGGATAAATAATCATGTGTTCTTTATAAATTCTAGCAAATAGAGAATGTATATCTCTTACATGCACATGTAGAAGCCAATATTTAACACTACAAACATGTAAATTTAGTACAAAAGCGATACTAATTTTTTTAATTTTTTAATTTTTTTTTTTCAATTTCGTTTTCACAAAAATCTTATTGTTTTTTAGCGCCGTTTTAAGCACTTGGCTGAGTGCATAATTGCTTAAATGCATGTTTAACGCGCAATTAGAGCATGGTGATTCCTTTAAGTGGTGTGAAGGCGTGATTGTCAAAGCCTTACGTTGTTATAAAATGTGAGCTCAAGTGTGATTTTTGTATGAGAGGCATGTTATGTGCTCGTGATACTACGTGTTCAATATCTTTCATTACACGTGATCACAAAATGTGAAGGTCAAGTTGTTTAAGACTTTTTATAAGTCGTTTTGTCGCTTGGAGAAGATCAAAGGCATGCTCTATAAGGACCACTAAAGTTGGAAGTTGATGGGTGCGTACATCTTGTAAAAGAAAGCAGTTCCGTGCTTTTGAAACGAGTTTGTCGTCTTTTGCCATGCCGTCAAGTGGAACTTGTTTCCCTCTTCTATGATCTTCCTGACCAATGTCCCAGCCTGCTCTAAGCATTGGATCTATCATTTTCGGGATGATTTGCAGATCTTTCTTCTAAATTCAGAAAAAAGGTGTTCTAATCTAGCTAGTGAGCTGTCGTACCACGAATTTTTCAATTTTTTTAATTAGGTAGTTATAGGTATTTAAAGTAAGCAAGATATCCCCAACCGGGATTTATCTTTAGGTAAGATTAAGGTAGGAAGAATACGGGGCTTTTACAAAAGCCTTAATAGTAGCAAGAAGGGACCTAGAGCTCTAACTTAGACTCTAGCCTAAAAGCAGTCCCTCGGGCCCGAACCCGCATAAAGACCGAGAGGTAGGGAATGCCATCATCCGGGCCAACCCACACAAGCCCGAATTTGGCCCGAAAAAAGGAAGGAGCCCGAATCTGGCCCGGAAGGTGGAAGGAGCCTGAATTTGGCCCGGAAGGTGGAAAGAGCCCGGGATCCAACCCGGAAGGAACCTCATAAAAAGCCGGGCCAACAGCCGTGTACAAAAGCACATCCAGCACGAAGGAGAACATCACCAACAGCACTCGAGGGAACACCAGGGCCAACAATCAAGGGAGAGGAGCTTCAGGCCAGCAGTCAAGGAAGTGGAGCACCGAGGCACTCAAAGCTCCGGGCCAGCAGTCTTATGAGGGAGGCTCCGGGCCAGCAGGCTTATAAGCGAGGGCTCCGAGGAGCACCGACACGACGTGAAGGAAGAGGAGTACTGACCGACACGAAGGAAGAGGAGCACTGACATGACGTGAAGGAAGAGGAGCACTGACACGAACGTAAAGAGGAGCACCAAGGCTCGAGGCTCCGGGCTAGCAGTCATGATCAAGGAACACCGACACGAACGTGAAGAGGAGCACCAAGGCTCGAGGCTCTGGGCCAGCAGTCGTGATCAAGAAACACCGACACGAACGTGAAGGGAGAGGAGCAACAAGGCTTGAGGCTCCGAGCCAGCAGTTGTGATCAAGGAGCACCGACACGAACGTGAAGGGAGGCACCATCTCGAGGATGGTACGTATGCTAGCACCCCTTTGATAACACGAGGAACAGGGAGACTCAAGGCCAGTCTTCAACGGAGGAACTCCAACACTTAAGGTTCCGGGCCAGCCGTGTAAGGAGCCAACAGCCCTGTGAGGTTCCAGGCCAGCCGTGTAAGGAGCCAGTAGTCGTGTAAGGAGCCAGCAGTCGTGTAAGGAGCCAGCAACTGTGGGAGGAGCCTGCCAACCGTGGGAGGAGCCCGCCAGCCGTGGGAAGAGCCCGCCAATCATGGGAGGAGCTCGCCAGCCGTGGGAAGAGCCCGCCAGCCGAAGACAAGAGCACAACATTTAAGGTTCCGGGCCAGCTTTCTACGGAGGAGCTCCAGCACATGAGGCTCCGGGCCAACCGAGAACACGAGCACCAGTAGTAAGACGAGAAGAGCAAGCCCCAACCCTGTTTTCACGCCTCAAGAACCCATAATCGAATGGCCTCCAATCTGGTACCCTCGGAAAAGAAGGATATTTGCCCAGTCATTTCCAAGGATTCTCTAGAGCTCATCGAGCTCAAAGAGGATCTCCTTTGCATGAGTTGTCTCTCCCTCATGGATTTCTGTTGGAGTTTTTGGGTGGAATCCACTGTGTAAGAGATGCGGCAAGATCCCTTGCCGGAACCCGATGGAGATAGCATCCGGGCTTGTCCGGACAGATGGACCATAGGGAGGTGGCAAGAGGTGTATGGCTTTCCACGACAAGGGGCGGGATGGACAAGTACAAAGAAAGAGAAGTATGCCAAGGGGAGGTTCGGTAACAAGGACGCCAAGAATGGTTATGCGATACAAGATTGCGCGGACCCCCGCGCCAGACGGGTCTTCGCATTCTTTGTACCAATCTTACACCCCGAGAAACCTACCCGAGTGACGGTTACTCTCGCTAACACCGTGTATGGCCCCTACATTGGCAAGAGGGTGGTGAATTGAGCCATCATTGTGAAGGATGTGGTTATTAGGTTGACCAGGAGTATTCACAATGTCACGCGTGCACCCCTCTGCCCATTTTTTATCCACCTATATCACCATTTCAAGGAGACTACTCCTGAGGAGGACATGGCGTATGGAATGCAACTGATGATGTAGAAGTTCGAAGGGACAGAATCAGAATCCAAACCAGGGTCTGAAAGAGGGAGCAGCTCATCACAGTCAGGAGAGGAGGTTGTACCACCTCCCAAGCGCCAGAGACAGAGACAGGGAGGAGTCCCCTCCACCCGCACCTGCGCAGCCATCCGCGTCGCAGCCACCGAACCGGCGCAACTCGGAGGCAAGTCTTATTCGGCCTCTGAGCTACTAGAAGCCATTCGCGTATTTGTGGAAGACGCAGATAGGACTTTGGGACAAGCGAGCAGCTTGGTGGGTAACCCTCCGCATGAATGGTTGATCGCTGCGATCAAGGAGAAGGTCGGAGGAGCTGGTGATCTCCGCATCATGGAGCAGAAGGTCAACCAACTCACACTCGATAAGACAAAGGTGAAGAGTCGAGCGTTGGAGGCAGAGAGAAGTTGCAAGGCGGCTCTTCTCCAAGCCAATGCCTCGGCGGTAGCGTTACAGCATGTAGACGAAGCATTGCGTTTTCCCGCAGATGTGGTACTGAAAGCCAAGATGTTTGATGCTCGATTGGAGAGGGATGACCACATTTCCAGCAAGAGAGTGATTGCCTTCGTGATGGAGCAAACCGTGAAGGTTGAGGCGGCTTATGCCAATATGAGATTGTTGGTGAGCAATCTCACTCACATCCTACTCAAGTTTGTGGAAGACTCTGACAGCTACGACAAGGATGGAGACTCGGGTTCGGAGACCAATCCGGAGGAGCGTGGCCTCGGTGATCACGGCCCATGGAAGGAGAAGGAAGTGGTGGACCTTGACAGCCCGGATTGGCCCCCTCAACTCCCGAGTTTGAGGGTCCCGGGAGGACCATTCCCTTCGGAGGTCACCACACCGATGCAGAGCGGTTGGAAGGAACGCCCGGGTGTTGCGATGGAGCCCCCACTCCCCGTGCATCCTCGCCAGCTGCTACTTAGTGATTCTCCTCGCACTACACCAATTGTGGCCCCTTTGCAGAGCGGGTTTCACCTTGGGAAGATTGCAAGTGAGAGTTCCTCTTACTTATACACTCCAAGACAGATATCCGGCCAGGATGTCATCATGGGCACCCCGAGTCAGGTATTGGTCCTCCCAACACGATCCGGGCTTCATCCGGACATGGCTACCGTGCCACTCACCCCACATGGCCCGGATTCCTCCTTGCCTTCGAAGGAAACCTTGTTGAGGGCAACTACTACCCACCCCACACCTTCTACTGATGTATTTGCGCCATTGGAGGCTCTTACAGTAGCCGTGCCCACCCCAACTTCCAGTCGGAGTTCCAAGAAGCGCAAGAAGAGAGAGGAGCGGAAAAGACTTGAGGAGTTGGCCCGGAAGTAGGCCAGGATCTTGGTTCGTAGATCACTGTTCAGTCCGGGATTTGGCCCCCGATTGACTTTGGTTTTGACTTGTTTTTGCCTTGAATTTTGTGTAATAAGTGACCTTCGGACGGTGCACGTCGTGTGGAGTAGCAGCCACCGCCGCCAAGAGTAGTTAAGGCCACCGTTTTTAATTAGAAGACATTGTTTGAATTTGGACGTTTGTGTGAGTTCTTGGCAGTATAAGAGAGGAGTCTCGTGGCACCTCTCTTCACTGCTTGATGTGTGTACTTGCTTTCAGTTTAATTCTAAACCTACGCTCTCAGAAAACCTTCGACGGTTGGAGAGCTCGGATTCTATATGACTGTGAGTACCATTTCAAGTAGCCCACTCTTCAAGTCCGTACTAACCGTCGAAGTCATTGTCTCCTTGTTCCATCAAGTAGAGTTAGTCCGAGTGGATGGGAATAATAGGTGAGATGGTTAGATTGTTAATCGGGCGTGACTCTAACTCTGACATTTGTAATTGTTTCATTGTTCCATCAAGTAGAGTTAGTCCGGGTGGATGGGAATAACATGTGAGATTATAAGTGGATATGGGAGGACGAGGGGGGAGTGATGGGTGCGGAAGGAGTCTTAATATGTCTTGTGTGACCTATCGGCGGCAGGATGTCACCGATTGTGAAGATGTACTCTAGATCCCGGATGCATCAACCTTTGGTCGGATAGGTTGATCTATAGGAGTATGACATTACTTTAGCATGTGTATTAAAGACGGAGTAGACTGGTTTGACCTAAGGGCAGTAAGCCCAGAACTACTCTAACAGCTCGGATTATCTTGAGAGAAGGAAGGAGATCCAACTAACCCCTTTGCGAGGTGACCATCGGAGTATTAGGAGGGGGACTTTGTTCCGTGAAGAAAAGGAGTAGAATTGGGTATCCCTTGAGCTAATGGCTATGCGAGCCTACTAAATAATACTCCTTTAGGTAAAGGAAGGTCTAACAGCTCGGATGGTAGGTAAACCACATATTTGCCACAAGAGTAGTACTAGTCCTTAAAGCCCAAGCCTTATTCCCTCTTACGGGGAAACCCAGTGACACCACAACCATCCCAAGTTAGTGAGTAGGAGTGATTGGAGAAACTGTGCAGAAGAATTGTCGTTTACTAAAATCTCTTTGAGCCCAAGAACCGTCGTTCATGGTGACAAAATACTCTCCGGATAAGCAAGTATCCCGGATGTCTATAGTGTACATAGTTGTAAAGTCCATGTGGGATCCGGGCTGGGTACGGTCCGGGCCATGTACGATCCGGGCCATGTAGGATCCGGGCCATGTAAAGCACTTGAGTGGGGCGGTTGGTGTAATTGACGCTCACACCTTGTGATCTAAACCTTTATCTCCTTTCTTTTGATGTATCTATTGTATACTTGACATTGTACAGATCTTGGCTTGATGTTAGTCGTTGTAAGTCTCGGTGATTCTCTGTGGGAACGATTACCTTAAGGGTATCTTTGAGTTAAGATGTGAATACTTGCCAATGCATACTACGACATGAGCCTAGAGAAAAGAGTTGGTCGCTTATCAAATGGCGATGGTATCTTCCTGATCAAGTGCAGTTGTAGGCGGTGCTCAAGAGATGCAATATGGTGCTTCGGTTGATGGAAACACTTCATAGTCCAATGATATGATATTGTGGTATTTTGATGAGGACGCTCTTGATGGAAGGCAATAGAGGAATCTGAGATGCGATATCTAGTCAACCAATTCAAGACGTGCCTTTAAGCTCTATCTTGATGTCATGTTGCGTGTGTGCAAAGTGGGCATTGAGTTTTGGAGACTCAAAGAAGAGAACGGTGGTACAATTTCTTTGAATGTCTCGTTGCTTGAAGCTCAATATTTGTTTATTATCGGCAGTGGGCGTCAATGTGTCGTGTTTTGGATCATATGCAAGTGGGCCGGAGGCCTGCTCTAATATACTCCAATGGAAGTCCTCAATGGAGATACGTCATTTGTAGATGGGCTAGCCGGTGGTATAAAGAACGTCTTCTTTGCTAGGTTGCCGAACTTCATGATCTGTGCCGCCATATGGTCATGAACCTCTTAAGTTTGTGTGACTACTTTCCATACTATCTTGCTCGCCTCTTGATCGCATGTAGGCTTCTGAGATCTCTTCCATGGTACCGCTTGAGCACCTTCGTTGATCTATGTCTTCACGCGATAATAGCCACGGTGAGATGCACGCGGCATCTTTACCTAAGAAACCGCATGTCAATCATGCACTTAACATGATGACTACACTAAATATCACTTTTAGTGTAGCGCCGAGTAAATGACTTGTAAATGCTATAAGTTTTTACTTTAAGTGAATATTTTTATCAACTATGTTTATAATGATCCTTTTATTTGAATACTACAAAGAGTTGTGCTCTTGGTAAAAATTGGCATCACGAGTAAAAACTTATAGCATTCACAAGTCATTTACTGGGCACTACACTAAAAGTGATATTTAGTGTAGTGGGCAACGAACCTAAACAAATGTACCATCATTAGTGCCACAGAGGACTTTATTTTTGTGCTACACATTCCAATCAAAGGACACATCCAAATGACAAAATTATTCCTCCAAAAGATTTTGATCGAAAGGGTTTCGCCTAAATTCCAAAGGGTTTTGGCTAGACCCGATAAGAAATAGTTTTTGCTTTCACATATACGGTTGAGATGTCTCATTGAAAGTAACTTTAGGTGACTCAATGATTTCGGCCCCGCACCCCGACCGAAAGGTCCCCGCCCCGACCAGCTGACGGAGCGAAAGGGACGCTCTCACATACCTTCACTTTCCTTGTCTTCACCGTCGCCATCGCTCGTCCTCCATCGCCATCGCCACTGCTGAACCTCACCTCCACAGAAACCGCTCTAGGCTACCCGGGTCAGGTCTCCGTTCTTCAAATTTTCTACACTTGAGGAGGTGCGTGCGGTTCAGTGTTTAAGGATTAAGCCACTCAGGTATTTCGATTTTGACAATCTAGGTTACATGATTTGGAGAATTGGTTGGTATTCTGTTGTTTGAGATGAATTTCATGGCACCCGTTGAGCGAATCTGGTTTTATCATGCTAGCGTTGCCTTTTTGGTGATATTTGGTATTGTTTAGGTTTGTGAGGTTGTGAGGATTTCAGGTCTTATGATTTTGACAATCTAGGTTACCTGATTTGGAGGATGGGTTAGTATCCAGTTGTTTCAGATGAATTTCGTGGCACCCGTTGAGCTAATCTGGTTTTATCATGTGAGCGTTGCCTTTTTGGTGATATTTGGTATTGTTAGGGTTTGTGAGGTTGTTAGGATTTGGTGCCCCGTCGCTTCAGTAGGCTACATGATCGTTCAGTTGTTGATACCAGTGGCTCCAGCTCGTCTGTTCTGGTACCGGAGTGATTTCGTCATGTGAGCATTGAAATTCATGGTTGTTAGGGTTTGATGCATTGAATGCTCCATCGTATCGGTTTGAGCCCATTCCTGCTTGTACTATGTGTTTCGGCCATCTCGGTTGAAGCCTTAATTGTCATGGTCACAAATTCGAAGTGTTCGTGCAACCAATCGAAAGTGTGTGACGCTCGGAACTGTTGAGTCTGTTCAACTTTTGAGCCTGAGACGTGGATGGTGCTGGTGCAGGGAATGGTGAATGAAGGCGTGCGGTAAGGTTTGGAGGGATTGAGTTTCGGATGCGATGAAGGCGTCAGTGAAAGTGCGGGATGGGCAGCGGCCGCTGGTGCGGGCCAAGGTGCCCGTGCAAGTGGGAGGACTGCCATTTTACTCCGGCGTCACGGTTGGCGATGAGAAGGAGCTGGCTCTCCATGTGGGCACCAACATGGAGGCGGGGCCATCCTGTGGCCTGTCCTACAAGCCGAACGACGCGCAGTCGCCTCTCACCGTTCTTTTGAAGACGGGGTTCGGGCTTTGGGGCTCCCCTCACGCCGCGCCCTTCACGATTTCCGCGGAGTTCAACTTGGCGCGTCGGGAGAGCGTGTCGTTCATGCTCCGGTTGAAGCCGAGGGTCGGAAGTTTCAGCTTCCGGAAGCATTTCCTGAGCAAGACGAGCGGGAGTTTTGGGCGAGATTCCGGCGTCGAGGTCCGCGACTCCAGCCATGGCGTGCGGCAGGACGAAGCGGAGGAAGTTGAGGTGGCTGCAGGCGAAGCGATGAACCGGCCTCCCGGTGGGCAGACCCAAGGGGATGGGCACCAGCTTGTGTATGATACTGATTATGGATTCAGTCCTATGGGATTAGGCCAAGGCTCCGGTCTGCGCTTTAGAGAGAATAAGGGATACATGTCTTGTGAGCCTGGCGAGCCTTGTAGCCCTCACAGTAACATTGAACTGCATCATGTTGGCGATGGTTCTGGCGAGATGGAGATGCCAGGAACTGGTTCTGATCTCGTGTCGCAACGTTCTCTAGGGGACACAGATAGAGCTGCTGGAGTTGATGCTGCAATTGAAACGTCAGTGGATGGGGTCAGTGGCCGGGCAGATCAGCCTGAGCCGAGGAGAAACAGATTGTTTCAGAGCTGGTCCGGCCAGGCGCGTCGCAGCTGGGGTCTGACGGTGCACAGTGCGATTCCGCTGGGCAGGCAGGCGATGGCGCGCGTTCAGTGGGGCATGCGAATGGCGTCTACCGAAGCGGGTGGCAGTTTTCACGGGTACAAGCTGCCAGTGCTGGTGCTTGACAAGATCAGCATCAGCACTGCAGATCCTCGCAGGAAAGCTCAGAGCAGCGCCTTCCCCTCGGAAGGGCCTCTCAGCTATGGGATGAGGTACTTCGAGAATCCCGCCGACGATGGGTCTCAGCTGGGCCTGATTGCGTCCACGTGCTGTTACATGCGGAACCAGCTGCAGAGCCTGCACTTGGACAATCGGTCGCTGAAGAACACCATCGAGGACATGAAGGCGCAGATGGCCTGTGGAGAAAAGAGACTCTCTCCGAAGCCCCCATGCCGACCGACACCGGATGAAGACTCCATCCGCTCACAGCTGTTTGAAGAGCTCCAGAAGAAGACCGCCTCTCGACCAAAGTGCAGCGCAGGTGCTCAGAGCCCGGAATCCATCTTCGATATGCCGAGTGAAGGTCTTCTAAGCGATAAAAAACCTAGCGATCCTTGTGCCAAAGCGAAAGCCAAGTAAGGTCGGAATAATCTATCCACTTTGCTGGAGATGATGTGATCGGCAAATTCCTTGCCAAGTGGGATTTACACGTGGATTTTTGTACAGTATTCTTGACCACAGATGGGAAGGAGATGCCGGTACGATATCAGGTTGCAAGCGCTTCCTCCAGCTGCACTGGCATTCCTCATTCGAGGATATCCAGCAGCAGCTTTTAGACAATTGTTTGCATGTCCTGTGGCCTGGTCCGCCAGTCGTGCATTGAGGAGGGCGCAGGCTTGTCGTCCTCTTATGAAGATTCGTGGTGGTTTTCTTTTATGCAATTAGTCGACTATAAACTGATGCTCTTGCTGTTTCGAGGCATGGACTCGGGTGTAGAATAAGTTGCAACAGTTTGGTTAGGTTCAGAAATTCAGTTTGTGCTTTCTGGTAGCACTACACTAAAGATGATATTTAGTGTTTGCAACACTAATTACGAACTTGAACGCTAAATGTCAATTACCCTACTATTGTAACAACATTAAATGTCAATTCAAACACTAATTGTCAATTTCTGTAACTTTTGCCGTTATTACATTTTAACATATTGACATTTAGTGTTGGTTATGTAACAATGTCATATGCCACATTTCATTGCAAGTCACCCAAATCTCGCCACATGTCAAAAGCAAACCTTCCATGTTGGGCTGAGTTTTTTAAGGTTGGATTTTCAAATGATGATTTCGGGGGCAGTTTTTGTCCAATTTGAGAGTTTTTGGTGCCTATCTATATTGATTTGAAAAGACGCTTCCAATGGCATCTTACCCATCTTCAAATTCGTCTTAAATAAAAAGTTATAGTGAATATTTTTGGGCAGATTTCTTGAGTTTTGGTTGAAAGTTTGAGGAGGCATATCTTTATCAATTTCGCACCAATTCTATCGAGTGAGGTGACCAGCTTACGTTTTTTTTCAAGGAGATTCCATCGGTATACGGTACATCTTTTGATTCGTCGTGATGCAAAAGTTATGAGCAATTTTGTTAGACTGATTTTTTGACATTAAACACTAAATGTAAACAAATTGACATTTAGTGAAAGTCAGGTCATAGGGGTAACTACACTAATGGTCCCTAAACACTAAATATCATCTTTAGTGTACCATGTAAGAACAAATCTGCTCTGATTCTTTTGTCAGTTCAAATCTTTCCTCATATAATTGAGTTTTCCTGAAAGTCACCAAAATACACTGGATAGGTACCCCGAATCTTAGGGTCTTATGTTAGTAACCGGGACCACATGCACATGGTGTCTTGCCTTGGGAAAGGTTTGGGGGAACTATTGGTCAACCCTATGAGAACTTAGGGTACTATGGGGGAGCTTTAGCTTGCATGGGGTAGGCCCAAGAACATTGATTGCAAAGCATTTCATTGGTGTAGAAAAAAGGATATGAAATTTCCTATTGTTCTTTTTTTTCGGTTTATACATCTCATACTCTCTGGCACCACATTTCTCTCGATTTGCTCATTCTGGAAGCACTTTCAGGATAACTCTAATCTCCAGCGTGTACTTATGATTGAGATCAAATATGAGGCAGCTACACTAAACATCGCATTAAGTGTAGTCACACAAATAGTGTAATTACCCTACTACACTATTTGCGAACAAGTTCACAAGTAGTGTTAGTTGCGGCAAGCTTTTTCATACACTAGTAGTGATTTTATTCACTGCGGCAAGCTTTATCATACACTATTTGTGCACAAGTTAAAAAAAACACCCATTTTTACTACCATTCACATATAGTGTAATATTTCACATTTAGTGTAATGTTGTGTCATTACACTAATTGTAATTCTTACATTTAGTGTAAGGGTTCGTATTTAGAGTAGACGACAGTAAATGCGATGTTTAGTGTAGTAACGATCAAGGGGGCGCTGTAAAACAGGTAAGAGTTACTCACTCACTTGGATAGCTTCGTATCTTCCGCAAATACGGTAGCTTCTTTTGTAATTTTATATTCGGTAGCCAAAAGGCGCTGCCAAATTCAGACCCATCTCTGAACATATTCTCATCCTCATTTTATGATTGGGCAATGGAAATTAACTTTCTTCAGGGTCCTGCATGGGCGAAAATTCAATATACGCAGAATTTTTGGGACCTTGCCATCTTGGGTTTGAAAAGTATTTATTGAATTTTTCGTATGTATAGTGGTACGCGGTAGGTACGCTGTCCGTTACGAATTCCTATGACATGCGTATTTTCAGGGATGATTTCAGATGCTGCAGTGTAGGTGTGAGGCTACGTGTACTGTACAGTACAATGACAAATTCATGTATGATTTACCATATCATTCATTTCAATGTACTAAAAGTTCACTGTTATCAGTCTAGCCAACTATCTCTCTAGTGCTTTGTGCTAACCGAAACAAACTAATGCAGGTGTTCCAAAGGAGAGGGGGCACTTCCATGTCTATTCACTAAGTTAATCCTTAACCCCTAAAGGACGACGACCTAATTCGCTCTAAAACCAGTCCAAAACTGCCACTGCCAAAAAGAGACACGAAAATCACATTTTAAAGTGAATTTTGGATTTTCAACCGTAAGATCTTAAAATAGACTTCCATATAAACATGTCATGAAATTTTGGTTGCAATCCACCGCACGGATTGATAGATTTTAGTGTTTAAAGTCAAAACAATGGTTCATTTTCATCCCTGCGTTAAGTAGATCAGCAGACTTTGACTTCACTTTGTATCAAATTTTTGCATTGTACAAGGTCTAAATCTTTTACCATTGTCTTAAGCATGATGTTATTTCCAAATACACCAAGTTTTAGAGGTAAAAAAGGGGTGTAGCATATTCAAAACAAGTGTGCAAGGAGTGGAGGTTCAAAAATTGCCATTTCACGTTTTATTTTTTTGTGAACTACGAATGTATTCAAATGATAATCCAAACAGCCAATAAGAAGGTTTTCACCATATATTGTTGTTGGAAAAAAAAAAAAGTGAAAAATATGAAGATCTCTAGGTTTTATGTAGAAAAGATGAAGTTTCTTTCCCCCGTTGCCCGACATTGTGTGAAAATGTTTGACTTGGAATAAAATGCCTTTTTACACTAAAGACAAGAATTTTTTTGAAAATTTCCAAAAAAGGAAATATTCTTTATATGTGTGAAAAATCTCAATGTCAAAAGAAACTTTTGTCAAAAAATTTGGAGGTGCCCGAAGTCCCACTTTTGGCTTTAAGTGGTACTAACTTTCAAACCACAAATCCAAAAATAAATAAATAAAATATCTCCACGAAGCTCTTATCAGATCCTATCTTGAAAAAAAAATTCAATTAAAAAGGATTTTTTTTGAATTGTAGGTACATGCCCAAAATCCAAAAAGACCCCGGGGGGACGTTTAGTCCTTTAGGGGTTAAATGCCAAATAACTTGGTGTTGTGTATTGAAATTTAGGGGTAGTTCACACTCGGACCAAGGACCAAACTTCACAAAAAAACCTCATCATGCCGACAAGCCTTATTTTGGAGTTGAAAAAAAACATTTGAATATGCAATTTGTGGTATTTGGGTCTTTGTAGTATGAAGCCCAAAATCTAAGATGAGAGGCAGTGACCCATACCATTTGGAGAATCCCAACTCAATTTTTTTGTCTTATGAAGGTTCCAATTTTTTTTAATTTCTTCTCACTTTCTCTAGTCACGGAGCTTGGAAGAAAATACATCTTGGGCCAAAAACATCTAGAAAATGGCCAAAATGCACATTGCTAAAAAAATTATAGTACAAGTACGTGGTACAAATCATCTGTAAATGAGATTTCTTTCACCAAAGGAGAATAGGTGGAAAGACTACTAATGCACGATAAAGCCGTTGAGTTGTATAGGGAAGACTAGAATTCCAATACCTATACTAGCAAACCTTGGTGTAGCCTTTTCAAGGAAAAAGAGGGGTGGGCTTTAGGGGGGCAAAGGCTAGAGCTTAAAAAGTTTAGATAAATTATTCAAGTTAAAAAACCAGATAAAAGAAAATAGCCATTTCAATCTAACAACTAAGATCTTATCAAAATGAATGTTTGTAATAATAAAATAATCTATTTCTATATAATAAATATCATTTCATTTTTGATCCGGTGAAGCCGAAACCTAGGTGAAACCTCAAAGATGCCCTTTGGAACAAAACCTTTTGGAGGAATCATGTTGTCATTTGGATGTGTCCTTTCAACCTAATGTGCCCTTTGAAAGAATCCGTGAATGTGTCCTTTCACTAAAATTTGGCTCAAAGTATTAAAAATATTAAGTTTTTAAATACTAATATGTACCAAAATAGAAAACAATTACTACTTGTACAACTCTAAGATTACAATTTCTACATATTCATCTTTAATATAAATCCATCAAATTTAAGTTGATATCAATATTAGAGTGACATAAGAGGCTTGTGGAAAGTGGGGACTTGGGGACTTGAGGGAAATGGATTCTTGGAGGACTTGAGAGAACTTGGGACTTTGAAGACTTGTGAAAAATTAGGGACTTGAAGGACCCGGACCTGAGGGAAGTGGCGACTTGGGGACTTGAAGGAAGTCGATACTTGGGGGGCTTGAAGAAAGTAGATATTGTCCTTGCCTTGTTGGACATGAGGGGAATCTACATCTAGAAAATATTCGTAGGCTGTAGGTAGATTATACATGGTCCACATGGTAGCCCAAGTCTATGTCATGACGTTGGTCTATGTTATGCCACGTCATCAAAACTCCCAACACTTCCAATATTGGCAGTGCACTACACTTGTTTTAATTATTGAAATCTCATAGCTCAACAAATTTTTGGACTTCTATTATTGTTCAATCCGAGCTTTCTCGAGAGGACAAACTATTGGGGCCAACACTCACAAAAAGTGTTGGCATGTAGGCATTTTTAGATGCCACCAATCTGTGGCACTTGGTCCCTAATGTGAAGCCTAAAAGGTCAAGTTTGAACTCTAGACCAATTAAAGTGCTAGAATTGGTCGGCCTCTTGACCTCCGCCCCTACTGTGTAGAATCTCTAAGTACATAACACATGCTAATAGACCCAAGTATTAGATCTTTTCATTCAACGTGAGGTTGCCAACAAAAGAAAGAAGAACTCCGGTCCTTGGAGGAGGCCGGAGTGAATAAAGAGTCTCTTTGTTCCATCGCTAAATCCTTGCCCATCGGGCATAGGTTTAGTAGTATAGAACTACCCCCCGTCGAGAGTAGACACTATGTAATCAAGACCAATAACCAATAACCAGTAATCAAGGACCAACTAGAGCCACAGGGCTCACTTCCAACGGACGATCTTTAAAGATTAAATTTGTTTAAGAGGGATTATAACCCCTAAGGTACCGTGACAATTTCACACCAAAAACACTTCAAAATTACTAGATTCTAGTGCAATGAATAAAGAAGAAAAAGTAAACTTTTTTTCTAGTTTTGACTGTAGGATCTCAATTAAAACTTATTGTGCAACATACTCACAAAAATCATAAACTTTGACCACACGAATTGAAAGATTATACTGTTTGAAGTCAAGAAAATGGTTCATTTCCTTCCGTGCGTTCAGTGGATCAGTAGACTTTGACTTCATTTGGTGTCAAATCTTTGCACTACACAAGGCCTAATTCCATTACCATCTTGTTGAGCATGATGATAGTTCCTTATTCACCAAATTTTAGAGGTAGAAGAGCGGTGTAGCATATTCAAAACAATTGTGCAAGAAGTGGAGGCTCAAAAGTTGCCAATTCACTCTTTAATTTTTTGTGAACTTAATATGTTTTAGATTGGTAATCCGAATGGCCAATAAGAAGGATTACACCACATATTGTTGTGGAAAAAATAAAAAGTAAGAAGTTTGAAGATCTCTAAGTTTTATGTGGAAAGGAAGAAGTTTTTTTGGTACTTTGCCCGACAATATGTGACAATGTGTGAAAATGTTTGACTTGGGTTGATATGCTATTTTTCACTAAAGGCAAAAAAAAATTAAACAATATGAAGGGAAATAATATTACTTGCGAGTATTGAAAATCTCATATTCAATAGCAAAAGTTTTTGGAGGTGCCTGAGGTGCGCGCTCTCCCCATATGAAATTCAAAAACCTATAACTTTTTCATCAAATGTCAAATTTAGAAAAAAAATTGTTTTCCCACTTAGGTCTTAGTAATGCCCTTCTACAGTTAAAATTTCAAAGAGGAGTGTTGGAAATTAACACAATAGGAACTTGACCAAACTTTCAAAAAGCCCATTTTTGACACTTGGTCCTTTAAGGGTTAAGGGGTGTCAGGTAATTTTGGGAGAGGTTCGTTATTTTCAGGTTTTTGTTTGTGTAAAAGGATGGACAATGCATGTTGGATAACAATGGTGTTGATTTTTGTGAATGTCTTTTTGATTGGATTGATGGGGATATTAACTATTTTTTTACTTTTCATAGAAGAGATGAAGGTAGTAGTTCTAGCTCCAGCGGCAATGACAATAAGGAGATCAACTTTATATCCAAGAGCTGCAATATCATTAATAAGTGGTTGATCTCTATTGATTTTATTTTTAGTTGTATCTAGGGAGAATTTGTCGTTACAATTTAATGTCTTTGAATTCAATAGATTGGATAGTAAGGTTTGTATACATGTGGTCCAATAGGGGGTCTTTGTATGGTAGTCCTGTAACCCCTAAAAGCCCATGACAATTTCACACCAAAAACACTTCAAAATTGTCGATTCTAGTGCAATGAGTAAGGAAGGAAACAAAAACTTATATTTATCCTTTTGACCGTAGGATCTCTATTAAGACTTACTAAGTAACATACTCACAATTTCATATACTTTGATCGCACGGATTGAAAGATTATAGTGTTTGAAGTCAAGAAAATGGTTCATTTTCTTCCTTGCGTAGAATGGATCAACAGACTTTGACAGTTTGACTTCACTTGGTATTAAATTTTTGCACTACACAAGGTCTAAATCTTTCACCATGGTGTTGAGCATGATGTTTTTTCCATATAAACTATTTTAAGAGGTAGAGAAGGGATGTAGCATATTCAAAACAAGTGTGCAAGGAGTGGAGGTTCAAAAATTGTCAATTCACATATTTATTTTTTTGAGAACTTAATATGTTTTAGAATGACAATCTAAACGATCAATAAGAAGGATTACACCACATATTGTTTTTGAAAAAATAAAAAGTGAAAAACATGAAGATCTCTAGGTTTTATGTAAAAAAGATGAAGTTTTTTTCCACTTGCCCGAAATGTGTAAAAATGTCTTAAAATGTTTTTTACACTAAAGATAAGAATTTTTTTGACATCTTCAAAGAACGTAATATTTTCTACATGTATGGAAAATCTCAATGTCAATAGAGACTTCTAGCAAAATTTTGGAGATACCCAGAGTCCCTATTTCTAACTTTGAGTGGTACTAACTTTAAACCATGAATCCAAAAAAATAATTAAAATATCTCCATGGAGCTCTTATTAGGGACAATCTAGTATAAGAGTTTTTTATTTATTTTTATTTTTATTTCAAATTGTAGGAACTTGCCCAAAATCCAAAACGTACGCCCCACGTACACTTGGGCTCTTAGGGGTTAACACATAGTATGTCAGGTTTAAATCTAGCATTACAGTGACATCTTTGGGTTCCACATGTTCATGGAAGTAGCCCTGGAGGGACCGTGTTTTCTTGTGGTTTATTGTTGAAGGTTGTGGTGTTCATAAGTATAAAACACCGTGATATATTTGAGGATATTATTAGTTTTTGGATTTCCCATACCGCCTTATTGTGCCTTTTGACGCTTTGGGAGTGTATGTGATGATTTTGGCATTTGAGAAGTACGTGAAGCCATGTGTCCGGGTCCGTGGAGGAGCATATTGGGCATGTTATGAATGGAAATCGGTCTATTCCAAAGAAGAGTTGTTTGCAAGCATTTCCAATATATTTTCCAATACAGAATTTGATAAGGCATGTTTTTGTCAGTCTGTAATTGTGGGATTATCTCAAAAATTTGTAGAGAATTCATTATCAATGTCATTATTACCGGTCCATTTGTCTATGTTAGGAAAACTTTCTGAGATTAAATCAGGGTTGTTGATTCGACCTTGTTTTTTGATGTATTTGTCAAAAAATATAATTGGGCCTTTATTTGGGGTGTCTACTATAAAGACCAACTTTCTCTTTGGAGGTAGTATGGAGTAGCATGGACGTGTTCATGCGGGTGTATGGCATTTCTATGGGATTTATCTAGTCCTTTCTAAGCTAATGTATCCGCTTTTTTGTTTTCTTCTATATTGACATGTGCTCTAACGTTAAAGAGGGTTGTAATTTGTGTTTGATTTTGTAGCATTTGAACCATAGATGTTAGTATGGCTTGGTCGGGGTGGCTATTATGGAGGGTGGGGTGTGTTGTGTGTGTGTTTGATAGATACAAGATGATTATACAATTTGTAAAGATGTGTGCACGTTCATTAACTTATAGTGTATTGATAGTTTGTAGGGTTTTTGGAGGGCCATCATTTTTGCTCCGAGGATATTTTGAAGTCCATGTAGTCTTTTGGATATTTCTATTCCTTTGGTGGAATTATATATACCATATCCGGCTTTTTCTCTATGCCAATGCCCCGAGGTGGCTTTTGTTGATTCTTTGAAGGAGCCATTTGTGTAGTAGTTATATGCGGGTTTCAATTTTAAAGGGGTATGATCACAATACATGGGAAGGGAGAGGGAGTGTTGTAAGGTGGGTTTGTATTGTGTTTGCAGAAGAAGAGGAACTCCCGTCACTTGGAAGAGGCCGGAGTGAATAGAGTGTCTGTGCGTTCCACCACTAAATCAAATATCCACCCGACAAAGGATTAGTAGCATGGGACTACTTCTTTCTTTTGAGGGTAGACACTAAGGAAGAGAAGGAGCTTATAGAGCAATGGGAGTTTAGTAGTTTTGTAGAAAAGAGGAGGGGGTAAGGTGGGGGGTTTTAATGTATTGGAGGTGAGGGATTCATCCATTGAGGTCTATTTTGAAATGAAAGATTTAATACACAGATTATGTGAGTTGGATATAGGTTGGTTGTTTTCTACTCTTTGTTTGTGGAGGAGGATGGACATGGCATGTTGGACAGCTATGGTGTTGATGTTTTTGAAGGTGTTTCTGATGGAGGCAGTTGGGATTTTAAATGTGTTTTCAATTGCTTTCATAGAGGGGATATGTGTTGAGGCTCGGTCCCTAGCCATGATTACTATTAGAGGGTCTACTTTCCAACCTCGTGCGCTAATTTTGTCAAGAATAGGTTGGTATAAATTTATCTTTTATGTGATTGTGTCGGGTGAGAATCTATCATTACAATATGTGAATTCTATGTATTGTATGGTAAGGTTTGAATTACATTCTGTGGATGGGAAGTTGGTGTATGGTAGACCCCGATCACATACTAGTTTAAATTCAAATTTGTGTGTCACATGTACTAGGTAGTAGCCAAGGTGGTAGTGTGTTTTCAGGTGAGGTGTTGTCGAAGAGACGTGCATTTATTAGGGTAAAGCATTTGGATTTGTTGGATTATACTAGTAGTTTTCTGATTTTCCAAATTGCTTTGTTATGTCTTTTGACAATGAGTGCATGAATATGTTGTTGCTGACATTAAGTAATACGTGTAGCCATGTGTCTGAGTCTATGGAATTGCAGATGGAGCATGTAATGGAGGGATGTCTTTCAATTCCAAAAAAGAGTTGTCTTTGAGCATTGCCCACATATTGGGCTCTTCAAAATTTTATGAGTTGGTGATATTGTTTTTAGTGAATTGATGATAGTCGAGTTTCTCAAAAAGTCATTGGATAGTTCGTTGTCAATGTCTCTGTTTTCCGTCCATTTTTTAATATTTGGGAAGTTTTCGGCAAGTTTTGTTAGATTGTTGTCGAGATCATGTCGTTTAAGGTATTTGGATAGTAATTGGATTGGGCCTTTGTCTGGGGATTTTTCCATAGAAGGCCATTCATTTCTTTGATAGTAAGGTATAGGCACCCAATTCCGATCACTTAAGCTAGTTCAGGACTCAAATGACATTGTATGTCAAAAACATTTATGTAGAAAGATGCAGAATTAGGGATGAAACTCAACAAATATTTTTTCAAATCTAATCTCAAAGATTTGGAATTGATATAGAATTTAAAAGCTTAAAAATCACCGGAGCCTATAATCAAACTCTAGAGTAGGTGAGATTTGGTGCCCTCCTTCACCCAATGCCAAGAAGTGAGAGTGAGTAAAAGAGAGAAGACATGCCATGGATAACCAACTCATGGAGGATATCCAATACCGATCGGCCTTGTTCGACTTTCGAGGCAATGCCACCAATGAGAGCTCAATCGAGGTAGAGCAACCCAAAATTGCACACATCATGACCCAATGCCGATAATGACTGGTGTTTTCAAATTTTGAGTTATCGGTTTTGGGTCACTTCATGCACCATTTCAAGCATTTTCCATTTTCATGCACCATGCCATGCATACTCTACTCATCGGAATTGGGTGGCTGATAAGAATTGGGTGCCTCTACCTTAGTATGGGGTTGTGTGGACATGTTTTTATGTGTGTTTAGCACCTACCTTCTTTAGCTAGTTTATTCACTTGTTTGTTACCCTCAACATTGGATGGACTCTTACTTTATATAGGTTTGTAGATTGTGTGCAAGATTGTAGCATGAGTACCATAGATGTAAGTACATTTTTGTCATGGTGGTTGTTGTGTTGGGATGGATGTTGTATTTGTGTGTTTAAAAGGTATAAAACATTCACGCAGTCTCTGAAAATATATGTAGGTTTGTTTGGGTATTTAGTAGTTATAATTTGTAATGTTTTGTGTATGGCCATTATTTTAGCTCTGAGGATATTTGTAGCCCGTGTAATCTTTAGGTAATTTTTATTTTCTTTGGGGCGTTATATATACCATATCCGGCTTTTTCTATGCCAACGTCCTAGGCTTATTTCTGTAGGTTCTTTGAATGAGCCATCTGTATAGTAGCAGTGCTCCGGGTTGAATTTGAGTGGTAGGATTATATTGTTTACCGAGAGGGGTGTTATGTTGTTTAATTGAGGTTGGTTTTGGCTAGGGTATGCAAGTCTATTCCATTGTTTGTTGTGGTTAATTATTATGGGTGTGGGTGTCGGAGGAGCAATGTTTGTGTAGAATTGCTCAATATTTAGCATGTTAGCTATCTGTGTAAGTTGGTCAAGTTCTTCTTGAGTGCCTATATTGTGATTCTGGTGGTGTATACATTTTATTTGTAGTATGGAGATTCTGTACTATGGTTTGTAATTTCCTCCGCTTTTATGAATTCTATATATGTTATTGTGTCGGCTTCAAATAAACATATGGTGTTAGAGTCTAGGTATGGTCCTTTGTATGGGTTGGAGCTTTGGTACCATTTATTGTTAGGTGTTACAATAATTGTTATAATGGCAAAATTACTTTTTGCCGCAAGTTGGTCCCAGTGGATAGCCTATTGTGCTTCTTTGATGTTGTGCGGGTGTGCGTATCCGATGCCTTCCTATTTATAGTCGAAGGCTTTGCCTAGCGAGTAAAAAAATTTATCTCGCGTAAATGGAGAGAAATACTTGGTTAGTCTTGTAGAACATGTGACCGAGAATGAAAAGTAAGAATGTGTGATGTTAAACAATTAGTGATGTGGTTAAAGATTTTGGTAGGTATTGTGTAGTGTGCTAATTTGAGGGGGTTTGTTTTAGGATTTTTGTATTTATATCTGTGGTATTGCCAACTATTTATGTGTCAAATGGTTGTTTTTTTGGTTCTAAAATCGTTGAGGTATTTGGCGTGTTATGGTATTGGTTCCAAAGCCAATTTAGTCTTTCCATGGCGATGGTTGTGAGCCGCAAAAACGGCTCACGATGACGAATGGACCACGCATCGTATCCATTAAGGTTAACAAAGTAGTAGAAATGGGTTATCCCATTGGTTAGTTCATGGTTTTTGATCAAGATGGCTAAACAGCCTTTCCATGCGCTAATTCTTTAATTAGGAGCCACATTGTGGCAACCAAGAATTTTATGAAGTTAAGCAAAAAATAAATAGAAAGGAAAAGAAATGAGAAAAGGTAGAAAAAACAAAACTATAGAAAAGAAGTAGAAATAGAAGTGGTGGAGAAGAAACTACCTCCTACCGAGTCGGGGACCGCAATTGGCCACGGTGAAGAAACCACAGGAAAAATGAGAAGAAGAAGGATGATGGTGAGGAGAAGGAAAGAAAAGAAGGAGGCTTAAAAAGCGCTCAAAAAAGTAGTTTAAAAAGTCCAAAAGACTTGGGCAAACCCCTCATCAATCACTAAGTAAAATTAGGAATTATTCCAAGCAAGGGGAATTCAATCTAGGTAGATTAATTAGATTTAGCGTCCTTGGAATTAACTTAATAGCTCATTTATTGGAGATCATGCGCACCCCATGTGGCATGAAATTAAAGTGGGAGATTTAGATATTCCTTGGTTAGTGGGACACCCACTTTTGTTAATGCAAGGGTGGCACGGAGATAAGTGTCATAGGTTAATAGTTGTTTTAAGAGGGAAGTCATTAATGGAAGGTGGAAAAGGCGGCGGGGAACATCCTTGGGAACGCAAGGAGAGCAAGGGCTTGGGGGGTTACCCCCTGGAGAGGTTCATTTGGGTCGTGGGCAAGGAATGTAGGGAGAGAGAGAACAGGGAGAGAGTAGAGGAAGAGAAAGAGAGCTGGAAGCCCCGGCCACTGGAGTAGTTGAATTAGGTTAGCACGAAACGAAGAGCAAGAGGGCGAGGATTACGAGCTGGAGCACACGAACTGAAGAGCAAGAGGACGAGGATCACGAGCTGGAGCACACGATCAAGAGCAAGATCACCAGAACACAAAGAGCAAGAGGGCGAGGATCACGAGCTGGAGCACACGAAACGAAGAGCAAGAGGGCGAGGATCGCGAGCTGGATCACACGAACTGAAGAGCAAGAGCGGACGGTGAACCGAACTGAATCAGGGAGCCTCTCCTCTCCTCTCCCTCGGACCAATTCAATTCCTTGTGTAGGAAGGGAAACCTAATTTTCTAAATACAAAAAAACCACGCGGAAGCGCTGCCAATTTTTTACTAGGATTAGGGTTTGCTATATATTCAACTAAACAATCGGTTAAATCGTCATTAGTAAGTGAACGCAGCTGGAGGCTCATTCATGGTAAGGTTGGAATGGGATTACTTGTGTGAATGCATGTGGTATACAAGTGAAAGTGTGGTGCACGATCTTGAATAAACATATATGTTAAGTGTGCACTGCTGGTCGTTGGTTATGAGTTCATGATTGAGTCGAATGGTTAATTGAAGGCTGTCATCGTGTTAAGCAAGAAAAACTAATAAGAATACAAAAAACAAACATAAAAAACGGAGTCATAATCACAAAGATAATGAAGAATTAAATTTTGGTGGTAACAAGAAGAAGCCTGTCTGTTGGCCACTGCTGTCAGGGTCGCACTGAATTCTGGAATTGGTGGTTAAGGCGCTCATCAAGTTCACAAGGTGGGATTGAACCTAATAGAGCTTTAAAACGTTGAAAACGGAGCTTTGAGGTGGAACTTATGCTTGTTTCAAAGTTGGGGTTAATTTAAGGCTGAATCTAGCCTTCACAGCACCGGTCGTTAACGAACCTTCTTAAGGGGCTGTTTACATCTAGATGGTTTGGGCTGAAGCCCAAAGAAATCCCGAGTTGTGATTGGAGTAAAGAATTGGTACCCCGGAAATGGGTTTACATCAATCAAAATATGGGCTGTGGCCCAAAGTGTTTTCCGTGGATAAGAAACCTAGTTGGAATCCTACATGGCAGATTTGAATAGTGTTTTACGGAACTTAAGGAGACTTATTTCCTACAACCTCTAGGAGGCTGTATTTCCCGAAGTCCGGGAGAGTATTTTTCAAAACGAATTTCAGCCAATCATTTATAATATTTTACTACTGACATTCACTGCTGAAATTTACTGCTGAAGTTAACATTTACCGCCGGCATTTATTGCTGAAATTTACTGTAAAAATTTACTGCTGGGATTTCCAGCTGCAATTTACTGCTGAAATTTACTGCTGAAATTTACTGCTGAAGTTACATTCATGTTTTTGTAATTTAAATAATACAAATTCTTTCAGTATGGGGTAGTTCTCAAAAGAGCCCATTTTCATATAACTACTTAAAAATTTAGCCCAAGTACACAATGGGCCACAACCCTTCTATTCGGGTTTACACCTAATTTTTGGGCCACAACCCACTTAGAACTCCCTTGTTTGGTGGAAGGTACCCCGCTTACAATGGTTTCATCCTTCAAGCGGGGTACCACTTGTGTCTATGGGCTCCAACCCAAACCTTCAGGTGTAAACAACCCCTAAGTAACATACCGTGGGTCACCATGCTTGTATGAATGGTTGAAGGATGTTTGAACAAGGGGCTGCATCCCACACTTAGGGTCTTGTGTTCAAGATAAGCCACCCGTTAGGGGGTGGTTTATTTGGCTCACAATGGTTATTAGATATTCCTAGAGGTCTTGTGTATATGTGCTTTATTTTATTGTATTTGGATCATTAGAGAAGTTTTGGGCTCAACGAGAGGCCCCGCGGAGCAATTTTTGGGTAGCCTGTTTTGGTGGGGAAGGTACAGAACACCTCAGCAAAATGCGCTGGTACACAATGTGCCACATTTTACCATGTACCGCATCTTGCTAAAACTCCGCCAATCAGAGATGAGTAGTCAAGTGCTTAGGTACCATGTACGCTGTGCTATGGCATGCTTGATTTAGAGAACTCTGAATATTTTCCTGCAGCCCACTTGACTTCATCCAGATTAAGATATTATGGATTGTCCTAGCCAAACCAATAAAACAAAGCATATTGCTATGGCGGGAAAGTTGATGACAAGGATTGAGTCACACAATCCAGGGATCTCATCATCGTTTTGCATAGCTACAGTTGCTAGGAAGAAGTCTTTCTAATTTGTTTGTAACATTGAGGAGACATTTTGATCTGTTGTAGCATGGATGTCTAGGCCAATGGAAGAGGTCCAATGTGTTTCAAAGTGTTTTAAAATGTGCACCTCTATTGAAAGTGTCCAAAGTGTTATAAGATGTGCACCTCTATTGAAATTTTCAAAATTTTTAATCACAGTTTGTATCGAATATGAATATTCTTTAATTTTTCTTCAAAAAATCACAATAATTTCAAAATTTCCAAAAAAAATGTTATTTTTGAAGAATTTTGACATCATCAAAACATGTGATTTCATTTCTGAAAAATCTAATAAAAATATTTCCACAAATTATTATAAGAAATGAGTGCATAGAACAAAATGGAGTTTGGGTTTGGTTCACGGTTATGGCCCTGGCATTTTAGGTTTAATATGTGAATGCTGATGAGGACAACTGTTGAGTACAAATTTTGTTACAACCCTTGATTCTACAAACTTAATTAGACTATGAACATGTGAAAAATACAAGTTTGTGAGTGCTATAACATAAAGTGTTACATTGTTACAAACATCTTAATATGAAACAAAACTGGACACTGCAAACTTCTCAACTTGACATATTAGAATCCTAAACTTGTTGGAACTACGACTGGCCATGATACCTCATCAAGTAATAAAGGTAAATATTAATCTTTTGTGAAAGAACCACTTGAAATATTAAAACCCTAAACCCTAAACCCTAAGCCCCAAACCCTTAATCCCAAATCGGGTGCATTGAATGAAGAAGTGCCAACATTTATTCATTGAGAATGGAACCATAAATCTTGGTTTATTTTATGTATAATTTTTTTTTACATAATAACAATAGTATTAAACCGGACCTAAGTAGGACCAACTTGGTTTAAGGCTTTGTAGGAGTATTCAATAGAAGTCACAAAATATTATCAAAAGTAAAATTTGTCCTTTTTAATGGAAAATTACTAGTAAAAAGATGCAAAGGTCTAAAACGTAGGCTCATTGTAGATTAAAAAAAAAATTTGATGTACACCAAAGATAAGACATTATTCTTGTATGTCTTCATATTTGCTTAACTATTTTTCAAGCAAGATAGTTAATAATCTGTGAAAATATTTTTTTCAATTATAAAATAGCAAATATTCTTGGTTTTCAATTTTGCCACGATGATTTTATAATTGTTCAAGAGAATTTTCTATATTCCATTAGATAAAAAGTAAGACAAATTTTTCACGTTGTTGATGAATATTGTACTGAGAATAAAACCTCTCCATCCAAAGTACAATTTTATAACCTTCTCATTTAGATATCATTTAGATATCGAAAGAAGTGAAATGAAGCAAAATCTAATAAATATAACATAAAGTCTAATCCCTACTAGTAAAACCCGAGTAATGATATGACGGATATCTCATATCTGCCACGTGATTTGGACAACTCCCATGATATATTAGATGGCATATGTAATAATTAATATTAACTCACGATACATGTGTTGTACTACTTGGAATTGTTTTTGAAATTAGCATTTAGTGCCATTGCATTGTCTCTAGTAGACTAAATGCATACTAGCAGCTTTACTCCCCAAACTTGCATGCAATGCCCACATTACTATACATAGATTTTTTGTCTTACTTAAAAGACATAACATCAAATTAAAAGTTTTATATTGAAATAACAATGAAATATTGTGTGGCTACTACACATGAAACTTGGTGTTGTTAATTTTCCTTAGTAGCTAGACTAAATGTGCATTGTCCCTAGTTTAGATTTTGCGGTGCAAAGATGATAATCAAAATTAATCTTCTGCTCAAAGATGTGTGTATCTTCCGAATAAAATAGGGCTTAACCCCTAAATTCCCAAGAGTTGTAAACAAAATGTGAATTGGAACTTTTTGGACCTCCAGTCCTTGTACAGTGGGTGACATTCAAATTGGCGTTTGGGCAATTCCAGGGATGGTGTCCCACACTGCTGCCAACTTTGACGCCCTCCACAGGGCTGAAAAATTGTTCTTTTACCCTGAAATTTTGGGAACAGCATCACCTCTATGTTAAAAACATGCATACCAAATTTCAAGTCCAGAGGACTTATAAAACAAAAGATATTTAAAATTAACCACCATGGGGTAGCTGTGAGAAAAGTTTCTCAACCGCCAACTTTGACACCATCCCAAGGATTGAGGAAATTTTTTTTGCCCATGGAATTTTTGGAGTGAGAACACCTTTATGTTGATTACATGTGTGGAAATTTTCAAGTCCAAAAAATGCACAAAAAAAATCACATCCCAAATCTACCAACATGTGTAATTGTGAGAAAAAAAGGGAAAAACCATTTTACTACTTCCAACTTTGACACCCTCCCTAGGATTGAGGGTTTGTTATTTCAACATGAAATTTTTGACACATGGTAACCTTTATGTTGATAACATGTGGGAAAATTTTCAAGGCCAAAAAATGTATTCAAAAGAAGATATTCAAAATCTACTAACATGGGGGTTAGTTGTGAGAAAAGTTTCACAGCTGCCCACTTTGACACCCTCCCAAGAATTCAAAAAAATTTATTTGTCCATGAAATTGTGGGTATGAAGTCACCTTCACGTCAAATACAGGTGTGGAAAATTTCAAAATCCAAAAGATTTACACAAAAAACATATACCAAGTCTACCAACATGTATTGTTGTGACAAACAAAGGGGAAAGTTTACCACTACTTCCAACTTCAACACCCTTCCTAGGATTGAGTTTTTGTTGATACATAATGAAATTTTGGCCACAAGATCATCTCTATATTGGTAACATATGAGATAGATTTCAAAGCCAAAAGATGTATATACAAAAAAAATTATTCCATATCTACCAATGTTTGTAACAATGAGAAACTATATTGAAGGGGCATATTGAGAATGTCAAATTATCTTTGACACCTCGTACTCTTCATTGATTTTATTCATGTGACTAAGCTACCAAACATAAATGCATCTTGAAAAGATCAATGAAATCTACATGTAGAATTGCAGAGTTGTTTTGTGTAGAAGAATCCACTTGTCATAAGGTTTGGTGTGCATTATGCACGTATGACGAGTTTTCTCCTCCAAATATCTATTGAGCACTATGTAAAGGAAATGTTGTGTGTATTTTGTCATGTGATTTGTAATAGAGTGAATGTTGAGATGGTATTGAGAGTGAATGTTGAGATGGTATTGAGAGTGAATATTGAGATGGTATTGAGTGGACATATTAGATATGGGCTGAGTGTTGTTGACTGATTGAGTAGACAAATCACATATGGGCTGATCCATTGAGTGGGCATATCACATATGGGCTGATCCATTGAGTGGGCATATCACATATGGGCTGATTTATTGAGTGGATATATTTTTTTTTTTTTGAGTGTTGTTGACTAGTTTACTGAGTGTTGACGAATCACATGTGGCATGAGTATGTCCAAGAATATTTTTTGGTTCACTCAATTGATGCACATGCCATGGTTATCATCTAATGCACATGCCATGGTTATCACCTAATGCACATGCCAATGTGAGTGTTATGTTGTTGATTGATTTATTTAGTGCACATGCCATAAGCTGAGTCCTTTGTGTTTATTGAATTATATAATCCAATTGCCATAGGTTGAGTGTTATATTGATTACTTATTGAAGAGCATTTAGTATTGTATCAACATCACAAAAAATAGTCTATAATGGCAATTTCAGATGAAATCCGTGCTCGCATTATAGGTTTGAGTGAGGGAGGAAATACAAGAGTTCAAATTGCAGCCATTACTGGAGTTTCTGTTAGAACAGTTCAGAGGTTAGTAAAAACATTTAAAGAAGATGGAACTTATAAGCGCAAACCTTGCGGTGGAAGTCACGCTAAAAAACTTAGTGAGAGAGATGTGAATAATATTGTGCGTTATGCAAAAACTCATCGTCGTTCCTCGGTCTCAGAGATTACTAATATGTGCCGTATTCAAGTGTGTAGACGTTCTATTCAAAGGGTATTACATAAAAGTGGTATTTTTAGTCGAATTGCAGTCAAAAAACCTTTCTTGACATCCCATCACATGTCTCAACGGTTAGCTTTTGCTCAGAAGTACCATGGATGGAGTCCAAAAGAGTGGGAGCGTATTGTTTGGACATATGAATCTACTTTTGAGATTGGAAAAAGTTCTCGGCAAATTCATGTTTGGAGAAGTGCATATGAGCGTTATTCATCAAGTTGTATAGTTCCTACTTTTAAAAGTGGACGGACATCTTTGATGATTTGGGGTGCATTTGCTGGAGGACAAAAGTCACAACTTGTCTTTATGCCAAAAACTCAACGTTCTGCTAAAGATTTTGTTGAAGTGGTCTACGATGGCGAATTGATTCATTTCTTGAGTAGACTTCCAGAAGGAGTGCTAATGGAAGATGGTGCACCTGTTCATCGTAGCAAAACATGTGAAGAATGGAGACAAACCTACCAACTCGAAAAGCTCAATTGGCCTGCAAACTCTCCCAATCTCAATCCAATCGAGAATGTCTGGAGAATGCTAAAAGATGTTGTGCAACATGGCAAGGAATGCCCTAGAAACTTAGAAGTGATGAAGGTAGTTCTTGAAAAAGAGTGGAATTTGGTTAGTGGTACAAAGCTCCTTCAACTATGTCATTCTATGCCCTCAAGGTTACAAGCGGTGATTGATGCTAATGGAGGACATACACGTTGGTAGATATGGAATAATTTTTTTTGTATATACATCTTTTGGCTTTGAAATCTATCTCATATGTTACCAATATAGAGATGATCTTGTGGCCAAAATTTCATTATGTATCAACAAAAACTCAATCCTAGGAAGGGTGTTGAAGTTGGAAGTAGTGGTAAACTTTCCCCTTTGTTTGTCACAACAATACATGTTGGTAGACTTGGTATATGTTTTTTGTGTAAATCTTTTGGATTTTGAAATTTTCCACACTTGTATTTGACGTGAAGGTGACTTCATACCCACAATTTCATGGACAAATAAATTTTTTTGAATTCTTGGGAGGGTGTCAAAGTGGGCAGCTGTGAAACTTTTCTCACAACTAACCCCCATGTTAGTAGATTTTGAATATCTTCTTTTGAATACATTTTTTGGCCTTGAAAATTTTCCCACATGTTATCAACATAAAGGTTACCATGTGTCAAAAATTTCATGTTGAAATAACAAACCCTCAATCCTAGGGAGGGTGTCAAAGTTGGAAGTAGTAAAATGGTTTTTCCCTTTTTTTCTCACAATTACACATGTTGGTAGATTTGGGATGTGATTTTTTTTGTGCATTTTTTGGACTTGAAAATTTCCACACATGTAATCAACATAAAGGTGTTCTCACTCCAAAAATTCCATGGGCAAAAAAAATTTCCTCAATCCTTGGGATGGTGTCAAAGTTGGCGGTTGAGAAACTTTTCTCACAGCTACCCCATGGTGGTTAATTTTAAATATCTTTTGTTTTATAAGTCCTCTGGACTTGAAATTTGGTATGCATGTTTTTAACATAGAGGTGATGCTGTTCCCAAAATTTCAGGATAAAAGAACAATTTTTCAGCCCTGTGGAGGGCGTCAAAGTTGGCAGCAGTGTGGGACACCATCCCTGGAATTGCCCAAACGCCAATTTGAATGTCACCCTACTGTACAACACAGTGAAGAAAATGAACACATTTGTCTACTTCAAACACTATGATCTTTCAATCCGTGCAGTCACCGTTGATGAAATTTTGTGATTATGCAAGTCTTAATTAAGATCGTACGGTTAGAAATGGAAATATAAGTGGTTTGTTCCTTCCTTACCGACTCAACTAGAATCAACAATTTTGAAGCGTTTTTGGTGTGAAATTGTCGTGGGAATTTAGGGGTTCACCTATTATGCATTTAGCCTATATTGAATCATCTCTAGTAGACTAAATGCATAATATTGGCAATTAATGTCCTAGTTTGGATGTAGTTTCCACCACAATATGCATAAAAATCTAGTGTCTTCTAAAACAATATCTAGTGTCAAAATTATTTCAGTTATTAAACTTCAAATTTTATCCACCATGATCCATTGAGTAAACTTACTACATCAAGGGGTACATGCATTGACGGACCTTGATGCGGTAAGTTTAAACAAGTTTATCTTTGGGGGAAGTCACGTACATGAGACTCACCATCTACATCGTGATATTTTGACATACTAGTAGCATAGTCACTTGATTCCAAAACTCAATTGTTGTAGCAGCGTTGTCAAATTTGTAATCACCTCTCATTGTTTTGGCAGAGGTCAATGTAAGTTTCACCAGCTACCTTCCTTGCGACAAAGCTTGCACAATTATTTTTTTTTTCCAAAAGCAGGCCTCTCTAAATAATTGGAGCAAACCTAGAACTCAACCTCACATCAGGAATATATGTATTTTCAACGTCCATGAGTGCCATGATGAAGGAAAGTTAGAAAGATGCAGTGCTAAAGCTTACAAGAAAGTTTTATTAGAGAGTAAATCTAGAAAATTGAGTCTTTGCAACAAGACTATGTTGTAGCATAATTCAGGGAGACAATTCAGAAAGACTTGGCGCATGCCAAAACATGCCACATGCCATATCTCATAAGTCTTCCTGCCATTTTGTTTTGCTCTTTCCCGCCCTACTAACGCCTTCTTGGCATATTACACTAATACTTACAGAGTACTCTCATGCCTTCTTGGCATTTTATAGTGTTAGTTAGTTGGTACGCTAAAGCCTTCTTGCATATTTTACTAATTTGGTTACTTGGTACATTTTATATTAAATTGTTTTTCCTTAGAATGAAAGGACGACTCATTTATAAAAAAATGTATTAGCGGGACCATACCATGACCATGTACTTGGTCTTCTAACATTGTTTAAACGTGCCACCTTCCCAAGTACCATGCCACATCAGAGACTGTTGAAGGTTGATGATGTGCTTTTGCTTGCATGGCCGGTCCTTTGCTGGGACGAAAGTGACAACCAACAAGCTGCCCAGACTCCAAGTACCACTGCCGAAGCACGTATATTCTCAAAAGTATTATGCTTGAAACTCCCTCAAAGGGCCTCTCGTTGAGCCCAAAACTTCTCTAATGTGTAGGTTGTTGTGTGTTTATATCTTTTGTGGGATTACATTGTATGATAGAGATACTTGTTGAGGGTATTAATGTGGGGGTTGATGGATCTTTTATGGCAATTTTGTACTTGTGAGTGATGTGCTTGGGTAATGTTATGGTACAGTTTATTACGTCTAGTTGTGTAGTATATCTTGAGGCATGCTATGTTATGTAAGGAGGTGTTGGGGTCGTGCCAAGGGAAGAGGGCTTTGTTGTCCTTGCCATTTATTGTAGGTAATATCTAAAAGTTTCCATTGGCATAGGCATGAAGTATCATTCTTTTTAATTATATTGGGATCAATATATTGACGGTGTTTGTGGTCTATTATGGCGTGGATTAAGTATGTTCCAGGGTTTTTTAGTATGTGTGGAGGCGGTAATGAGTGTTGTGGGTGGGGTGGGTTACGTGGGTGGATAGATGGGGTAGGAGTATTGGGTTGTAGGTTGTTATTAATGCAAATGTATTTGGTTTTTAATGATTGGAGGCTTGGGTGTATGTTGCATTGTAGGGAGCACCCTTCTTGGCATTTGGGGTAACATAATAGTTGTTTTGCTAGGTTTTGTGCACTTATTATTATTTTTGAAGGTGTACGGTGGTACTTTTTAAATTCATTGTTATTCATTAGATGTGTACCATTTGGTAGTGTAGTTCGATTAATTTTTGTGATGTTGAAGGCAAAAAAATTGTAACATTTTCATAAATAATTGTCCGTTTAGGTGTGTGATTTCTTGAGCTTCTTGTATCCACATTTTTTCAAGTGGTGCGGGTTCTAGTAGAAAATTGTCTAGTGTACTTTTTAGATTGGTTTTGCCCTTGGTTTTAAGTACAAATAGTGTGCGGGTGATGGGGGATCTATGACAGTCGTGGTGTTTAGTGCGAGGTAATTGTTTGTCTCCACCGTATTTTGCAAGGATGAGATGTATTAGGCCATTATATATTTTACCTAACCGTCCTTTGCCGTACAAGGCATTTAGAAGTTGTTCACCAATGCATCTAAGATGATCATTTTTCAACAAGAAGGCTTCTAGTCCAAAAAGATTATGAGGAAGTTGTGTTATATTATCCGACATGCATTTAGGGATTCCACATACAATTTTTTGTGTGGCTAATATTTTCTTGTCTAATTTTTTATGGCAGATGTGGAGTATAGCACTGTGTAAAAACTATAGGCAACTCCGGGTCTAATAACTGTATCAATCATGTTTACTTTTTGTTTCATAGTAGCTAGGCAATTTATTAGGTCTTTACATTGTTTTGTGAGTTTGGTTGTGGTAACGTGAGTTTGGTTGTGGTAACATGAGTTTGAATTTTCCACTTTAACAAGGGGACAAGTTGTGTGCCAAGGTATGGATACGGTCCATTTTGGTGTAGAGTTGGAATGGGGTGGTTACGATAGTTTATGTTTGTAGCTTGTGTTAGGGCTTTAAATGTTGTGGTACTCATTTTTAACAGGTTGGGGCATCCGACAACCGCGCATTTTGGTACTCCAAGTTCCATGCCTGTCCAATCACAAAATATGTCAATTTGATTTGATTGGTTTTGTAAGGATTTCAGTTTCTCAGATACCGCTACCAAATTGTCTACGTAGGCGACTGAGTTAATGGTGACTTTGGATGTTTTGAATGTATAGCCGTTGTTCCCATTTTGGAGCCACTGTTGGAGGGGTTCAAAAAATATGATGAAGAGATATGGACTTAGGGTGCCGCCTTGAATGGTGCCAGGTTGTATGGGGATTGAATAGGTTTTACCAAAATGCTCACCGATGTAGGTGGTAGTGGAGTTTGAGTAAATATTGCCAACTAGTTCCACTGCGTCAAGAGGGTATCCAAAGTCACTCAGTACTGCAAGCAGTCTAGCATGAACTATCGATCCAAATGCATTTTTGAAGTCTATGTAAAGTACATACATGTCACGATTGGTGAGTCTAGCATCTTCAAGTGTTGCTACGAGCGTTTGGATTTGTTTAGCTGTGCTACGTTCTGCTCTAAAGCCCTCTTGGTTGTCATATAGGATTTTGCGCAATTCTCCGTAAGCTGATAGAATGGAGGTTTACGTGCTCGTAAAGAGTTTATAAATTGTATTGGCTAGTGCAATGGGTTTGTGGTTTGTTAGTATGAAAGGGTCGCCTTTCTGTGTAGTAATATAGTAATGTTGTTTTTCCAAAGTCTAGGGATTTGTTTTTGTTTGTAGCAGTGCAAGAAGAATAGTTGAAGAAGTTTGTAGAACCGTTGAGGCATGCCTTTCAAAAATTGAGTTGGGGATGAGATCTGGGCCAAGGGCTTTATTGTTGCCAAGATTTTTAGGCTCATATTGTAAGTTGTTGAGGTGAAGTATGTGTGTAATGGCATGTTTGATTTGCCTCTTTTTTCAAGAGTGAATCCGTCTAGTTCGTGCCATGGGTACTTTCTAACACTACATGTCCATGCTTGAAGATGTTTAATTTGGTAGTGGCATGTTGGTACTCTAGGTCGATTGATTTTTGATTGTTGGAGGTAGATTTTGGTTGTTATTTCTTTGGTATTTGTCAGAATATTGCCATTTTGGTCTATGATACAATCTAATGTTTGTGTTGTGTTGGATTTGAATACTTTATGGTTAATTTTCTTGGGGCCTTTCTCGTATAGTGGTTTGTTTTTTTATATGGCCTTTTTGATGCGTTCTTTTGTATATTCAGTTGTAATTTTTATGGCAAGTTTTTTGGTTGTCCGTGCTATGTCCGCAACTTTGTTGATCCAAGGTTCTAGAAGTATAGTGTCTTCCCGGGGTTGTAGTATGGAGGTATGTTGATAGTTTTGTATATTGTTAATTACGGGGTCATTGCACCAGTGTGGACTGTTTTTTACGGTTCCTATAGTTTTTCTAATAAGATGGTATGTTTTCAGGTGTTGTTTCCAGGGTTTTACGAGTTTACAAGGAAAAATCCTCCTTGTTGAGCAGTTCTAGGAGTAAGTTGTGGAAGAGGTTGTGTAGTGCATGTTTGTTCCATTGTTGTGGAAATTTCTTGAGTAAATGTATCCAATGTGTCACACGCATTATTCCATTGTGTGTGTAATAAATGTTTGTTGTTTTCCAAAATTGTAGTTAGGTTTTCAATGGCTAATGTGTTTCTTTCAAGAAAGGTGGTGTGAAATTTTTTTAGGTTTTCTAATGGTATGGAATGTAGTATTGTAATGTTATTGGTGGAGGTTTGCTAATTAATTTGTTGTCAGGGATTTGTAGTATTAATGGGTAGTGTTCAAAATTCAAGTTATTAGAGAGGATTGTAGTTGATGTATATTGTTGTGGATTTGGCGTGTGTATATAAAATCCATCTACTAAGCTAGAGTGAGTGTAGTTGTTTCCGCATTGTCTAGAGATGTGAGTGTTTGTTTATTTGAATGAATGTGAGTTGGAGATATTCAGTAAAGTTTTTTCCAATCTAGGTCTTTGTTGTGAGAGGGGATTATATTGTGTTTGTTCTATCAGCCTATTTATGCAATATCTCTATTAAATTCACCAACGAGAACGTATGTGTGGTTTGGATGGCTATGTGTTTCGTTTGTTATGGTAATCTATATTTCATTAATGAGTCTTATGTCCTGTGTATATGAGGGCATGTATAGATGTATTAGTAGCCATGGTTGCAAGAGGTTGTTTGTGATTTTGATGATTTGTAGATAGGGAGATATAATAGCTGAGGTTGGTATTTTAGATAAGTTACCTAGAAAGGCATAAGTGTTGTGAGCGAGTGTTAGTATTTCACCTCTTGTGGGTGTATACGGCATTCTTTGATTCATGCATCTAGTGAGTCTGTGTGTGTTGTTAAAGATCAATTTATAGTTTGGAAAGAGTTTTTCGATGTTTTTTGTGGATTTTTTGGCTGTGAGTATAGTTTCTTGTATAAAAATTATTGCCGGTAGGGTTAGAGATTTGGTGGTCAAGTTTAGAATGTTGGAAAGTGTTGTTTTTAGTGACCCTCCATTCCAAGTGGTAAATGTAGTTTTATTATGGTTACATATTGAAGGCCTAGGTTGTAGGGAAGTGTAGTCGCTATCGGCTGGTGGGTGTGAGTATTTTGGAATAGGTTCAAAACATCTGAGTGATTCTATTATTAGGTCTTTTGAAAGGAAGGAGAATTTGGTTTGGATTGTGTCCAAGGTTGGCGGTGTATCATGTTTGTGAATTAAGTCAAATAGTTTGTCATAGATGGAGTTATTGATAAATTATGTTTTGGTTTTGTTCTACGAACTCGGTGTATATATGTTTTGTGTGTATACTATTAGCACGACAAGCCAAAAAACAAGCCCATAAAACTACAACCAAGTACAATGAAGAATGTATAAAAAAGGCCATATCCAAATGCAGACAACTATATGACAAAAGCCCACAAAAGAAAAATAACAAGGTTTACAAAGACAACAAAATACATACACTTGATTGCATAAAAGACCAACATGGCAACATTTTTACAAGCCCAGAAGATATTGCTAATGAAATATACAATCAACAACTGCAAATAAATAAATAAACCAACAACACCCCCATGTCACTACCAACATACACATCAGGCTTCATGTGTATGCGGTGTTAGACAATACCCTTGGAACGACGTAGACGGATTTATCTTAGAAAAAAGAGGTGAGCCTAATATCCCACTACACACATACTTTAATAAAGGAACATTTGATATGTGCCTTAAAAATTTAAGTAAAAATAAAGCCCCTGGACCGGATCATATTCCAAACTCGATACTAAAAAATATGCGTGAAAAATTCCACAAACTACTATACCTTTTCTTCAAACACTACTACAGACAAAAACAAATTCTCAAATTATGGAAAACTAGCTTGACCATACTGTTGTATAAAAAAGGAGATCCCTTTATCCTAACCAATCATTGTCCTATTGCCCTAGCAAACACCACCTACAAACTATACACAACTACACTAACATCAATTTTGTCCATGTATGGAGAAAAACACAATATATTACACAACAACTGAGAAGGGTTCAGAGCTAAACGAAGTAGTGCCCGACAAATTCAAACACTATTTGCTGCTCTTGAGGACGCTAAATTCACCAATCAAGACATATACATCCTATATGTAGATTTCAAAAATGCATTTGGGTCTATAGACCATCCACGATTACTTGCAATTATGACTGACCTTGAATATCTGACAGATGCACTTACACTTGTTGGAAATATTTACTCACAATCTACAACCTCATTCATTGGAGAACATTTTGGAAAAACTCACTTAATCCCCATACAAAGAGGCACAATTCAAGGAGACACCCTAAGCCCATATCTTTATATAATATTCCTGGAACCTCTACTGAGATGGTTACAACGTGGAAACTATGGATACACACTAAAAACATCAAGAATTACAATCAATTTTGTTGCATACGCAAATGACCTAGCAACACTATCTGACAAACCAAAATCCCTACAAATAAAAATAAACAAAATAGACAGATACTGTAAATGGACTCGAATGGATGTTGGAGTATCCAAATGCGCAGTCACCGGATGCCCCAATAAATCAAAATTGAACCCAACAACATTCAAAGCACAGATGCACGTCATAAATATTAACTACAGAAAACAAGCTATCCCAGTATTGCATCAAAATGAAGCATATATATATATATATATATACATATATATATATTTAGGAGCCCTAATGGTACCATCATTGAAATGGAAAATTCAAACACATGTCACCACTACAAAACTCAACAAACAATGTCTAGCACTGATAAATTGCCCAACCACTATGAAACAATAAATCAACATGATTGACACTGTTATCAGACCTAGGATATCATATAGTTTCTATACTGTACCATATTCCATGCCAAAAATTAAAAAATTAGACAAAAAATTATAGCACTCCAGAAAACAATATGTGGTCTCCCAAAATGCACATCAAACATATTAACACAGCTCCCACATAATCAGTTTGGCCTCAAAGCATTCTCACTAAAAAACGACTATCTATGATGTATTGGAGAACAACTTTTAAATGCCCTATACAACAAAGGCCGTCTGGGAAAAATATTTAATGGATTACTACACTTCATATTAGCCAAATATAGAGGTGCAGAACTGATACCTAGAATAAAAAGCCTAGACTGCTACAGATCCCCCATTACCCGCACACTATTTTTTACTCAAGACAGAAGCAAACACATACTTAACAAGCACAATAGACAGTTTCCTTACGGCAGCTGCACCATTAGAAATTATATGGCGAACAGAAACCTTGACACTCCCACATTTAAGTGAATAAATGTCCATAAAACCACTACAAAAACTATTCACAACAAGTATCACAAAAACCGAGCCAAATCACCCTATCAAATGGCGCACACCTAATGAATGAAGACGAATTTCAAATATACCACTCCTAACCCACCAAATTAAAAAAAATGCATTAAACCTAGCAAAACAACTCTTTTGTCTTCCTAAATGGCAAGACACTTGCTGTAACACTTGCAACATGCACGCAAACCCACGAACATTAAAAGAAGAATATATTTGCCCTAGCAACAATATAACCCCTAATATTCCTAACCCACCTACACATCCACGTGACCCACCACAACCACGTTACTCCAAACCACCTCCACACATCCTCAAAAATCCCACAACATACCCTATACAAAGCATAATAGGGGTTGAACACCACACATACTATGACACTAATAACATCAAAGTAGAGGATACATCATTTCATGGCCAATGGGAAAACCAAGGAACTACATACAAAAAATGGCAAACACAACGAAACCTATTTCCATGGCATGATCCTAGTACCGTATCACACCAAGTAGCATGCTTCATACAATATTACCAAACGGAAACTAACAAATTCTACTCCAACATCATTTAAACGCACCACCCACAAGACCAATGTACAGACATACGATCCATCACACCCCTACGCAAATTCCTCTAGCAAAGATTTCTATCACAGAATGTAATCCTCAAAAGGACATTAACTCACAAACACATACTATCCAAATACAACAAAAAGATGCACACATCTATGAAAATAGTGGAAAATACCTAATAACTATCCCTACAAATATACTAGAATGGCTCTGGAAACAATACCATCTAGCACTGAACAACCCACATAGACTAGAACCAAAAATCCAACCATTTGAAACTGGAGTTTTTTGGCTATACCAAAGATACAAATACAGAATTCCTAAGACCGACCCCCTCAAACGGACACATTATGCCATACCAACAGAAATACTAGATTTCCTTATCACAACATTTAATATTCAACAATCGTACTTCTCATCTCCAGTCACATGCTCCACAAAGATATCTAAATATTTCTCTCCCTTCTCTAGAGACCAAGTGTTTGGCTCACTCCGCAAAGCGTTTGACTACAAATGGGACGGCATTGGATACGCACACCCACACAACAAAGAAAAAGCCATACAAGCATTACACTGGGCTAGGCTCGCAGCAAAACATAACACAAGAAATATAACCTATCTGGTATTGCTGGATGAAGATTGGTACCAAAATCTTACTCCTCATAAAGGCCCATACTTAGACTCTCACATCATATGTCTATTCCCAGCAGAGACCATAGCCTATTTTGAAACAACCATACCCAAAGAGCTAAACAAAAAGCCCATAACAGAAAAATCCACATTACAAATAATATGCGTACACCATCAAAACAACACAATAGGCACCGAAATAAATGTAGAAAATTTAAAATCACTAACCGATACCCTCAACATAAAACAAATATATGCCAATTTAGCCCCATCAACACCCACACCTATCACGGTTAACCGTAACAAACAATGGTCCAAAGCCAAATATCCAACTCCAAATACTACATCTCCAATTATTTCAACACCACTTCCATCCTACAACACAAACCTATCCCTTAAATTTAACTCCGAATATAGCTATTACACAGACGGATCATTCAAAGAACCTGAAGAAGTAAGCCCAGGACACTGGCATAGTGAAAAAGCTAGTTTTGGCATATATAATGCACCAAAAGATATCAAAATAGCCAAAAGACTACACGGACCTCAAAACATCATCAGAGCCGAAATGATGGCCGTCCATAAAACACTACGAATTCTAAATGCTAAATACCCATATGAACCCGCATACATATTTACAGACTGCATCAATGTATTATACCTCTTAAACACACAAATTCAACACCCTACTATGCACAATGGCCACCTCGATAAAACTATTTTAACATCAATGGTGCAAATGCTACAGGCACGCACCCAATTCTTATCACTACACAAAGTTAGAGCTCATGTGAATATTATTGGGAATGAAAAAGCGGATGAACTAGCAAAAAATTGGTACTAGAGAAAGAGAACATAGAGAGGCTAGAGAACCATTCAAACATGCCCACCCCACACCATACTACCATCAAAGAAAAGAATGGCCATCTATGGATGACACCCCAGGCAAAGGCCCCATTAGATTCCTACCCAAATATTTTAAAAGATATGATTTAGACAACAACTTAATAGAACTGGCTAGAAACTTTCCAAACACACAAAAATAGACATGTAATAGAAACATTGACAAGGAACTCTTCAATGAATTTTGGACAAACCCCCTTATCACAGATTCACAAAAAACTAGTATTATAAAATTTTAAACAGGTCAATACATGGGTAATGCTCGAAAACAACTATTCTTCGGACGAGAAAGATTTCCCTCCACTACATGTCCCATTTGCAACTCCACTGAACCAGATACTTGGCTACATGTAGTACTTAAATGTCAACAACCACACATTCACGCACTAATTTTAAAAAGACATGACAAAGCAGTATGGGAAATTAGAAAACTGCTAGTATCATCTAGTAAATCTAGATGTCTCAATTATATGAATGCTGGCACCTTTTACAATAATCCACCGGAAAACACTATCCCACAATAGCTACTACCATGTACATGCAATACTCAAAGATGCCAATGTAACGCCAGATTTAAACCCGATATACTATGCATACGCGGTGTGTCACACAATCACCATCCACCAATAACTCCACATCCAACCATCACAATACAATTCACAAAATTCACATATTGCAATGACCGATTCTTCCCGGAAACCATAACACACAAGATAAACAAATACCATCCTCTTTTAGATGAAATAAGCACATCAGGATGGAAAGTAGACCCACTAATTGTAATTACGGCCGGTGGTAGAGCCACCACGCATATTCCCTCCATGAAATCATTGGAATCTACATTTTAGATCTCAATGACCTCTATTAGAAATACCTTCAAAAACTTTAACACTATTGCTATCCAACATGCTATGTCCATCCTCCTCCACAAACGTAGAGTAGAAAATAACCAACCAATACCCGACCCACATACCGCTTCAAAACAAATCAAACCCACAACAATTGTTTTCAAACTACCAATATTCTCCTACTATTAGTCTGTTATGTTTATACTATAGTGTCTATCCTCAAGAGGGGGAAGTAGTTCCACCCTACTAATCCTTTGTCCAGTGGACATCGCTTTAGTAAGTGGAACAAACAAACACTTTATTCACGCCGGCCTCCTCCGGAGACCGGACTTCTTCTTCTTCTTCTTCTTCTTCTTCTTCTTCTTCTTCTTCTTCTTCTTCTTCTTCTTCTTCTTCTTCTTCTTCTTCTTCTTCTTCTTCTTCTTCTTCTTCTTCTTCTTCTTCTTCTTCTTCTTCTTCTTCTTCTTCTTCTTCTTCTTCTTCTTCTTCTTCTTCTTCTTCTTCTTCTTCTTCTTCTTCTTCTTCTTCTTCTTCTTCTTCTTCTTCTTCTTCTTCTTCTTCTTCTTCTTCTTCTTCTTCTTCTTCTTCTTCTTCTTCTTCTTCTTCTTCTTCTTCTTCTTCTTCTTCTTCTTCTTCTTCTTCTTCTTCTTCTTCTTCTTCTTCTTCTTCTTCTTCTTCTTCTTCTTCTTCTTCTTCTTCTTCTTCTTCTTCTTCTTCTTCTTCTTCTTCTTCTTCTTCTTCTTCTTCTTCTTCTTCTTCTTCTTCTTCTTCTTCTTCTTCTTCTTCTTCTTCTTCTTCTTCTTCTTCTTCTTCTTCTTCTTCTTCTTCTTCTTCTTCTTCTTCTTCTTCTTCTTCTTCTTCTTCTTCTTCTTCTTCTTCTTCTTCTTCTTCTTCTTCTTCTTCTTCTTCTTCTTCTTCTTCTTCTTCTTCTTCTTCTTCTTCTTCTTCTTCTTCTTCTTCTTCTTCTTCTTCTTCTTCTTCTTCTTCTTCTTCTTCTTCTTCTTCTTCTTCTTCTTCTTCTTCTTCTTCTTCTTCTTCTTCTTCTTCTTCTTCTTCTTCTTCTTCTTCTTCTTCTTCTTCTTCTTCTTCTTCTTCTTCTTCTTCTTCTTCTTCTTCTTCTTCTTCTTCTTCTTCTTCTTCTTCTTCTTCTTCTTCTTCTTCTTCTTCTTCTTCTTCTTCTTCTTCTTCTTCTTTTGTGTGTACATGTTGTTCAAGGGGATTTTGTAGGGATGCTAGGGTATCGAGTATAGTTTTGTCCAGTTTGTGCAGGTGGTATTTTGGATGTGGGGGAGAAGTGCGTTATTACATGTCTCAATTGAGGGGCTGATAGTAGTGACTATGGCATAGATAATGTGCTGCGATGGATATTGTGAAAGTTGTTGTATATATTGATATAAGTGTCGATATTTGTTGTGTAGTGCATGGGTTGGTTTAACCCCTAAAGGACCAAGTGTCCAAAACGGGCTTTTTGAAAATTCGGTCAGGTTCCTATGCTGTCAATTTCAAACATTCATCTTTGAAATTCTTACCATAGAAGGGCATTACCAAGACCTTAGTGGGAATTTTTTTTTCCGAAATTGGACATTTGATGAAAAAGTTATAGGGTTTTTAATTTCAAATGGGGTGGGCGGGCACCTCGGGCACCTTGAAAAACTTTTGATAGGACACTCTATTGAAAATGAGATTTTCAGTACTCGCAAGTAATATTGTTTCCCTTCATGTTGTCAAAAAAAAGTTCTTGTCTTTAGTGAAAAATAGCATACCAACCCAAGTCAAACCTTTTCACACATTGTCACTCATTATCGGGCAAGGTACCCAAAAAGCTTCTTCTTTTCCACATAAAACCTAGAGATCTTCATATTTTTCACTTTTTATTTTTTCCACAACAATCTCTAATGTAAACCTTCTTATTAACCATTCGGATTATCAATCGAAAACATATTAAGTTCAAAAAAAATTAAAGTGTGAATTAACAAATTTTGAGCCTCCACTCCTTGCACACTTGTTTTGAATATGCTACACCCTGTCTCTACCTCTAAAAAAATGGTGTGTAAGGATCTAACATCATGCTTAACAAGATGGTAGTAGATTTAGACCTTGTGTAGTGAAATTTTTTGACACCAAGTGAAGTCAAAGTCTGCTGATCCACTAAACGCAGGGAAGAAAATGAACCATTTGCTTGACTTCAAACACTATAATTTTTCAATCCGTGCGGTCAAAGTTTATGAAATTTTGATCATGTATTACTTAATAAGCCTTTATTGAGATCCTACGGTCAGAACTAAAAATTAAAGTTTTTGTTACCTTCTTTATTCATTGCACTAGAATCCATTAATTTTGGAGTGTTTTTGGTGTAAAACTGCCTTGGTACCTTAGGGGTTAAAGAGCGGAGCAAATGAACTTACAATATGTTGGGGCGGAGGGATATTGAGTATAGATGGTAGAAAGGTGCTAAATACCACAACTTACACAATATCCACCTATACAATATCCACCGTATCTAGTACAAACTTTGATGAGTGGAGCACTTTACTTCAAAGTCCAAACTCAATGATAATCTAATTCACACTTACTTTCATGTGATTGAAAACATTAAAAAATGTATTGTTTAAATAAAGAGTTTCTGAAGCTTTAGCAAGCATTTTAATGCTAAGAAAAGAAACAAGTTTCAGTTCTGTTTTGTTTGTAAAATTTTGGACAAATCATTCTTAGATGTAGTGTTATTTTCACATAATTGTGTTGAATGCAAATGTGCTCTTGGGAGATTCCTCAAGGATTTTGTGGTTAATATTCTTTCTATCATGTCCGAGATGACCCCAAACTACCTGGGTGATAGTGTGAGATACCCTAAGACATGAGGTTGCAGGTTTGATTCCTCGGAGTAAAATCTTCTCCCACATTACGGGACCGCCGCAAGTTGTCAACTCGTGTACGCCAAAATATATATTCTTTAAAAAAAGCTATGTATTATTTCTATCAAAAAGCATTTGTAAATATATGACTATTCACAACTCTAAACTCCAACCGCATCGTATACGGCGGTTGTTGTAGAGGCCTACCCTCTTTGTCTTCCCTTGAGTCCACCGCTCGTATCTACCACAAGAATAGATAGTCACTGCCCTGGGTGACTGTTATAATGAAATGGCAAGCTGATTGTACAACAACAAGTCTTGTACGAGATCATTTTCCTCTCCTCTGGCCTTTGAATGCATGAAACCAGGTAATGCCACTTGATCACAAGTCTTCTACAAGATCACATTTCTCTTGTCCCCTGTCAATTATGAAACTATTCAAATGTACTTTACCACGGACCACTCTACGAACAGTCCGTAGAATAGATGCAGAATACGTCCATGGAAGCTGCATGTCCACAGATAGTTGCACAATTATCCTACGGTATTCCTGTAGTAATGGTACCAATACCATTATGAAATTTGAACACATGTTACAATGCACAAACCATGTTGCATGGGAGGAATTTATGGACAACAGACATCCTTATTGAGCAGAGCATTCAATGATCCATGCCATATGGGCTACGTGGAGGCTACTACTAGCTTGGGATGTCCTATGGAGTCCAGATCATACACTCTAGCATGGAAAGCCTCCTATTTCGTGACCATGTCGTTACTAATTTGTTTTTTGAGTGCCAATTGGCCCCACTTTTATTTAATCCTTTGGAGCCCACGAGACCCAAATGTATGTGATATATCTCAATTTGCATGAAATCCGTGAGGAATTAGATTGTATGATTTGAAGTTTTGAATTGCGCACACATTATATGTGCACTCTGCAAGAATTGGAGTTACAATACTCGTGAAAAAGTTAGGAATATATTGCAAAACACATCAAATACTCTTAATATCTACAAATACCATACCACATATTGTGTCATATTTCATACACATGCAAAATGATTTTGCTATGAACTTTTGATTGAAATTTGTCTTTAAGAAACTCTCCATTATTTTGTGATTTTTTTTATCACTCTCAGTACATATAAAAATTCCGATTTAATTTGCATAAGTTTGGAACATTTTTGTATATAATCACATAAACAAAAGTAAAAAAAATCATCAATAATCAGGTATAAATTTTTACTTCACATATGATATGTCAATGCAAAGCTATTAACCTAGAGCACATCTAAACCTCTTTCATGCAGTGTACAAATCTAATTGTAGGAATTGACAATGAAAATTGCGGATTTTAGAGGATATAAAGGTAAAATTTGGAGGAATTTGGAGGAATTTATTCAATGTACAAATTCCTAGAGTAAAATTTTGGAGGGTGTTTTGCTGATTTTGGAGGGTTTGAGTTCAGTTTATTGAGGTTAGACATTAAATTTAGTCATTGAATTTCTATCAAAGTAAGTTCAAAGAAATAAATCATCAGATATCTTGGTTTGGCAGAAACATGCACTAGGCGCCAAAGGCTTAATGTACACTCATCCCTTTCATAAATTATACCTACGCTAAGTTATAATGCCACTTACTTATAACCTTAGCTAACTATGACCTCAACTAAGTTCTAACTAGTGTTGCCATGTGACTAGTGCTGACGTGTCTAAGAATTAAAGCACAGAATTGTTAAATAAACACGCAATTAAGCAATTTTGCCCTCACCAAATAAAAGTGCACTTGGGTACTACGGTGACCATTGCAAACAAAAATGGCAAAATTGCAAAAAAAATTAAGTTTTTCAAAGAAAAATAAAATTGAGCTTCTACAACAATATTATGTACAATGATTGTACATGATTATCATGGTTGTTAATATTGGAAGCAATTTTTTGGCATATTCAACCAATTTGTGGTGGCCCCTTGTTAATACTAGATAAATGTGAATTTAATATTGTTTCACAATATTTCAAAGATGGATTTGAAGGATTGTAGTATACAAATAGGCGTAATCTCAAGAAAACATACTTTATGCAAGGGTTGGCAGTTGATTAAAAGATATTCTACGTAGTACATAATGCATATGATGTAGAAACTAAATTTTGATGCTTCTACGAATGGACTTAGCACCAATAGTAAAAACACCTTTACTCTATAGGATTAATGACATAACATCTTACATCACCCTTAGAATATACTACTCTTATACATACACTATATAGCAATTCCATACACAACTAGTATACTCTCATAAATGCACACTATCTACTCCATAGAATATAGGGCTGCTTGCAAATGGTTGTCATTGATAGCTTTGGTTTGCATTGCAATATATTGTAGTATGTGAGCCTTAGCCGATGGAAGAATGCGAATCCTGCTTTCAACCTGCACTCCAAATACATTGTGTTTTCTCCATCCGCTGGCCCCAGACATGGTTCTTTTCGGTGTGTCTACCCTTGAAAAAATGCATGCATCTTTCTCTACCCAAATATGACTCTTCCTAGATGGCTCCCAAAATGAATCCATGCAATTTGCATACCGTTGTGCAAAAGACCCATGTCTATCAACAACCCCCCTTTGGATGAAGGGCCATTACCAACAAACCTTTATCTTAAGTCTCCATCGGTTTTTTCCTTCCTCAATCACTTTCCCTACACAGAATGGTACACCGTCTTCTATTTCTGCTCGATCAACACTCAAGGCTACAGATTGTCCACAATAGATATCATAATGTGGATTAAATGGTGGAAATGGGTCGTGATTACCTTCATACATTGCTCCTTCGGCGCTTTCCTCAACATAGTTGGGTTCTGTTCGTTGTGCCCTATGCACTGCTTGATTAGAGGGTCTTCCTCTACGAAGACCAAAGTATCCTCGAGCCTTGGCATTTGGAAGCATGGCTACTACTTACTCTACGACATTTCTCTCGCGATTTTCTTCACTTGCACCATCCATTACATTCAAAGATGCACTCTGTGTAGGTCCGCTCTTAGAGAACTCCAAAGGCCAAAACGGTAAGGAACGATGCTCATTGCTATGGTCTTTGTGTGGAAATTCAGCTAAATAGAGTTTCAATCTTTCAGCCTCTACTTTTGTCTGATGATTCTTGTCTTCATGCTGCAATCTTTGAATGCACCTTTGTTTGTATACAATGAAGTCATCCAACGCCTTCAACTCATGTTCGTCCGCTGCAAATACTTCCGCAAACGATGGTCCCTCATCCCTACTTGGCAACGACCTCAAAGTTTTTGTCCCTGCGTGCGGTCCCCATAGATTCTTACAATAATGCTTGTGTTGTACTCGAACCTTACGAGTCCCTTCTCGATTGTCCATATAGAATCGTATGTAGTGCAGAAATATTATGCCCGCTAATGAATCATGACCTGTCAATAAGTGAGGAGTTATGAACAATTTCCAATTCCATACATTCTCTAGCTGCCGGACGATAACATATGCCTCCATAGGAGATGTTCCTCCTTCTACAAGACTAATCATTTCCTTCAACGAATCCACGTCCGACCTCTTCAACGAATTTGATATCCAACTGAAGCGTTGATCAATATTTTGGTGTGTATGGCCCACTACAAGAAAAGATAGTTCCACCTTCTGAAAAAACCTCAATCCTATCAATGTATTACATAGAGCAAATATATAAATGTTTTTTTTCTCTCATGTGCAGTTGTCCGCCTGGATTCGCAATGTCGGTGTCAAAAGCCCTTCCTCCGCAACACATCTCCTATTATATACAACAATGAACTCATGACTTGGTTGCTATCGTGTTTGTGGTGAGCCCTAAACTACACGTCGCAATATAAACCAATCCCATGTACAAGAACACCACACAAATGGGTCTTCACAAACCGGTGTTCAATGTTTTTCACAGTCTGACGCATCCTCGATACCATGGTCGTGTTTGGTCCATGCCATCCACTATGATACACATGTACAACTCAGGGCTAATATAACACAACTTCTTGAATATCCAATAATGCTTACGTTCTTCCATCTGGTTGCGAAGATGCAACATAAACAACTCCTTTATCTTTATCCTTGCATCCGCATTGGTGGTTCCCTCCATGGAACATTTATTCTCCTAACAATGATAACACTTTGAGAATCTTGAGAATGGAGGTACCTGAACGTGGGGATATTTGATGCGCCACATCCTACGGAACGAACTCATAGAAATGGTTTCCCCATTACAAATTCTCTTGACCTCCTCATTCACGTAATTGAATATATCAAATTTGGCTGTATTCATAAGAAGTAGAATAAGAGGCACCACTTCATTGTCACTCTTACGGCAAATACAACGATGAGGTTGAAGACAACCAGCTTCATCGACAAACGATTTAAAGCAAGCTCCTACCGTAGACATTTTAGTGCTCTCTCTAATCGGATCTGAAAGGGTATTGTCGTGAACCGATGTCACTCTTCCATATATTAGACAGTCTTTCTTCAATTGTTTGAAGAGCCTCTGTAAATATCCAACCCCAACAGCGTAGCAAGCATTGCAAACTTGTTTTCCATCTAACTTTGTTACAAACTTGTCTGGACGAGTTCCTTCCGTTCTTGTGTAAAAAGAAACCAACATCTGTCTCATCCATGTACTTCATACATTGAATTCATTAGCCCATGCATTAGATCGCATGTCCAATAGATACCTTGCTGGAACGTCCCTCAAACAATTCCGTTTGCATCCTCCATGTGCCATTGCAATTTGCACGCTTCTAAGTGATACCTTAGATGGTGCAGCTTTTGTCAATGATGACTCTCTTGAATCTCCCCTTTTCCTATTTTGCATAGTATAGGAACAACGTGCTAAGCTAACATAAGCAAATCCATCTACATGGGGCAAATCTTGGATGTTTCAGGAGGTAGATTGGGAAAACGACGAATTTTTATCTATGGTGTTTAAAGCTTGACTACTGTGTCGAGACCTCTCGATGGATCCTGGTGTGTTGATGAAGTCATGAAAATCAAATTCTGGGGCCATCATTTGTGTAGGCGCTATTTGTGATCCGATGTCACCATAGACACTTGTAATATCAGGTTCTACAGCCACTACGCATAGCAAAGCTGGATGCCAACAAATGATCAAGCCCACACATATGCCAAGGCATTCTTCTACAATCTCTCCGGTCCAATGCAATGCATAATCATCCCTAGTGATACGCACCGCCACCTCGAATGGGAACAACTTCGACCCATTCAATTTCATGCCACTTTTGAAAGCATGCTCCATGGTTGCTAAGCCCACCACATCTCTTCTTTCAGAAAGCAATTCTACTGCCCTTCCCAATTCAGATGTCATGATCTCAACAGATCTCTATTGAATTTGCCTTGCATGTGCTGCTCGTACTAATCAGGCCCCCACAGAGCTATTGGAAAGCATATCATCCCTTTGGATGTATGGTTGTATTGAAGGAGTCTGAATCGTGCGGCTCTCCATTATCACTTTTGAAAATATAGGAACATTATGGCTGCACATTAGTCAAAATACATGTAGTAATTGTTAACCTTCAAACTTCAAAGCACCATTCATTTGATAAAAAATATGTTTCTAAACACATATTTACTGTTCAAAATATGATGATAATATCGGACCTTTTGATAAAATTGCTTTGAAATGAAAAAATTAAGAATTTGTAGAGCAAGAACTCCTTGTACGGAGTCTTTAACCCTGAAGGTACAATGACAGTTTTACACCAAAAACACTTCAACACTGTTGGATTCTAGTGCAATGAACAAAGAAGGAAACAAAAACTTATATTTCTAGTTGTGACCGTAAAATCTCAATTAAAACTTATTAAGTAGTACTTCAACAGAATTTCATAAATTTTGACCGCACGGATTGAAAGATTATAGTGTTTGAAGTCAAGCATATGGTTCATTTTCTTCCCTGCGTACCATCTTGTTAAGCATGATGTTAGTTCCTTGTACAGTACCCTCCAACATGTCTTGCAACCATTTTGTGAACTCTTGAAATTCTCTCATTCATTTTCAATATGGGAGGATTTTATTAAATTTATCCTATTAAATCTTTTGTGTTACGGACCCTTCACGTGTTCATAAAACGTCAATGTCAAAAAATGAAATCTCTATTTTTGGTGAATTATTTTATCTTATTCACTTAATTTCAAAAAAAATAAACTGAGAAATATATATGATTTTTAAAAATTTGATTGCACCAATTTATAGGATATATCATTGTTCACATTCTTGGTATTACAAAGATGTTCACTATGTAGGTAAAATTCTCCTCTATGTGGCTCTAAAGTATTTTCATAGTTTCCATTCATTCATATTCTAGGCTACAGAAATCAAACTCATATATTAAATCAAAATTTGATCAAATAAAGTCAAATAAGGTATCATTACAAAGCTATAGTAGTATAGAAGCCTAATATGATATGAAGTTTACAATATGTCTTACTCACTAACAAATATTCTACAGTAAAATGGAACACCTACTACCATCGAGTGCTACCACCTTGAGCTGCTATTACAGCTTTCATCCGGGTTGGCATTGTTGAAATCAACTTCTTGATGCTTTCTTGAGGTATATCCTCCCAAGCCAGATTGACTGATGTCCACATTTCGTCTTTGTTTCGTGGTCTATTTCTCTGTTGCACTTGATCTTTAACTTACTTCCAGACATTCTCTATAGGATTAAGGTCAGGAGAATTTGGTGGCCATTCAAGCTTTTTCAATCCAAGTTGCTCTCTCCAATCTTTTTGTATATTACTACCATGTACTGGAGCACCGTCCTCCATTAAAATGAGGTGCTCATAGTGGTCATGGTGCTAATAATAATGCTCTAATGCTCCTTGAGATACTATCTCTACAAAATCTTTGGCAGTGCGTCTATTAGGAGGAATTAACACCAAATAAGACTTAGAAGAGCCAGTGATAGCACCCCATACCATAATTGAAGTCCTTCCGGATTTGAATGTAGGTGCTAAGCAATTGTAGTAGTAGCGTTCATGTGCTTTTTGCCAGACACGAATTTGGCGTGATGGTTTTCCAACTTCAAAGGATGACTCATCGGTCCAAATCACATTACTCCAATCGTCAATCGTCCAATGCAAGTGCTCCTTTGCAAAAGCCAACCTCTTTGCCTTGTGTATGTCACTCAAGAATGGTTTCTTCACTGCAATGCAACTGTTAACACCAAGCTCATGAAGCTCTTTACGTAAAGTTGACATGCCCACGGAAGATGTCACATTGTTGCACAATTCTGCAAGAGGAGCACGACGATTACTACTAAGATCTCTATGGAGCTTTCTCCTATCTCGATCACTCATGTTTCGCGGCCTACCAGACCTACTTGCTTGCAATACAGAGCCACTAATTCTAAATCGCTTGAGAATCCTTGAAATAGTCGATTTTGGCCTTCCTACAATGTTTCCAATTTCACTCACTGACATGCCAGCTTTCTGCATACCAACTATCATGTGTCGTATATCATTTGATACATAACTCCTTGTCATGGTGCACAATCCTCAAACAACACTTACATCCACAAAAAGTTTGATAAAAAAGGTCCTAACAACAACACAGAAATGATATGTTTGACAAACATGACTTGTTGCACACAATTTTTCTAAGAAATGTGTACCATCAAGATGACTTGCAAACATGTATGTGTATCTCTGGACCCTCCCAAGCTCAAACATACTCAAAATCTGATATCCCAGAGAAGAAGTGATCACATTAAGAAGGGTACCCTTTTCCAAGATTTTTAAGCATGATGGCAATTTTGGTAGACACATGGCAATGGATGCCTCTTTATATTTAGAAAATGCATGGTGTATGAAGGTAACTGGAACACCTTCCATGATGCAAAAAATCTCATGGAGATGTGATGATTATCATGTCAACACCATCATTCTAAATCAGGCCATGGGATATGTTTTAAGTGAAAAAACAGAATGTGTTGCAACACTTGTTACAGGGTACTGTACACCAATTTTTAGAGGTAGAAGACGGGTGTAGCATATTCAAAACAAATGTGCAAGGAGTGGAAGTTCGGAATTTGTTAATTCACACTTTAATTTTTTGTGAACTTAACATGTTTTAGATTGGTAATCCAAATGGTCAAAAAGAAGGTTTACACCACATATTATTGTGGGAAAAATAAAAAGTGAAAAATAAAAAGATATCTAAATTTTATTTGGAGAAAAAGAAGTATTTTTGGTACCTTGCCCAACATTGACTGACAATGTGTGAAAATGTTTGACTTGGGTTGTTATGCTATTTTTCACTAAAGACAAGAACTTATTTTGACAACATGAAGGGAAATAATATTACTTGCGAGTATTGAAAATCTCACATTCAACAAAGTGTCCTAGCGAAAGTTTTTGGAGGTGCCTGAGGTGCCCGCTCTCCCCATTTGAAATTCAAAACCCTAAAACTTTTTGATCAAATGTCCAATTTAGGTAAAAACTGTTTTCCTACTAAGGTCTTGGTAATGCCTTTCAATAGTGAAATTTTCAAAGAGGAATGTTGGAAATTGACACCATAGGAACCTCACCAAACTTTCAAGATGCCCATTTTTGACACTTGATCCTTTAGAGGTTATATATGCTACACCTCTTTTGCATCCCTAAATATTGGTGTAAAATGGATCTAATATCATTTTTGACATGATGATAATGAATTTAGATCATGTGTGATGCGATCTTTTGAATCCAAGTGAACTGAAACGAAGGGAATCCACTTAACCTAGGGAAGAAAATGAACCATGTTGTCTACTTGCTATTACTGACACCATTGGAACTTGTTACAATCGCTAATAAAAGAAAGGGTTTGTACATTTTATATAAAGGTTATTCTACAAACAACATAGTACAGAAGATCAATCAAGAATTAATCTTAAACTTGTATAAAAAGAAATGTTTACCTCAAGATACGTTGCAGGTGTTAGCGGTACACGCACTGATGTTTGATGGCGTTCAACATTAAATCACCATTCTGTCATTGTTGTTGGACATGTTTTTCAACTCTTCCCACTTTACCTGCAAAACATGCATAAAATTTACATGGTAAACTATGTGATAAAAATTCCCAAGTATCTTCGTATTACATATAGCCCAAAATTTTAATATAATATGTAAAAAGTTTAAACATAAGGAGAAACAAAGCAAAAGGTCCAAACTTCTAAAGTCAAATTTTGACTAGTAAACTTGAGGCACAAGGTTCTACATGGATATAAGGTTTCTGTGCAAACCCTAGAGGTCTCTTCTCTTCCCACTTTCTAAGGTGAGCTCTCTTGCAATCAAAACCTCAAAGCCATGTGTATTTTTACTGCATTTACTAATTTCTATTAGATTGGAGGAGGAAATTTGCGCATCGAGGAGATTTTTGTGAACTTGGTAAACTTCTGACTTTGTTTCAATGTTGAATACAAGGGAACTCAAGGTTTAGGTTCATGATGGTTAAAGGTCAATCATATTTACGATAGTGTAAGGTGAGCAATACCAATATTTGAGCACAGAAATAAAGACACCAACTTCATTATGTTCAAAAATTACAAATTCAACACAAGTTGAATGTTTACAACTAGTGAGTCAATTAGTGACATCAAATAATGACACCAAAATCCACTCAGAACTGAAGTCATGAGAGTAGCCCGTAGTATGGCACTAAATCCGTAATATGGCACATCAGCCGACTACCTAAAACCCTAGCCGCCACAACCAGGAATTCAAACTCTAGCCGCCGCAACCAAGAATCCAAATTCTAAAAAAATGAACCCTAGTCACCACGTTCTCATGGAGTTTGCGTGACGCCTCATGGAATAACCGTAGACTAGAGGTGTGCACGCGCATACCCCCAACTGCTGGTGCTCCTCCATCCATCCGAAAACATCATAGCTAAAAACCCAAGCAAGGAGCTTCGTGAGTTTCCGTCTAGTGCCACCTCTTGACAACAGTGAGGAAGAGCTTTGTGAATTTCTATGCGCCATTAAAATCAGCACCGGAAGCGCGGCTTGACGCGACAGCCTTTGCTGCAGCTTGGCGCAAGCGGTTTAGAGTTTTGGGGGATGCCCGGCCCAACCTATTCTCCTTTTTCTCCATTCCCCTCGCACCTCCCAAACTATTCTTCTTCTCTCTCCCAAACCCTAGCCGCCCACAACTTCTCTCCCTCACACCTCCTGAAACTTCCCTCCCATGCCTCACACCTCCCTACCATTCCTCTCCTTCACAACTCTTTTCTCCTCACCCTCCGCGCTCACAAGCCCCTCTCTCACAAACCCACAAGCCTCTCCGTCCTCCAAATCCTCTCTCTCACAACCTCCCTCCCAACTACTGCCAGGAGTGTGCGCGCGCACACCCTTTGTAGGACTACCTAAAGGTGCAAAGGATTGATATTCTTTATTGATATCCTCAATTCCAAAACCCTAATCCAAAACCCTAAATTGATACCTTGGTTGATAACCGGTTATGGTACCTTGGAAGTCATATCCAGGTGGTGACACCCTCAATATTGATACCCCAATTACCTTGGTCCATAAATGATGTTGAGAATGTCTCAACCAAAAATCGTTAAAAATGATTGTTTTAGTGCAATTAGCAAGGAAAAAAAATGAAGTTTTTTTGGTAGTTTTAACTGTAGAATCTCAATTTTGACTTATTAAGTAATACAATCTCAAAATTTCATAGAGTTTTACCGCACGGATTGAAAGATTATAATGTTTGAAGTAGAGAAAAGGCTCATTTTCTTCCCTGAGTTTTCTGGATCAATAGACTTTGACTTCAATTGGTGTCCAATTTTTGCACTATAAAAGGTCTCAATTAATTAACATAATGTTAAGCATGTTGTTAGTTCCTTACGCACCAATTTTTAGAGCTAGGAAAGGAGAGTACCATATTCAAAAAAATTGTGCAATGAGTGGAGGTTCAAAAATTCTCAATTCACGTTATAATTTTTTGTGAACTTGATATTGTTTTAAATGAGAATCTTAATGGTCAATAAGATGGTTTACATCACATAATGCCGTTGGAAAAATCAAAAGTGAATCATACAAAGATCTCAAAGTTTTATGTGGAAAGGTAGAAGATTTTTTGGTACCTTGGCAGTAAATGTGTGACAATGTGTGAAAATAATTGACTTGGATTAATATGCTATTTCACCAAAAAACTAACAATATGCTTAACACGATGGTATTGGATTTAGATCTTGTGCAGTGCAAAACTTTGACACAAAGTGAAGTCAAAGTATGTTGATCCGGTAAACATAGGGAAGAAAAGGAACCATTTGTTTGCTTCAAACACTACTATCTTTCGATCCGTGCGGTCAAAGTTTATGAAATTTTGTGAATGTGTTATTTAACAAGTTTTAATTTAGATCCTATGATCAAAAGTAGAGATAAAAGTTTATGTTTTTTTTCTTTATACATTGCACTAGAATCAAAGGGTTTTGAAGTGTTTTTGATTTGAAACTGTCACGGTACCTTAGGGGTTAAGCATGATATTTGTTATGTGTACATACATTTTTTCAAGTACACAAAGGGTGTTTAATGGAAGAAAAGTAGTATTGAATGGGAATTTAGGGTTGGAGATAGAAGTGGATTAATTTTTTAATAATTAGTCTTCCACAAAAATGAACAACTTTGAAGTGTTTCTAGAAGGATACAGATAATGTATTTTTTTGCTTAACACATTATACTTTCAAATTAACCAAAGTATTGGTTCCACGTACACAAATTTTCACAAATAGAAAAATAGTGTAATATATCAAAACAATTGTCCCTAAAATCAAGGTCTTACCCTAAACCAATACACATTTTCTATTCATGTCAAATGATCATCTTTTTATGTAATTGTCATGCCTTTGTAAAAAAAATCTATACAAGAAAGAAGAATCTTATTCCATACTAATAGTGACTATTATTTTGTAATGATATACAGGTTTTCTGAGTGTAGTGTTATAGCACCACCAAATGGCAAAAATTGACAGAATCTGGGAGAGCCACGGCTGGTGGATCGCGGAAGTGGATGAGTCGAGCGCCTTCTTGTGGGTGACGGATTATCCCTTTGAGCTGGGGAAACATACATCGGCATTGAGGAAGAGTTTTGGCAAAATCAAGGCAATTACTCTTCGACGTGAAGACATGGTATACGTAACTTGCGCATTGGGTCCAGGTCAATCGGAGGTGAAGACTTCTCTTTCGAAGAAGTTGCTTCTTGCACCTGTCCCTTTGAATCTTCTTCAAAATCCAGGTCAAGTGAAATTCCTCAAATCATGGTAGACGTTTTGATTAAACATCTCTCTTGCAGTACGTATTGCTAGACACAATAACGTCTGAGCCTGTTTAGCGTTATCACCGGAGATGGTGCTCAAGGCTAAGAAGATTATGGAGGAACATATTAGATATGAGGCATTACGGGAGAGGGACCCATCACGTGCGACAACTCAAGCCCCATCAAGGGAACCAGAGGAAACATAAGTTTCATCCAATTCTTGCTGAGCCGTTGCAATTGGATTAGCGACCAATGGAGGGGAGGATGGGTAGTGGAGGCCAACATCCCACTACAAATTTTGAGGTACAAACATTACCCAATCTCCCATTAATTAGTAGACGTCCTATGAAGAGGCCACGGCGTATTGAGAGGCACATAGCTTCTGCTCAGGAGAAGCCCCCTCAGGTTTAGATCCAAGCGGGAGGAGGTTGATTGAAAGAAGTGTAGGATCGAATGGCAGGGTTCATAGGTCGGGACTCAGGACTTTTGATGGTAATTGTAGGGCCCCTAATCTACACCGGGAGATTTAGCTGATTTGTCAACCATGGTGCTGAAGGAAGAAAAATTTCACAACCTATCAGACAGTATACCAGAAGATTTTGAAGACAATGCGAAAATACCACATGATGTTCCAACTTCAATGTATTTAAAAGCACCAGTGCCTACAGCAAAGGAGATTGCAAAATGATTAGTGTGAGGGAATTTTGTGTTTAAGGCACACATAGACCGCATTGTCTTTGGAGAATCCGGAAACAAACCACCAGGTTTTATCATGAAGAGGGTCATAGAATTATTTAACTGCTTAAGAGACCCATAATCCACGACTTAAGGGAGTAGATTGGTATTTCAATCAATCAGATACATTGTGCATACGACTACCATTGATGGTGTCGTTGAGAAACAAGCGTTGTCATTTTTGTTGGTAGGAACAACACAAGAGTTTGAATGCATGTTCATTGCACACGGGAGTGCTACTGCACATGGTGCCATATGATCCCAACATTCTTGGCTTCAAGATCATATCATTTGGATACCGGTGGATGGGCAACACATAGAAGCAGCTTGTAATTTTGCACAGCAGCAGTGGAGAGATGGTATTATGCCATTAAATGAGTACCTAGACACGTTCGAGCGGCATGAGGCCTTTTTTGTGGTGTATGATGATCGCCGCTTTTACATTGAGAAGTCTACGCAGATTAACGTAGCCGAGTTCCAGAGACAATCATATTCTACCCTGGAGGAGGATTTGAGGAAGTTGCGTCAGATTTGGGATCTATACGGGAGGCCTGATAGCTCACTACGTGCGGACGATACACGCAGGGCTCTTGTTTTGGTGAGCGCGGCTAGTGTAGTGCATAAATTGCCTAAGGGAGATGGAGTTGTCACGGTGAAGAGGTTGACCAAAAATATGGAGGATTTGATCAATCATGCATGGAATCCGAGCAATGATTGCTTTGAAGCTATCATTCAAGTATGCAAGGACTACGAAGACGACATTCTCTTTTACTACAAGGAGAAAGAGGACAAGTGGAAAGACATGGCGAAGAAGAAGGTTATAAATCCAAATGTGGACGTACGACCAACAAGAAAGGAGATGACTTAGAATTGGTTGAGGCCGTTAGATAGGGTTCCGAATCCATATTATATTCGCTTGGCAAAGTCTACTGCAGCCAAGCCGGTAAATGAGAATAGAGTAAGACCTCGTCAAGCATATTACTTTAACGGTGTAAAAGACCCAAATCCACAACCACGTACAATTGTTGGTGTGGTTGACCGGTATCAGAGACAAAAAGTTGTGATGAATTCCATCCGTTGGTTGATGGTGGAGAACAAGGAAAGTATACCTAATTCCATGGAGGAGTTCTTTCGTATCCGTACAGAGAAGTATTTTCCGAGGAGTAACGAACTACTTAATACCTTTAGAAAGCCTCTGAATGCTACCACAAAAGCAGCTTGGACTGCTCCTGTGTGGGGGAAGGTATCTACACTAGAAGACATAGGCTACCTCATCCCCCCTTCCATCAGGTTTTATTATGGTGACATTGCAGCATGGGGGCGTGGATATATTGGACTGCCCGTGGATGTAGGAGGGTTGACTACTGCTAATTGGGAATGGCAGATAGAAGTCAGAAGGCGACGTTAGAACGATAGAGAGAATCTTCTTCCAGTTTGGTGTAGACGAGGGTTACTCCGCACCGACTACATAGAGCTAGGGAAACCATGTTTGTAGGTGATTGATTGTCGGCGTGGCGATGGAAGGCATGGAGATGGTCATTGGGGAGACGACCATTTATCTGCAGTTTTTGCACAGCTGACATTATGGATGACAAATATTGAACGATGGAACGTCATCTTCTTGTTATCACCGGCCGTGTATGCCAATGAAGAGTTTTTCACAAAGGTGAAGCTTCCAAAGGGATGCACTATGCGACGTGGATGTTGGGCATTTGATCCCAACTTGGTTTTGATCCTATGCTCTCAATTTTACAGAGAATGGGCGTCTGGAGCAAGTAGTACAATCAATTCGCGAGGTTGTGAATTGTATGCAGCACCATGTGGGTACATCTCTTGGCCCGAACTATATTTCTGGAGACCTTCCACTTCCACTTGTATTCTTGGATCACTGGAGTGAGGCACGCCAACCCTTTGAAGTTGATTCACTTGAGAGATCTCCATCAGAGGTGGCAAGACTAGTTGGCTCATACTTGCCCCGTGGTTGAGGTTTAGTGGCGTGTAACATATCTACGGCCATTCCCACGATCCTTAAAGGAGATTTCCAAAGATCTGAGAATTTTATTATCGACAATTGTACAGATAGAGTTTCATTCGTGTACAATGAGTTGTCCAACAATTTCCAAGGACAAGTATTGATCTGGACTAGTAAACAAGTACTGGTTGCAATATTGTACATGAGATTGAAGAGGCGGTTGGTGGAGTGAGGAATGAAGGCGACAATGAGGATGAAGGTGGTTTATAGGAGAGATTGCCACGTTCACGTACCACTGAAGATTCCTTATCTCGCAGTAGCTCGAGCTAGAGGACTTCAAATACCGATGAAGGTGAAGTGAACCAGTCTCCTCCGAGAGAGAGGATTCCATCAACGCAGCCGGTGGTGGGAGATATTTCAGAGGAGACGTCTACAACACCTATAGAGAGGATGCAAGATATTGGTGTACTGAATGTTAGTTTGGCGGCAGTACTAGGAGGGGGCCATACATTTGATGGTCTTAGGCTTGAGATGGGGGGAGAAAAATCAGACTTAATGGCATTTTTTTTGGCGTAGAGGAGGATTCCACAGCCTTTGATGCCTTCTCAATCAAAGCCAGTATCGGAGATACATGAGACGTTTGGAGGTACTCAAAGTGATACCGGACCAAGTTTGCTTTCCGTTCCAAGATCTAGGGTTTCCGAGGACATCATTGCATTTCAGGGGGCCTTCTCCTCAGAGCAAGAGATGTCCTTTAATATAAACAATGGCTTTTTCTACAAAGATGAAAGTATAAGGCATATGCGGGAGGGTGTTCCTGGCAATTACCGATATGTTGAGTGTGCGTCCATTAGCATCGAAGATGTGGAAGATCGTCCAGTGCAGGATCATGAACTATTTGCTATGGTAGGTAGCGCCATTGGACACGTGGAGGGAGTCGTTGTGGTAGAAGATGAGCTCTGAACCTCAGAGCTATATACTATAGTAGAGCATGCTGTATGCACGTAGTTTAGGTGGCAAATACGTTAGTATAATGCAGTTTAAGATGTGTCTATGGCTCAGCGGGTGGTATACATTTATGAATTGGGTGGTCCATATGATATGTTTGATTTTAGAATCTCTCAGCAATAGTGTGGAATTACTTGATTATGTATGTTTTTGCATATAAAATACAATGAGGTACTTTACACTCTCTTAGGAAATTGCATATATAATTTTGTATCTCTTACACATTATATTTATAGTGCAGTACTTTAAAATCCTATAATACCTCAAAACACATTTATAATCTCTTTAGGCACATGATTATAATTTTGTAGCAGGATTTGCAAACTAGATCAGAAATCATATATTTTCCAAAACATCGTAGCAAATAGAAAAGTGCTAAGTTCTAAGTACATAATTGCCTCATTGCGTGCGAATGATGTTGTTGACCATAGGGTTTGATTTTGGATTTTGGTATATAAGATCTCCGCGGCTCGGACAAATGGCAGGGTCTCAGTGAAGATAGGAACCGACACCTAAACCATCAATGGGCTTGTCAAAATGTTTACTTTGGGTGGACAGAGAAGTCCATTCAGTACCCTTCCAAGTTCCTCTGCATCATTCATAACAAAATGGATATCGCAAAGACCGCCATTCCAAGCATGCAACGGATAATCAAAGCTACTGCCAGACTTAGGTAGAGTCAGTGGTAGACACGTGTTTCTTGTACTGGGATGCTTACGCATGGTCATGGTGACAGTGCATATGCTCACTACTCAACTTCACTTTGGCCGGGTGACTCAAATTTCAGAATATTGTAAATCTGTTGAGTTTTGAGGGCTCTTGAACGATTCTCGCTACGAGAGTCAAAAGAGCTTTTTACCACTCCCCCGCAAAATTTCTTTTAAAGCTCTTCTCCGTGGTAAGTCCAGATATAGTTCCTCTATACCAGAGTCCAAAGGTGATCCTCTAACTTGCTTCAATCCAGGACGCCCTCAGATTCCACTTCCAAGGAAGTTGTTTCTCCAGCTTCACAACTTCGAAAAGGATAATAAGAACAAGTTTCTTATGGCATTTTTCTCCCTCTTCACGACCTGACAAAAATTTAAAGAAGTCATTGTTAGCTTCTTGATCGTTGGACACACTCATGAAGACATTGATGCTCATTTCAGCTACCTTTCTAAACTCATCAAACGAAAGAACACTTATTGTTTGGCGGACGTCATGAAAGCATTAATGGACTCTCAGAAGATGGTGGCCTTTATCCTGGACTTTGTGCACGAGGTTGCGGACTACCTCACATGCTGCCATGACGAGAACAGTAACAAAATTGTCGGACTTGGTAAAATGCACGTCTTTAAGTTCTACATTGAAGAGGAAGGCGAGGACATTGGTTGGCCGGTCATGCGGTACAAGAAATGTGCGACAGACCTTCTTGGCTTCTCCCAGGTAAGCCGCTCCCGATGTCCTCTCGTGTCCGAATCACTCGTCGTCCTTATTCACTTGCTGCTTTCTAGCTATGTCGGCGGTCCGCCGACGACCCTCATGGTCTTCCCTTACTTTGTTTGGTGCGGTTGTCTATCGCATCGCTTTACGCAAGTAAGCCTATAAGAATATCGATGGCGGATGCGCACAGAGATCCCAAACTCCTTGTTGGAGACCCGAAGCTAGTTCCGTTTAAGCCCCTTTGGGGTGACATGCGGGTTAATTTGTCAAAGTAGAATCCTGAGAAGGAAGTCACGATGACAAGTTTGATGAGCGAGAAGCAGTCTTTCATCAAAAACAACATCGCAAAGTATATAGAGTTCTAGAAATCTCATATGACTCGAGATAAGAGATATGCGCAGGAAATTGCGCCATATTTCTTATGGGGCACAAATTCACCAGATTATATCTGATCCGTTCTCCCGAAACCCGGATGCACTTGAAGAGGGGTTTTGGCCTTCAACTGAATGGACAGTTGATCATGCCCGGGGATGTCATGCGAAAGGAGTCCTTGATATTCTTCGTGACAACACTTCGGAAGATGATCCCGACGTATTCTCTTTTTGCAATCCTGAGCTCAATCATCCACGATTGTCATTCAATCCTTTCCGTGATGTCTTGCTTGGTGATTTTGTCCTCTGTTGACCATGTAACAAAGACCCTCTACCTGTCTGGATGGGTCAAGTCCTCGAGTGTGCCAATTTGTCATCTTGTCCAAACTGTCGGAAATCCAATGTTGAATGGTGGACTCCTGTGAAAGAACGGCAGAAATCGAAGAAGGTCACTACAAGGGAATGCTGGAACAGGAGATGGGAAAAGGAGAACTGCCTCCCTAAAATATTGGATTGCACAATTGTTCTGTACTCGCATTAATACCCGTCTTACAACAAAAAGGGTCCTCTAAGAACTCACCTCATCTCTACAGATGCAACGAGTGCCGCAATCGCGTCATTGGAGACGGGTGGTGTTTCTTTGAGTTGCAAAGATGACACTCTTGATTAACCTTTTTTGTTTATCGGCTGCCCAACGACGTCTTCTCCTGTAGTTGTTGCCTCATCTTCACGGATTTACTTTGCCGTGTATTTTTTGTCTTTGAAGCTCTTGCAAAGTCACCGTTTTGGTGATGGCAAGCTTTTCGGAATCATTCTTGAGCGGTTTTTGGCTGCTCGCCAACCACTTTGATGTTTTCAGAATGTGGTACGCGATAAGTAGATGATGTTCATCGGTTGTCTGCCGACCATCACTCTTGGCTACATATTTTTCGTTCAATTCACACATAATCACCTCATTTCCAAAACCTTAAACCTTTGGTGTATTGTCGGCACACGGTTGTTGCAAGTGCATCCCCTTGAGTGTTTTAAGTGCCCAAAACACCCCAAGTGGTGACTCGTGTATCGTTCCAGGGATTCACGTGAAGCTAGCTAGGTTAGGACAATCCGGTTATGATTCCTACCTAAACTTCCTCTTATTCATCTTATTCAATCACGCCCAATCTGGTTACCTCACCCTTCCGGTTATCCGAATTACCTTTCCTCACTTTCTTCTTTCCGGTTTTGAATCTGGATCTGGGAATATCAAACCACAAGTAACAGTAATCAACTCTAGTTTTCCCTCATGACGTTAGCTATCGAAGGATGCGTCCTATTTGGAAAGGGACGGTGTACAAAACTCTCCCCTTGTAGATTAGAGTGGCGAAGGCTCTATTATCAATCCGTACATCGTGTACACATGACAAACACACGCACCAGAGGGGTGTCTACCTCCTCACAATTGTAGGTACGCTGCCGGACAGCCCGTCACGCATGAGATATTCCGACCCTTCGCTTACTACGACGGGAATCCTAGAGAATCCGGATCCAATAATGACCAGTTATGGTTTCTAACCCTCTTGCGAAATCCTAGAGAAATCCGGATCCCTCACCTCTTCCTTTCCACTGCAATCCAGGCTTCACAAAGGTTACACAACCATTTGGAATGAGGTACGTCCGTGACAAGGACCACTTCAAAGCTCATACAAAAAGAGATAGACATGTGTCAAGATTAAGGATACAAACTTTACATTATAAATGGGCAGCACATCTCATACAACCTTAGGAATAGTGCCCCATAATTGGGTGCTTGCAAACCTTCTTCCTAACACTAAAATAACGAAACCAAATTCTAGCTGCAGCGGCAGCCATACAAGGCGTCCGACCTACACACCAAAATCCAAGCTACCTGGGTCCGCAATCTTCCCACGCTCTCACGATTAGGGTAACTAATAAGACCCTTACACCCTCGCGACCAACAACTAAGCATCCTCCCTTCGGGAACAAAACACAAAACCCGGAACCCTATGATGAGCCTCCTATCCATCGAACAAAACGGTTCCTGACAACTGGTCTACCACTTCCTAACTACCCCTGACCAGATCCAAAACTTACGGATCAGATCCACCTTTCCCGGAAGGAGTTCCGATTTCAGGTAAAACCCTTATTACCGGGTCACCACTGTGACCATTTAACCGTAGCACTAGACTTCTAACCACCTACGACTAGTTTCCTGCGCACAAGGTAGGGGGTTGCCCTACTCCTTGTCTTCCTGATCCCGACCTTCATCCTCCTCCGAAGAGTCCGAGAGCTTCACCATTGAAGTTCCGACTCGGGGTGAAGCCTCTTCCTCTTCTTTGACCTTGTCTTTTGGCTTCTGCACCTCGATCCGCTGGCTCGCAGGCGTTCTCTCCTCCACTTCCTGGGTGATAGTCCGCGAAGCAGACCGAGTTAACCGCATGGGGGTAACCCTCTCAAAATCGGAAATAGTCCGCCTCTTGGAAACCTGCAAGTCCGAAGTGTCGTCTTCCAACTTGCTTGTCTTCTCCTTCCGAACTCTCACCTTCAGTTGAGACAGCGGAGGGAGCTTGTCCTTCTGCTTCTTCGGTCCGGACCACGAGTTTGAAATCCGGCTTGCAGTACCAAAACCGAGAGCACTTTTGGAAGCGCCTCCATCGGCTCTGAGTCAGGAGACACCTTCCGCTTATCTTTCCCAATGTCGCGGAAGATCCCTGCATGGATCTTCCGGCACTCCTCGAGTACCTTCTCCATCTTGGAATGGTACTCCACCAGCACGACGACGAGCTTCTTCGCCACCGGACCGTCAAGCTTCCGGGCCTCGGTGAATCCAACGTCGAACAGCCTCGCCTTTAGCAACATGTCGTCCGGTTGCTGCACAAACTCTATCACACGGGTGAGAGCAAGCGTGGAATCGTTCGACTTACCCATCGCCGCTGCCAACTCCTCATCCTTTTTGTCCATGACCGTCTTCATCTTCCGGTTCCGGTTCTCTAAGGAGACGACTCGAGTCTCCAGCTCTTGCACGTTCCGGGGTTGCAAATTCCTCTCAAGATGTCCGCATAGCTCATCCACTCCCATGTCACCTGCGATCCGACACACCTGAGCCAGGATCACTTTGATCCGCTCGTAAGTTTCCTTGGCCTTCTCGTACCCTTCCGCAATCATGTCAAAAGGGTCTTCTTCTTCTCTCTCCTTGCTGACCTTCTTTCTCCGGATTGGAGGCGTGGTGTTGCTCCTCTCGGTCTTCTTCCTCCTCTTCCTCGTGTTGTCTGATGTTGGTTGGATGTCATCCTCGGAGGAATCTGAATCCAAATCCGATTCCTATTCGGATTCCGCATCCAGTTCTGCATCCGCCTAGTCGTAGCTTGCCAGCACCTTTGCCGTCTTGTAGGCAGTCTTTTCATTGTCGTGCACCAGGTCCTGGTGCTGGTAGAGATGATACAGGAATGGAAAGATTGGGGTAGGTCGCACCTTCCCCAATCCAATTAGGAATTTACTTACCAATTCCCCTACAATTTCTCCACACGCCACATGCCTCTCACCTGTGTACACTCCCCAGATTGTGTTGGCCAACATCGTAGTCGTCTTTAAGGGCCAATTCGGATACAAGATCGGGAGTAGAAACTCCATTACCTTCCTGGCCCTTGGATCCTTGCAGTCCGCCACGGTCAGCCCATCCTTCGGATATGCTTTCCGGGTGAACTTTCCATCAATGAAAGACTCTCGATGTAAACACATACCTTCTCCTTGCGTTGAGAACCCGTACACGACGCTCCACATTGTCGAAGTCCACTTCTCCGGCCTCCACCAAATAGTGCCTTCGAACTCGTTGGAGACTCCATCTAGCAGCTCCTGGACCATCGCGTCGTCTCTGAAACCCCATGGTTGCTCCTGGAATCCGAAGCAGCCATCCTCATCAGATCCGCATCCAGCGACTTCCGGTCGCTTTCGGATTCAAGAATCACTGGAACCACTTTCTTGAGATTCACGATCGACTCAGTCGCCGCCCTACTGCCGGTCACCTTCTTAAGCGTCATCTCAACAATCCCTCGACTGAATTCAGACCAGGATTCTTCCCAAAAGATGTGCAAATGAATCCGCACTCACACCCTAACCCACACTTCCTGATTCCCAACCCGCAAACGGCAGCAATTCTGGCTACAACGCTCTCACGCACAAACCTTGAGCCGCCCACGCTCGCTCGTTTCTCGCTAACCAACCCCAAACACACTAAGAACGATGAGAGGAAGAACCCTGGAATTAACTATATATTCCCAGTCCGATATTCATTACCTGAATCCGAACCCGCAGCCAGTTATGACCGTTGAATTCGGTTACGGTTCTGACTGTTAGATCCTGATCCTAGTGATAACTGATCGAGACCGGATTCTCGTCACTCATACTTCGATTCCTTCGTAGCGTTTTTAGGGTTTCCGATCTAAGGCAACGAGGACTTACGATAGTTTTCAATAAAACTATCTTTTTATAATGGAGGTGTTCCTAATTTCGGAAAAACCACCACCCATTCTCCCTTGACTTATACTAGGACAACAATTCCTTGAAACCTAGGTTCGGACATGTATTATAGTTTTTTGATTTCAATAAAGGTTTGTCGATTGTTCGTCGATAAAGGCCATTTCTTTTATCTTCTGAACTTTGCTCTGCTGAACTACTCACCGTCTCTCTTGTTTCATCATTGGAGATTGTTGCCTCGTATGTTTTGCAAGAGATTTTTTCATGAACTTAATTTGGTGGTTCTCATTCCTCCTCATCCGGAGTTGATTGGCTACCCTCCTTCGATTTTGTTAAATAAGGTGTACGAGAATTTTTACGGTCTAGGGGAATCCTTAGGATCTAAATGAATCTTCAAGGTCTTTGAGAATCCTTAGGGCATATGGGATATGTTTAGGATCCAAGGGAGATATTTAGGATCTGGGAGAATATTTAGGGTCTAAGGAGAATCTATAGGTTTTTTGAGAATCTTTAGGTTTTGTAGAATAATCGTCGATGGTGTCAAAGGATTCTATAGGTTTTGAAGAGATTTCATAATACTATGTGACAATTATTATAGTTTTGTGAGGCGCAATGTTTGGTGGGAGGTTATTCCAATGTATATCCTTTGGATGTAGCCCATATGCTCATTTTTTTGTATCATATTGGAGATGAAATCCGAGTCTAAGTTTATTATTGGGTCCATCATTGATCAATTTGTCCACATTTTGTTGAGTATCCGTTCACTCCAAGCGTCATTGCTTTATTATGATATTTATGGCAACGCGTTAACCCTTAAAAGATGGAGCCTATGAATATGGCATCCATCCCGATTTCCATACTACTATGTGCTCTAAGTTTTATTAAATATAAGTGGAAATTTGTTTATTTCATTTTTCAAAGATGAGATCACATGTTTTGTTTACGTCACAAAAATCACAATTATTTTGTTGAAAACTTGAGTTTATTCATATTAAATACAAAGTATGCTAAAAAAAGTTTATGAAAATTTCACCTACGGTGTACATTATAGGGACAAGACTTTTGGGGTAAATGAAACTTCCGTGTTCGGCTAAAATTAGAAAATTGGTCAACCACGATTTCAAGCCAATTTTAAAATTGCAATAACTTATTCAATTTTATGTATTCTTCAAAATTTCAAATGGGAATGGATACTAGACTTCATAAGCTTTGTTTCATTGGTTGAGTTCAAATTCAAAGAGTATCATTTGAGTATTTGTGTACTAAGGTAAGTACACTAATTCGTGCAATTACACTAAATGGAACTTTTAGTGTACTGATACTTTTGATGCCGCACCCAGAGCTCCACGAGCGTCATATGGAACGAATCGTACGCGACGGGTGCATTGTTACACTCCACATGCTTGCTCGCCTGGTGGCCCAAGTACTGCATCCGCCGGTTCCCCGCCGCCGAAACCCGCTCCAAAACACTCCTCAGATTCGGAAGCTCGTCGACCCCGAGCACTATCGCAAACTCATGCCAGTTGAGGAATCCCTGGAACGGCAGATCATGGAACGCTGAGCTGGAGACGAGTACCGGCACACACCCGAACCTGAGCGCGTCCACCAGGCTGAGCGACTTGTGCGGCGGCGCACTCACGCAGAACTTGCTGCGCGCGGGCTTGGAGTAGAGTGATGATCGATGCGGAGACGGGTCGATTTCGACCTCGAATCCCGGATCCGCGACGGATGGAGCGGTGGTTCCAGCTGGAAAATACGAGAGCGTGATGCGCGCGGCGCGGCTGGATAGCGTTCTTGCCAAACTCCAGTATGTTCCGGTGCTTGCTGTTGTGCTCGAAGGCGTGACACGAGGGGTACAGGTGGTCCGCGCCCAGCGACGAGTCCCAGAACGGGTACGCCTCGCGGATCCTTCGGATGTAGCGGCGCAGCTGGTCCGCCACGCACGTCGGGCCCAGGTCCACCCAGAGGGTGTCAAAGGACACGGGCATCAGGAAGAGGTGCGCGCGCGCGGGGCTCTCGGTGAAGAAGTTGCTGCGCTTCAACAAGCGGAAGAAGAGGTCCGCCGTCGAGGTCAGATCCGCTGTCACGTCCGCCTCCACGCCCTCGAACCGGTGCTCATACTTCGACCCGCCCTGCTCCAGGTACACCCATACCTGCATCCGGTTCCACATCTCGTCGTAGCTCAGCGCGAAAATCTCTGGTGAGTGGAAGGGGCGCGGCAGCGACGTCTGCAAGCTCCTCCTCCGAGACCTCCTCTAGCGGCGACAGAGCTGCCGCCTCGAACCCCTCATCCCCGTCGCCCTCATGATCCTCCACCACCTCGGATTCCATCCCCTTCAGCCCCCTGTCGTAGATCGCTCGTGCACCGTCGTGACGGCTCACGCCCGCTGTTGCTCTTCACGGGACCCAGAACGCGGCGCTGACTATCCAGAAACCAACTATCAGCGCTGAAATCGAGTAGTAACGAACCAGCGGAAACCTCGCAGCCGAGCCCATGACTCGCTCACAAAATCTCCAAGAGGAAAACGTCAAATCTGCGTCAAGACCATCGTCCTGGATCTCTGTACATGCGTCACTCGGTGGGCCTCGCCACTAAGGGCTACTCAAAACTTGGGGGGCCGCCCCTCGCCCCTAAGGGCTGCATCGAAACGGGGACCGCCTGGGCTGCCCGGGCGCCTGGGCTCCCTCCCCGTCCCTCCTCCTCCCACCGCAGCCAGATACCCGCCGCCGCACCTCCGACGGTTCTCTCCCCTCCCTCGCACCACAGAGTACAGAACTCCGGAACTCAAACAACTCTTGGTCCCCAAAGGACACCACACTTTGACTGCAATTATCTTTAAATCCGTACGGTCGAAATTCACAAAATTTTCTCCACATCCTCTTATGCAATTTTAGTAGAAGATCTTATGACCCACAAATCCACAAAGCCACAAAGCCACAAAGCCTATCCACAAAGCCACAAACCTTAGACCCACAAATTCACAAATCAACAAACCCTAAACCCACAAACTCACAAACCCACAAACCCTAAAAATCACAAACCCTAAATCCACCAATGTAATTCACAAAACCACAAATTTACAAACCCTAAAACCCACAAACCCACAAACTCACAAATCCACAAACCCGCAAACCCCAAAACTCACTAACCCACCAACCCAAAAACCCACAAACCCACAAATCCACGAATCCACAAATTACACAAACCCTAGCTAGCAATATAACTTAGTGGAGGTATAATTTAGTGGAGGTATTACACTAACACTGGTTATAAGTTAGTTGAAGTGAAGTTAGCTAAGATTATAAGTTAGCGAAATTATAACTTATGAGAGGTGTAACTTATGGGAGGGATGAGTGTAGTAGCATCTAAAGGACTAAGACATTTAGAAGAATGTGGACTCCCTTGGTTTAAAACTACCAAGATTTGAATTTTTGAATATTCAACCATAAGATCTTCTACTAAAATTGCATAAGAAGATGTGGAGAAAATTTTGTGAATTTCAACCGTACGGATTTAAAGATAATTGCAATCAAAGTGTGGTGTCCTTTGAGGGCCAAGAGTTGTTTGAGTTCTGGAGTTCTGGACTTTGTGGTGCGCGGTGCGAGGGAGGGGAGAGAACCGTCGGAGGTGTGGCGGCGGGTATCTGGTTGCGGCGAGAGGAGGAGGGACGGGGAGGGAGCTTACCCGGGCAGCCCAGGCAGCCCCCCGTTTCGATGTAGCCCTTAGGGGCGAGGGGGGCCGCCTCTCTGCCCGCCAGGCCTCGCTGCTCGCCCATGCGCCCTCCCCCGATCCGGTTGAGGCCGACTTCTCAGCCCGACTCTCGATTCCCCGCCCTATCGTTTCCAGAAGACCCGCCTGGCCGCTAACCCTGCTCCGTCCCCGTCAGTTGCAATGCACAATACCCGCCCACACGCGGTTCTTGGCATGGATCCGAAAGCACAAGGAGCTAGAGAATCTCTTGTGTTTCTTCGATCTGCCGCACCTCACGCGCATCAACATTGCTTGGTGGTGACCGATTTCGAGCAGAAGCAAAAGTGGAAATGAAATGCACATGGGTGACATTTTGGTCATAAATCACCCACGGACATGATATGGGATCAAATACAATCACTAACTTGGCCGCCAACGCCTTGCTAAATGAGTAGATGTATCGTACACCATTGCTGGCGTTTTTCCACCTCAAGCTCATGTTTGACGTTTTGCATAAGTTTGAGTTTTAAAGCACACCGCATATTCATGTATATATGCATGTCTACAGGGTTTAGGGTGCCAGAAACTCTAGCTTGTTTAATCCCAAAGATACCGTGACGATTTTACACCAAAAACACTTCAACACTGTTGGATTCTAGTGCAATGAACAAAGAAGGAAACAAAAACTTATATTTCTAGTTCTGACCGTAGGATCTCAATAAAAACTTATTAAGTAGTATTTCAACAGAATTCCATAAACTTTGACCGCACGGATTGAAAGATTATAGTGTTTGAAGTCAAGCATATGGTTCATTTTCTTCCCTGCGTGCAGTGGATCAGCACGCTTTGACTTCACTTGGTGTCAAATTTTTGCACTATATGAGGTCTAAATCCATTACCATCTTGTTAAGCTTGATGTTAGTTCCTTGTAAACCAATTTTTAGGGGTAGAAGACGGGTGTAGCATATTCAAAACAATTGTGCAAGGAATAGAAGTTCGGAATTTGTTTATTCACACTTTAATTTTCTGTGAACTTAACATGTTTTAGATTGGTAATCCAAATGGTCAAAAAGAAGGTTTACACCACATATTATTGTGGGAAAAATAAAAAGTGAAAAATAAAAAGATATCTAAATTTTATTTGGAGAAAAAGAAGTATTTTTGGTACCTTGCCCAACATTGACTGACAATGTGTGAAAATGTTTGACTTGGGTTGGTATGCTATTTTTCACTAAAGACAAGAACTTATTTTGACAACATGAAGGGAAATAATATTACTTGCGAGTATTGAAAATCTCACATTCAACAAAGTGTCCTAGCAAAAGTTTTTGGAGGTGCCCGAGGTGCCCGCTCTCCCCATTTGAAATTCAAAACCCTAAAACTTTTTGATCAAATGTCCAATTTAGGTAAAAACTGTTTTCCTACTAAGGTCTTGGTAATGCCTTTCAATAGTGAAATTTTCAAAGAGGAATGTTGGAAATTGACACCATAGGAACCTGACCAAACTTTCAAGATGCCCATTTTTGACACTTGGTTCTTTAGGGGTTAAAGAAAGAGACTAGGCTTAGAAGGGAATCACCACAATGTTGAGTGGTTTTGCAGCGATACCAGCACCGGTTTAGGTCGGCTCCTCAACATTTGTGACCACAAGTCTATATTTAGAATCTGGAGTCCTTTAACAAGACAATTGAGTTTTCCTGAAAGTCACCAAAATACATTGGATAGGTACCCCAAATCTTAAGGTCTTATGTTAGTAGCCGGGACCACATGCACATGGTGTCTTGGCTTGGGAAAGGTTTGGGGGAACTATTGGTCAACCTTGTGAGAACTTAGGATACTATGGGGAGCTTTAGCTTGCATGGGGTAGGGTCCAAGAACATTGATTGCAAAGCATTTCATTGGTGCTAAAAAAGGCGATATGAAATTTCCTCATGCTTTTTTTTCCGTTTATACATCTCATACTCTTTAGCACCATATTTCTCCTGACTTGCCCACTCGGGAAGCACTTTCAGGAAAACTCTAATGCTGGACCAAAAGCATAATGTACTTCTTAAGCATATTGTATATCCACTACAAGAAAACCCGTGTTGTATCAGTAGGCCCGCGCACATGAGGCTAACGAGGAGCGTGCAACGTCGTATGTGACGGTGCGGAAACGCGGGTTTGCTCTGGCCAACCCTCACGGCCCAGAGTTAATATTTCATGAGGGCTGAGCCCTCACAGATTATTTACCTCACGTTTTCCCCCTGTGGTAAATCCGTCAAGCCCAAAATTAGATCTGTCAGGAAGTCACCACGCAAGTCTATTCGTCTCTCTCCTTTTGCCTCTCTCTATAGAGTTTGTTTCCAACTTTGTCTCTCTCCTTTTGTCTCTCTCCACGGATCTTGTTTCACCACGCAAGTCAAAGTGGCTGTAAATATTGGGTGCCTTGTTGGTCGATGGTGGGGCCCACCCTGATTTATGCGACGTCCGACCCAGCCCTCACAAGGTCCCTGTGCGTTGGCCTAACGTCTACAACGTTGCTGAGTACTCTAAAAATACTCCCCCAAATATTTGCTAAACGCTGTTAATCCTTAAACGTCGGGGTGACCAAAATTTGGTTGTTGGACGGATGTAAAACGCCCGCAAGTAATGAAAAATCATTAGATTCATTCAACTCTTGTTGGGAGAGTTCATTGAATGTGTAAGTAATAGATAATGATGAAACTTGCCTCATTGAGGTAGTCATGATTTATCTAGAGAAGAAATACTTTGTGACATGGATCTTAATGTAGTGAATTTTAGAAACTTCTTGCTTTTGCACTAAATCTGGATTTGATTCATTCAAATGATACTCTTTGAATTTGAACTCAACCAATGAAACAAAGCTTATGAAGTCTAGTATCCATTCCCATTTGAAATTTTGAAGAATACATAAAATTGAATAAGTTATTGCAATTTTAAAATTGGCTTGAAATCGTGGTTGACCAATTTTCTAATTTTAGCCGAACACGGAAGTTTCATTTACCCCACAAGTCTTGTCCCTATAATGTACACCATAGGTGAAATTTTTATAAACTTTTTTTAGCATACTTTGTATTTAATATGAATTTTCTTCACTTTTTCTTCAAAAAATCACAATAAACTCAAGTTTTCAACAAAATAATTGTGATTTTTGTGACGTAAACAAAACATGTGATCTCATCTTTGAAAAATGAAATAAACAAATTTCCACTTATATTTAATAAAACTTAGAGCACATAGTAGTATGGAAATCGGGATGGATGCCATATTCATAGGCTCCATCTTTTAAGGGTTAACGCGTTGCCATAAATATCATAATAAAGCAATGACGCTTGGAGTGAACGGATACTCAACAAAATGTGGACAAATTGATCAATGATGGATCCAATAATAAACTTAGACTCGGATTTCATCTCCAATATGATACAAAAAAATGAGCATATGGGCTACATCCAAAGGATATACATTGGAATAACCTCCCACCAAACATTGCGCCTCACAAAACTATAATAATTGTCACATAGTATTATGAAATCTCTTCAAAACCTATAGAATCCTTTGACACCATCGACGATTATTCTACAAAACCTAAAGATTCTCAATAATCTACATATTCTCCTTAGACCCTAAATATTCTTCCAGGCCCTAAATATTCTCCCATATCCTAAATATTTCCCTTGGATCCTAAAGATTCTCCATATGCACTAAGGATTCTCAAAGACCTTGAAGATTCATTTAGATCCTAAGGATTCCGCTAGACCGTAAACATTCTCGTACACCTTATTTAACAAAATCGAAGGAGGGCAGCCAATCGACTCCGGATGAGGAGGAATGAGAATCACCAAATTAATTAGATGAAAAAATCTCTTGCAAAACATACGAGGCAACAATCTCCAATGATGAAACAAGAGAGACGGTGAGTAGTTCAACAGAGCAAAGTTCAGAAGATATAAGAAACGGCCTTTGTCGACAAAGAATCAACGAAACTTAACTGAGTCCAAAACACCATAATACACCAAAGGTTTAAGGTTTTGGAAATGAGGCGATTATTTCTAAATTGAACAAAAACAATGCAGCTAAGAGGGTGGTCGGCAGACAACCAACGAACATCGTATCACGGGACGTGGCGTCGAGGGCCTCTCCGTATTGTAGTTTTAGTGTAGATTAGTTTGTTACTAATCTTCGTATGTTTAGGGACATATGGCGGCGCACCCTATTCATCCGTGGATGACTTTCATCCAGTTAGGGTTGCGTGTGTGTGCGTATAGCGCCGCACTTGTCCTTGACTTGACGTCTTTGTCAAGTCAAGCTTTGTGAGTGAGAGTGGAGAGTATTGTTGAGAGTTGCTTGTAAGTGGCGGTTTAAGCCATTAGTAAAGTCTCATGCTTTCCATTTGTACTTCACACTCGTTGATTCACCCATTGTGGTGTGCGTGACGTTTGACTACTCTTGTGATATGCAACACATTCACTTGACAAAGACCTTTTCTTATTTCTCCTATATTATTATCATTTTTGCATTAAAAGATTTTTTAGAAGATGGGAAGAGGAGTAGAAGAATAGTGGATTACTTAGTGCTTAATATTTTGCAATAACTAGTGAAATTTAGTATCTTAAGTTGGTGTCCACTTTGAGATTTTTTTTTAGAGAGTCTCTGGATTCTCTAGTTGGAGGCGGTGGCCAAGGAAGGACGTTGGACAGTGGGCCGGGGAACATCAGGAACATCGGGGAGCACCGAGGGAGCGAACTTCCTTTGGGAACGCAGCCTGGTGGTGGTTAAACCCGCCGGCTGGCCGTTGACCAGGGGTCGAAGCCAATGAGAAGAGAATCTGACGCGGACAGAATCTCGAGACTCACGAGTCCACATCCACGGCGCACAAAAGAGGGCACGTGGAGCATGGGACAACAAGGACGGGGGACCCGAATTGTGCACGGTCAAGGGAGCACTCATTGGACGACGTCTGCGAGATCAAAGGCTAGGAAGTAAGGAGCGAGGGACGTATTTGCGTTAGGTTTTGCGACTTTGAGGCATCCACTGTAGGCGTGTGCCAGTGGCGCTGTCTCTTTTATTTTCCTGCTTTTATGTTGTTGGGGGAGAGGATCCGGGTTGGATTTCTGGATTCTGGTGCGGTACCTCCCCCGTGTTGCGGGCTTGTTGTCGGTGTTTTCCGGTGGCCCCATTTATTGTTGTGCTAGCTTGTGATAGGGTACCGTAGGGATGAAGTCGGAGTAATGACCGGCAAGACCTTTTCATGTGGGGGGATGTGGTTGAACCTGTGTTAGCTGGAGGTGATGACCGGTAAAGCACATAGCTTAGTGATTTTGCAGGTGCAGGTTGTCCGTCCGTACCCTTTCCCTTTAGATAGCACCCATAGATAGTTACCTGGGGGATTTTTGTTTATGGTGAGTACGAGAAGTCGGTATTACCGTTCTCCCTCACCAGATTCTCCGAAGAGTGCACCGGCTTTAGACTTTGGACCAGGGTCGATTACCGACAAGGCTTTTGAGCCTTATTCGGCGTTGGATACCGACCGTAGGCTTCGAGTTTGGAGTGTGGGCACGTTTGACAACATGGAGGACGATCACCGCCACGTTGTGCGTGATCGTTTCTCAGGTCGGGCTCGGGGCATCTCCCTACCCGATTGGCGGCTCCGTTTCCAGACATGGATGAAGGAGAAGCGTCAGCGTTCACCGTCTTTCAACGACTGGTACGCTTTTGAGCTTTTGCCCAATATTTGGAGCTGGAGGCGCTCGAGACCTATGGGAGGTGGTCGGTATTGCATGCAGAGGAGTTGCGTCCGGTTGAGGATTACCGACGCGACCGGGTGGAGTTGGTGACTACGCTCAAAGAGAGCGCCGTTGCTCTTGTCCCGACCTTTACCGATCAACCCAAGGAGGAAGGAGGCTCCTCCAGTGAGGATTCCAAGCAGAAGGGCATTGCCATTGTAAATGAGGCGTTCGGTATGGGGGCCATGTCGCGTTTGGCCCAGGCCACGCGGGCGGCATTGGTGGCCGTTGGTCCGCCACCAGTCTTTGACCCTCTGGCGCGGTTCATGGCGCACTTGGAGGTGGAGTATGGAGGATTCCGGCGTGATCAGATGCAACGCATCCAGAATGTCCGCCGTGAAAAGGAGGACACGCCGCACACCATGTATACCCGATTGGCGGGGTTGGCGGCGGAGGCCGGTGATGTTTTCACGGAGCGCCAACTTGTGAAGATTTTTATCTCCAAATTGGACAAGAGGATGGTGGACTTGATTACCCCTCGTCTTCTTTTTTATTATCACAACAACGCCAGTTTGGCTTGGGCGTTTGCTGAGGTGGAAGCGCTTGATAGAGCGTTGGGCGTGTCCGAGGCCACAGACTTGGTCACGTCATTGATAAACGCTCCCAAGTCCAAGAAGCTTCCAACTGCGACGAGTAGCTTGGCGGAGGCACAACCTGAAAAGGTTGTGCATTGTTGGGCTTGTGGAGAACCCAATCACACCAAAGGGGACCCGAACTGTTCCAAGAAGAAGAGGGCAGAGAAGGGGAAGGTGAAGCCCAAGACCAAGGCGGCCAAGTTTGGTGACAAGGTTGCGGGCAAGGGGAAGAAGCTCGTTACTTGTTCTCACTATGGCTGGTCCCGCCATAGCAATGAAAACTGCTTTGTTCTCCACCCGGAGAAGCAGCCGGGTTCATCACGGGAGAAGGACTTGGAGGCCAAAGTGGCGGAGTTGGAGAAAAACTTGAATGCGAATGCTTCTTTGGGACAAGTGGTGAACGCACGGGCTCCAATGAAGGGTCGTGGTTCGTCATCAGCCATAGATGCCTATTTGTATAGCGCTTCCGGGGAGGTTGTGGCTGCAGTTGCTACTCGTGCTCAGACCACCGCACAGGCGGTGTCACCTTCATCCAGTGTACCAAGTATCAGTGGTCGTCCACGTCACGTGGGGTTACCAGACCACATTGGTCAGTCACGGCTACCACTGTCGTTTGGCATTGCGGATGCAGCTGCTACTGGTGCTTCGCCCCCTTTGACTACCGTACCACTAGTTTCTTCCACTCATGTGGATGCCGTACATTCCTTGGCGTACAAGGTGTTGCGCTTGCCGGTGTTTGCTAGCGTGGACTTTTTGACACCGGATTTTCAACCATCCGGTGTATTCCACTTGGCGGGTAGTATGTTAGAGGGCAAGGTGCCCATGCCATCATTAGAGGTGTCAGAGGCAATGACGACTCCACCCACCTAGGAGGATTTGGTGGCAATGCAGGCCAAGTTGGCAGCGGAGGCTATTTCCGCGTTTGAGGCCAATGTCACTTCCTCTCTTATGGAGCAGTCCTCCAAGGATCAATACTTGATCTCTGGAGTGGCTTATTTGTCTGACGTTGTAGCCCGGTCAGTACGGGAGCGACGTAGTGTGCGTCCAGGGGTGGTACGCTTGGTAAACGATGACTGAGTCATGGTGGTTGGTCGTACGAACGGTAACCCCACTCGAGCTACCCCCTTTCGTGTTATGTTGGACTCCGGAGCTCAGCCAGTGATGATTTGCAAGCAGATAGCCCAAGATTTAGGTCTAGGTGCTTCGGAACTCGAGCCTTGCCCATTCACGATTGTTACATCGGTTGGGGGCACAGAGAAGGCCATGGGCTACAACCGACATCCGTTGCAGTTGATGTTTGGCGTGGGATCTGGTCCGTTGTTCTCCCATGTCTCCCTTCAGTGCGCTGTGACTGGTGCCACCAACTATGATATTTTGGTGGACCAGCAGGCACTATATCCACTTGGATTTGGGTAGGATAACTGGACGGAGGAGGCGTGGATTAGGCCACGGTGGTCTGCCGGTGATGGCAGAAAGGAGCTCATCTCCGTCCTCTTCGCTGCTAGCGCGGTGACTTTGACAACGGACGCTATGTTTGGATGCAGTGCTCTGGCATCGGACTTGCCGTGTGGTTCTTCACTTTTGGAGGAGACATATGCATTTATGTCTAGGGTGGAGGATTCACGCGAGCACCCACCATTGGCGATCCTTGCACGTCATTGCAAGGATTTGCTTCCGCCGTGGAGGACGTCGTTGGAGCTCACTTGTCGGAGTGAAGAAATTGTAGACGCTCTTGATGCTCCACTGCTGTCAGTGGACTCTTCCACTCCGTTATTGGCTCGCACTATTCAGTGGTGACCACCGGATGAGGATATTTTCCTTGTGGAGTTATTTGCCGGTATTGGTACGGGGCTCGCGGTTGTGTTAGAGGCCGGGCTCAAGGTACGACGGTACATCCACGTGGATAGTGGCTTTGCAGCCAACCGTGCCGCTCACCATCACATTCAGCGTCTTCTGGCGTTGTATCCAGAGCAGTTACCACCTTCTGCGATTCGAGGGTGTTTTGGCATGTTGCCACGTGATGTGACAATGATCAGTGAGGATGATCTTCGCCGGTTAGATCACGTGGACTTAGTGATTGCAGGATGGCCTTGCCAAGGCCATTTACGAGCGGGCACTGGACGTGGCTTGGATGATCCACGGTCGGGTCTCTTTGCAGATTTGCTCATGCTCATCCAGTGGTGAATTACCCACCAATCGACACCACCGGGGTACATTTTTTAGAATACATTTTTGAGAATTTTTGGGGGATACACGGACAAAGGTGCGTGAGGATGGGGCGTACATCCATCACCTTCTTGGTCCCCCTACGTTTGTTGATGCCGCGGCGTTGGGATCTTACGCCCATCGGCCACGTTGCATTTGGACCAACATGGCATCATCTACGACGCTCACTTCTGCACTTGCTCAAGTGCAACGGCCCGTGCGCCGTGAGGTCGATGACATTTTGGATGACCACCGTGTATCCACGGAGGTTACCAAGGAGGATGAGCCACCATTGGCAGTGGTCAACCGCGTTGGTTTCACTCGGGGGGCATTTCCCACCTTGATGTGCTATCTGGGCTCTTTTGCCTTCAGGACACGTGGTCCGGGCATGGTTTGGGATTCTTCTTCCCAAACTTACGAGGAGCCTTCTACCGATGAGAGGGAGCGGGCGATGGGCTTTTTGACAGGCACCACTGCCGCACCGGATCTTTCTGAGGGCCAACGCCGTTATTTGTTGGGTCAAGTCATTGACCTCAACACCCTCGTTTGGGTATGTGGCCTCTGTTTTGCCGCTCAACGCCGTTCGAGTGACCATCCACGCGTGCTGGGGGCAGACTCTGATGGTCAGGGGACAGCGATGCGACATCTCACAGAGATCGAGGAAGCGGAGTTGCTTTTTCGATTGAAGAGGCATGCGGCTGAGAAGCTTCGTGCTCAGCGTATCTTTGCAGCCTTGGCAGAGGACTTTGGCCGTGAGGATGCTCGGGATATCTTTTCCCAGTTTTATCATCACGACACGGGATTTTCTGTAGATCCCGTGAGTGAGGGGTCTGGGGGCATTAATGCCCTCTCTGCTATCAAGTAGCAATCACCGGCCGTGCCGGTACGCGGTGAGTCTTCTACGGTGGAGAAGGAGACCACGGAGTTTGATGATTGGCCTTTGGATTTGGGGCCGCATCTTACCGGTGCCGAGGCACAAAGGGTATGAGCGTTTATACGTTCGTATCGTAGTTGTTTTGCCTTTAATTCCATGATTTGGAGGGCTACAAAGGCAAACCGATTCACATTCAGTTGGAGGACGACCACCCGATCTTCCGACGACCGTACAAGCTCAGTCTCTCTGAGAAAGTTGGGGTTGAGACTCGTTGTCAGGAGTTGTTGGCCGTTAGCTTGATTGAGCTCTCCAACGGCGAGTACGCTTGTGCCACGGTGATGCCATCGAAGGACATCTTTGGCAACTAGACGGAGAAGCGGATGTGTGGGGATTATAGGCCGGTCAATTGTAAGACCAAGTCGGATCGGTATCCCATGCCCACGCCAGAGCAGTTGTTTGATGCGGTGGGACATGCCAGAGTATTTAGTACTCTGGATTTGCGGTCCGGTTACCACCAGTTACCATTGACGGTGGACGACCACGTGAAGACCGCGTTCTGGGGAGTTGATCTGGGTGGAAGAGATCAACACTACCATTGGAAGTTTCTTCCATTTGGCCTCAGGAACGCACCCGCTGAGTTTCAGAAGGTGATGGACCGGGTGTTGACCGGTTTACCGTTCGCCCGATGCTCATTGATGATGTTATCATTTTTAGTAGCAGCCCACAGGAGCATGTAAGGCATCTTCAAGCGGTATTCGAGAGGCTACGGCAGTGGGGATTGCGCTTGCACCATGGCAAATGCAAATTCTTCCATGATCGGTTGCCATACTTGGGACATATGATTGTTCCAGGAGGTCATGGCGTGCAGCAGGCGAAGGTTGACGCAGTGCAGAAGATCCCAGCCCCAATCGACGTGTCATGGCTTGGAGCTTTTCTTGGCCTGGCGAATTACTATCGCCGATTTGTCAAGAACTTCAGCTTGATTGCCAAGCCGTTGACTATTCTCACGGGGATGGATCAGCCATGGACTTGGGGACGGGAGCAGCAGTAGGCGTTTGCTACTTTGAAGCTGAAGCTCGGTTCAGCGCCTGTACTGCGGCGTCCAGATGCTACACGACCTTTCCACTTGCACACCGATTGGAGTGCGGCAGGATTGAGAGCCGTGTTGACTCAAAAAGATGATGAGGGACGGAAGTACGTTGTGGCGTTTGCTTCTAGGAGCAACAACAACGCGGAGTCCAATTATTCATCCTATGAGGGGGAAGCCTTGGCCGTGGTTTGGGCCATAGCTCATTTTAGGCCCTACTTGTATGGCAATGTTTTACCTTGGTGACCGACCACCAGCCTTTGAAGTGGCTCATGGAGTCTGACAAGCTTACTGGCAAGCTTGCCAGGTGGGCTTTGTTGATTCAGGAGTATGATTTTGAGGTTGTACACCGGGCGGGCATCGCAAACTTAGATGCGGATGGTCTATCTCGCAATCTAAGTCCATCGGAGGAGGATTTGACAGGTGGCATGGGGACTGTGACAGAGAGTCAGTCCCGGGGTGGCATGGAGCAGCCTACCTCACATTGATGTCCGGATCCACATCGACGTTGCCTGATATGGCAGCAGATGAGGAACCGGACAAGGCCTAGGTTGTTAGCGACGTGTGGGAAGACGTTCCAGTCTTGCACAAGCTGCAACACGGTACACTTCCGCCCGCTCTTTCGGCCATGGAGCGCGATCGAGTTGGACATCAGATAGCGAGGTTCCCTTGGGAGAACGGCCTTCTATTTCGGTTGTGGCCGGATGGAACTAGGCGCATAGTTCCAAGACCGGATCAGAGGGCTTCGTTGGTACGGCAGGTACACGAAGACCTTGGTCATTTTGGCGTGCGGCGGACTCACTCGATGTTGCGCAGCCAGTATAGGTGGACCGGCATGTATCAACAGGTCGCCACGTACGTTTCACAGTGTGAAGTCTGTGATCAGGTCAGATCCAACTTCAACACCTTGTCACCACAGTTGCAGCCTTTGCCCATCATGAGTTTGGGCTACCGTTGGTCTCTTGATTTTGCCGGACGGCTTGTTGTCACCCCACGTGGAGCCAAGTACGTGTTGGTGATGGTGGAGCACTTCAGCAAGTGGATTGAGCTTGTAGCACTACCACAAAACTCCTCGAAGTTGGCGGCCATGGCATTCCTTGACCGGGTGCTGGCTCGTTTTCGAGCCCCAGCTGAGGTGTTGACAGACCAAGGACAGGAGTTTTTGGGGGCTTTCGAGGCTTTGTGCACCAAGGCTTTGATTGACCACCGTACCACTTCTCGGGATCATCCGGAAGCGGACGGTTTGGCGTAGCGTGGACTACGGAAGTATGGATTACTTCAGGGTGGCCACCGTGATTGGGATCTGATGATACCTTGGATCGCCATGGGATACCGATTTAGCCGGCAGGCCTCTTTGGCCGCTTTCAGTCCGTATCAGTTGTTGTACGGACGGGAGCCGATCCTACCTAGTTCTGTACGGGAGAAGTTGGCCCCAGTTGTGGACTTGGATGATCCAGAGGTTTGGATCTAGTGTCTACATGATCGGGCGCAGTTCTTCAAGCAGGCCATGCCAATGGCCATGGAGAATTTATCTGTTGCTCAGCATCGCGACACGTTACGGTACGCTCGCATTCGTAGCGGCGCTTACCGACCTCAGTTGCGGCGTTTCTCCACTGGAGATTACGTTTATTTGCAGCGTGAGGCGCCTACGACGTTGGACGTCAAGGCGGGGCGCACCATTCTTCGTGTGAAGGATGTATTGCCTAGTAGCATCTTGTTGCTGGAAGGCAAAGATGGCCAGGAGTGTCGGGAGCACTCCAAAAATTGCGGGCCCTGCCATTTGCCCATTGATGGCTCCGTGCATCATGAGTTAGTTGTTGTGCCACAAGGTCTTTCCTGTTTTGTATGTGGTGAGAAGAAGGGCGTGGCTACTATATTGCTTTGTGACCATTGCCAGCATAGTTGGCATATGGCTTGCTTAATGCCGCCTCTTTCTACTCTATCGTCCGGAGATTGGACTTGCCCTCGTTGTCGGAGGTCTTCGAGCCACGTTTCACCCGATGAAACGCTTTGAATTCCTCGTGGACTTGTCACCGTGTGGTGCGTTGCGATCCAGTTGGAGTTTCCTAGTTTCAATTCAAAGATAGGCAACGTAGAGATTGACCAAGGGATTGGCATCAAAGTTGCCTAAGGAGATTATAGATGGGACTCACATTGCACCCGGCCTACCCTCTCTTTGTAACTTCTCCATATGCTTATTGATTTGGCGACGCGCGACATCTTCGACTGGATGCGTATAATTGTTGCAGCGACATCACCGTCGGTTCAGTCTTATTAGTGTTGTATAGTCCTAGCTGGATAGAGGGTCTCTTTATCCACTAGGGGGGGCACTTGAGGGTGTATTATGTATACTTGTTTTAGTGTATGTTTTTTGTTTATTTGATGTTGGTTAGGACTCTCAGTCTGTTGTGGTTATCGATCTTTCTTTACACGACAGTTGTCACGGGACGTGGCGTCGAGGGCCTCTCCGTATCGTAGTTTTAGCGTAGATTAGTTTGTTACTAATCTACGTGTGTTTAGGGACATATGGCGGCGCACCCTATTCATCCGTGGATGACTTTCATTCACTTAGGGTTGCGTGTGTGTGCGTATAGCGCCGCACTCGTCCTTGACTTGACGTCTTTGTCAAGTCAAGCTTTGTGAGTAAGAGTGAAGAGTAGTGTTGAGAGTTGTTTGTAAGTGGCGGTTTAAGCCATTAGTAAAGTCTCATGCTTTCCATTTGTACTTCACACTCGTTGATTCAACCATTGTGGTGTGCGTGACGCTTGACTACTCTTGTGATATGCAACACATTCCTTGAGGGTATATTACGTATACTTGTTTTAGTGTATGTATTTCGTATATTTGATGTTGGTTAGGACTCTGGATCTGTTGTGGTTATCGATCATTCTTTAAACGACAATTGTCTTCTTATCGCGTACCACATTCTGAAAACATCAAAGTGGATGGCGAGCAGCCAAAAACTGCTCAAGAACGATTCCGAAAAGCTTGCCATCACCAAAACGGTGACTTTGCAAGAGCTTCAAAGACAAAAAATACACGGCAAAGTAAATCCGTGAAGATGAGGCAACAACTACAGGAGAAGACGTCGGTGGGCAGCCGATAAACAAAAGAGGTTAATCAAGAGTGTCATCTTTGCAACTCAAAGAAACACCACCCGTCTCTAATGATGCGATTGCGGCACTCGCTGCATCTGTAGAGATGAGGTGAGTTCTTAGAGGACCCTTTTTGTTGTAAGACGGGTATTAATGCGAGTACAGAACAATTGTGCAATCCAATATTTTAGGGAGGCAGTTCTCCTTTTCCCATCTCCTGTTCCAGCATTCCCTTGTAGTGACCTTCTTCGATTTCTGCCGTTCTTTCACAGGAGTCCACCATTCAACATTGGATTTCCGACAGTTTGGACAAGATGACAAATTGGCACACTCGAGGACTTGACCCATCCAGACAGGTAGAGGGTCTTTGTTACATGGTCAACAGAGGACAAAATCACCAAGCAAGACATCACGGAAAGGATTGAATGACAATCGTGGATGACTGAGCTCAGGATTGCAAAAAGAGAATACGTCGGGATCATCTTCCGAAGTGTTGTCACGAAGAATATCAAGGACTCCTTTCGCATGACATCCCCGGGCATGATCAACTGTCCATTCAGTTGAAGGCCAAAACCCCTCTTCAAGTGCATCCGGGTTTCGGGAGAACGAATCAGATATAATCTGGTGAATTCGTGCCCCATAAGAAATATGGCGCAATTTCCTGCGCATATCTCTTATCTCGAGTCATATGAGATTTCTAGAACTCTATATACTTTGCAATGTTGTTTTTGATGAAAGACTGCTTCTCGCTCACCAAACTTGTCATCGTGACTTCCTTCTCAGGATTCTACTTTGACAAATTAACCCGCATGTCACCCCAAAGGGGCTTAAACGGAACTAGCTTCGGGTCTCCAACAAGGAGTTTGGGATCTCTGTGCGCATCCGCCATCGATATTCTTATAGGCTTACTTGCGTAAAGCGATGCGATAGACAACCGCACCAAACAAAGTAAGGGAAGACCATGAGGGTCGTCGGCGGACCGCCGACATAGCTAGAAAGCAGCAAGTGAATAAGGACGACGAGTGATTCGGACACGAGAGGACATCGGGAGCGGCTTACCTGGGAGAAGCCAAGAAGGTCTGTCGCACATTTCTTGTACCGCATGACCGGCCAACCAATGTCCTCGCCTTCCTCTTCAATGTAGAACTTAAAGACGTGCATTTTACCAAGTCCGACAATTTTGTTACTGTTCTCGTCATGGCAGCATGTGAGGTAGTTCTTGAAGTCCGCAACCTCCTGCACAAAGTCCAGGATAAAGGCCACCATCTTCTGAGAGTCCATTAATGCTTTCATGACGTCCGCCAAACAATAAGTGTTCTTTCGTTTGATGAGTTTAGAAAGGTAGCTGAAATGAGCATCAATGTCTTCATGAGTGTGTCCAACAATCAAGAAGCTAACAATGACTTCTTTAAATTTTTGTCAGGTCGTGAAGAGGGAGAAAAATGCCATAAGAAACTTGTTCTTATTATCCTTTTCGAAGTTGTGAAGCTGGAGAAACAACTTCCTTGGAAGTGGAATCTGAGGGCGTCCTGGATTGAAGCAAGTTAGAGGATCACCTTTGGACTCTGGTATAGAGGAACTATATCTGGACTTACCACGGAGAAGAGCTTTAAAAGAAATTTTGCGGGGGAGTGGTAAAAAGCTCTTTTGACTCTCGTAGCGAGAATCGTTCAAGAGCCCTCAAAACTCAACAGATTTACAATATTCTGAAATTTGAGTCACCCGGCCAAAGTGAAGTTGAGTAGTGAGCATATGCACTGTCACCATGACCATGCGTAAGCATCCCAGTACAAGAAACACGTGTCTACCACTGACTCTACCTAAGTCTGGCAGTAGCTTTGATTATCCGTTGCATGCTTGGAATGGCGGTCTTTGCGATATCCATTTTGTTATGAATGATGCAGAGGAACTTGGAAGGGTACTGAATGGACTTCTCTGTCCACCCAAAGTAAACATTTTGACAAGCCCATTGATGGTTTAGGTGTCGGTTCCTATCTTCACTGAGACCCTGCCACTTGTCCGAGCCGCGGAGATCTTATATACCAAAATCCAAAATCAAACCCTATTGCCAACAACATCATCTAACGATTATGTGCTTTAATTCTCAAACACGTCAGCACTAGTCACATGGCAACACTAGTTAGAACTTAGTTGAGGTTATAGTTAACTAAAATTATAAGTTAGTGGCATTATAACTTAGCAGATGTATAACTTATGGAAGGAATGAGTGCACATTAACCCTTTGGCGCCCAGTGCATATTTCTGCCAAACCAAGATATCTGATTAATTATTTCTTTGAACTAACTTTGATAGAAATTCAATGACTAAATTTAATGTCTAACCTCACTAAATTGAACTCAAACACTCCAAAATCAGCAAAATACCCTCCACAATTTTACTGTAGGAATTTATACAGTAAAATTTGTACATTGAATAAATTCCTCCAAATTCCTCTAAATTTTACCTTTATATCCTCTAAAATCCGCAATTTTCATTGTCAATTCCTGCAGTTAGATTTGTACATTGCATGAAAGAGGTTTAGATGTGCTCTAGGTTAATAGCTTTGCATTGACATATCATATGTGAAGTAAAAATTTATACATGATTATTGATGATTTCTTAAACTTTTGTTTATGTGATTTTATAGAAAAATGTTCCAAACTTATACAAATTAAATCGGAATTTTTATATGCACTGAGAGTGATAAAAAAATCACAAAATAATGGAGAGTTTCTTAAAGACAAATTTCAATCAAAAGTTCATAGCAAAATCATTTTGCATGTGTATGAAATATGACATAGCATGTGGTATGGTATTTGTTGGTATTAAGAGTATTTGATGTGTTTTGCAATATATTCCTAATTTTTCACGAGTATTGTAACTCCAATTCTTGCAGAGTGCACATATAATGTGTGCGCAATTCAAAACTTCAAATCATACAATCTAATTCCTCACGGATTTCATGCAAATTGAGATATATCACATACATTTGGGTCTCGTGGGCTCCAAAGGATTAAACAAAAGTGGGGCCAATTGGCACTAAAAAACAAATTAGTAACGACATGGTCACGAAATAGGAGGCTTTCCATGCTAGGGCGTATGATCTGGATTCCATAGGACATCCCAAGCTAATAGTAGCCTCCACGTAGCCCATATGGCATGGATCATTGAACGCTTTGCTCAATAAGGATGTCTGTTGTCCCTAAATTCCTCCCATACATCATGGTTTGTGCATTGTAACATGTGTTCAAATTTCATAATGGTATTGGTATCATAACTACAGGAATACCGTAGGATAATTGTGCAACTATCTGTGGACATGCAGCTTCCATGGACGTATTCTGCATCTATCTACGAACTGTTCAAATGTCAATGACACTTTTAGTGTAGTCAATAGTAGCTGTTCACTTGCTGATCGAAAGAAGCAAATTATCCTACGCAAACTGTTCACAGTTTCATTGACACATACTATTGTAGTTCTATCTCAAGAGGAAAGTAGTCAAATCCTCTCACAGATCATTCTCCACATGTATTCAACTCTGAAACTTTCGATTTGACTGTATGTTTCAAAGACTGACCACCAAATGGTCTTTACAAATTAGCAAGAATCCTCACCTTACAAAGTTTGCATGCAACACTCGCTGGCTGTATTATTGCAGTAATTCAGCACCTTTCATTGTTATCAGTGGTCCCTGGAACCTCTATCATTGCTGCAATTCAGAGCCTTCCATTGTGGTCCCTCTAGTCTCGTACTGTACTCATGTGGAGTATAGCACGATCGCCAGTCTACGAAAGAACAATAAAAAATTGGAAATCTTGAAGCCAACAGAATAAAGAAAGACTAAATGACTCTTGGTGATGTTTTAATAAAATCGAGTTTATCTAGTGGGCGGCGAACATGCTGTGATGCTATGGTATCTCGATTTTTTATGTACTGTACATGACAAGAAGTGTTCACCTTAACCCGTACATGCAGGCAGTATTTTATTCTGTAGAATACAAATAATGTAATAAATTTAGCAAGACTTACACCTTTGGATTGAAGACTCTGCACCTAACCTCTTTCATTCGGAGGTAATTTCAATATCTCAACCTTATCATGTTCAAATACAACACTATATATGTAGAATACTATGGCCACCAGTGGCACCTTTTGATGCTAAAGGGTTGAAATGCATGGATCAATATGGAATTATCATACGTTCAATGCAGTTTTGGCACCGGAACCTAGATGCCAAAGTCATTATTTTTCCTTACATAGCCATTCAGACACGATCAGTATATTCTAGGCATTACATGGATATCACCTAGGCACCACATGGGTATTACCTAGACAAATTTATTGAATTTTTCAAAAATAACGGATATTCTCCATTGTGAAAAAATTATGTATAAAACTGAAGTGCACGTAGGGTGTGCCATCCATAGTCCTCAATAACGAATGACATTTTGTCCTTTGGAAGACTTTTACATTTTGGGTAGGTACATATGATGTCAATTTTGATATAAAAAGTTTGATTTGATTTATTGAGTTGTGGCGTAATACTGACTTTATGGAAATGTGAACCTCTTCCACATTGGACCCTAGAATAAAAGTACTCCTATTCTAAGAGCAAATTATTAGACTTTGGATAGCTCCATTTAGTTGCAACCCCCTAAAAACATTCAGCTTTTGATCTTATATAAAGATTATAATTTTATTATGATATCTATAATATGATTTAGAAACCCTTATCTTAGTGTAAAATTTAAGTTTTAACACTAGTCAAACATTTTCACACCTTCTTGACAAAGGTACCAAAAAACTTCTTTTCTACATTAAAAATGGAGATTTTATATTTCTTTTAGTTTTGATTCCTATTATCACCTTGTATGATACAATATTTGACATCAAGTAAAGTCATAGATTTGTTGACTCTCTCAACACAGGAAAGAAGAAAAATAAACCTTTTTTGCACTTCAAACACTATACTCTTCCAATTGTGTGCCATCAAATATTGAATTTAAGGAACTGCAAATCAGTTTTTAATCAGTTTATACAAGGATCCCATCATCCATGGATCAAAACCAAAATGAAGTTTTTCTTTCTCTCCGTTGGCTTTGCACTTAAAGAATGCAGTTTCTGGAATCTTGGATTGTTGTGATGAGAAGTAGTCAAGGAACTTTAGTAGTTAAGAATTCTCAAGATTAATATTTCTTTTGTTGCCTCCCAAGGTTTTGTTTTACAAGTACAAACTTTGATGAGTGGAGCACTTTACTTCAAAGTCCAAACTCAATGATAATCTAATTCATACTTACTTTCATGTGATTGAAAACATTAAAAAATGTATTGTTTAAATAAAGAGTTTCTGAAGCTTTAGCAAGCATTTTAATGCTAAGAAAAGAAACAAGTTTCAGTTCTGTTTTGTTTGTAAAATTTTGGACAAATCATTCTTAGATGTAGTATTATTTTCACATAATTGTGTTGAATGCAAATGTGCTCTTGGGAGATTCCTCAAGGAAGTTAGGGTTAATATTCTTTCTATTAGGTTCGAGATGACCCCAAACTACCTGGGTGATAGTGTGAGATATCCTAAGACATGAGGTTGCAGGTTTGATTCTTGGGAGTAAAATCTTCTCCCACATTACGGGACCGCCGCAAGTTGTCAACTCGTGTACGCCAAAATATATATTCTATCAAAAAAGCTATGTATTATTTCTATCAAAAAGCTTTTGTAAATTTATGAATATTCACAACTCTAAACTCCAACCGCATCGTATACGGCGGTTGTTGTAGAGGCCTACCCTCTTTGTCTTCCCTCGAGTCCACCGCTTGTATCTACCACAAGAATAGATAGTTGTTGCCACAGGCTACTGTTATAATGAAATGGCAAGCTGATTGTACAACAACAAGTCTTGTACGAGATCATTTTCCTCTCCTCCGGCCTTTGAATGCATGAAACCAAGTAATGCCACTTTACCACAAGTCTTCTACAAGATCATATTTCTCTTGTCCCCTGTCAATTATGAATCTATTCAAATGTACTTTATCACAGACCACTCTACAAACAGTCAGTAGAATGGATGCAGAATACGTCCATGGAAGTTGCATGTCCACAGATAGTTGCACAATTATCCTAAGGTATTCCTGTAGTTATGATACCAATACCATTATGAAATTTGAACACATGTTACAATGCACACACCATGTTGCATGGGAGGAATTTAGAGACAACAGACATCCTTATTGAGCAGAGCGTTCAATAATCCATGCCATATGGGCTACGTGGAGGCTACTATTAGCTTGGGATGTCCTATGGATTCCAGATCATATGCCCTAGCATGGAAAGTCTCCTTATTCCGTGACCATGTCGTAACTTATTTGTATTTTTTAGTACCAATTGGCCCCACTTTTATTTAATCCTTTCGAGCCCACAAGACCCAAATGTATGTGATATATCTCAATTTGCATGAAATCCGTGAGGAATTAGATTGTATGATTTGAAGTTTTGAATTGCGCACACATTATATGTGCACTCTGCATGAATTGGAGTTACAATACTCGTGAAAAAGTTAGGAATATATTGCAAAACACATCAAATACTCTTAATACCTACAAATACCATACCACATACTATGTCATATTTCATACACATGCAAAATGATTTTGCTATGAGCTTTTGATTGAAATTTGTCTTTAAGAAACTCTCCATTATTTTGTGATTTTTTTATCACTCTCAGTGCATATAAAAATTCCGATTTAATTTGTATAAGTTTGGAACATTTTTGTATATAATCACGTAAACAAGAGTAAAAAAATCATCAATAATCATGTATAAATTTTTACTTCGCATATGATATGTCAATGCAAAGCTATTAACCTAGTGCACATCTAAACCTCTTTCATTCAGTGTACAAATCTAACTGCAGGAATTGACAATGAAAATTGCGGATTCTGGAGGATATAAAGGTAAAATTTGGAGGAATTTGGAGGAATTTATTCAATGTACAAATTTTACTGTATAAATTCCTACAGTAAAATTGTGGAGGGTGTTTTGCTGATTTTGCAGGGTTTGAGTTTAGTTTAGTGAGGTTAGACATTAAATATAGTCATTGAATTCTATCAAAGTAAGTTCAAAGAAATAAATAATTACATAACTTGGTTTGGCAGAAATATGCACTGGGCCCCAAAGGGTTAATGTGCACTCATCCCTTTCATGAGTTATACCTCTGCTAAGTTATAATGCCACTGCTAAGTTATAATGCCACTAACTTATAACCTTAGCTAACTGTAACCTCAACTAAGTTATAACTATTGCTGCCATGTGACTAGTTTTGACGTGTGAGAATTAAAGCACAGAATCGGTAGATGATGTTGTTGTTTTATGTTTTTGAGACCAATCAATTACTATATCACTATATCACTCAACAATGCTACTATTCCTTCACATGTCACTATTCAATAACAACAAGATCATTATTTAATTATAATAGTGCGACAATCCTTACATGTGCAGTCATCTTCCATTCAAGACTGTTTTAATTGGGTTTTAAACACTTTTTGAACTTTTCAACCATCCAACTTGCCTATGAACAGGGTACAAGAGGGGCAACTCAAGTCGGCATGGTCATATGACATTTTCACATGCCATTTGACGTGGCACTTGATGCTAGGACAATTTTAGGACATGATAGTAGGTGGATGGAGATGAAATTGTGCTGAAGTTACCAAGTCCTCTACTAAAGTCTAAAAACACCACTAAGTTCTAACTTTAGACCTCTACTAAGTTCTTACCACCTCCATCCACCGGCGCTAGATTTGGCTATAACTAATGGGAGGGATGAGTGTACCACCAAATAGTAAATCCATGGACCACATTTCTTGTGGATTTCTCACCTACTTAACCTGATTTCATCTAGTTACGTCCATCTTGTTAACAATAAAAAATAATAATAATAATGGACAATACAGAAGAGAAAAAAAAAAGTTTTCAAAAATTGGGATACCCATATGGCTCCACATTGCTAAATAAGGATGCTGCACCATGGCACAGTCATTATCACCACTGGGAAAATTATAGTTCACGTAGTTATCACATTTTTGTTCTAACATTTTGAAGAATGTTTTTGGACAAATCTACAATATGATTCCCCAAACATTTGTACTGGAAATCTCTCAACCCCTAAACACATATTTTGGCAGGAATCACTGTTCTGATTATCTAGTGAAATGTGGGCTACAGTACTGTTGCTAAAATTTAGAAAACAAGAACTGAGTGCTAAACTGATAGTGATATTTAGTGTTAGCTACACTGATTAACTTAAGCATAAGTGTACCTTTTTGATATTGATGAATTTTTTTTACCAACAATGGTCATGAAGGTGCTATACACTTATGACGGCCAGGGAAAATTGGGCGTGGACAGGAAAATCCCCACGCTCGGACTTACCCGAGGTGGGGCCCGTCTTTACTACATGGGCCCATTTTTCTGGCCCTCCCATTTTGGGGGGGTCAAAGGATTTTTTGGCTTTTTTTATACTAAATTGGGGCCTACGGCTTGAATTTAGCGTAGAAGACCCCCTTGCTAAATTTAGGGCCCCATCTAGAAACAAAATAGGGGCCAGGTTTTGGCCCCACCACCTCCTCCCCCACCTGGTAAGTCCGAGCGTGGGGGGTGTCCTGTCAAATCAGGAAAATTGGCCCCTCGCTCGTCCTTACCCGGGGGGGCCACAAGGTGGTGGGGCCAAACCTCGCCCCTATTTTGTTTTTGGATGGGGCCCTATTTATAACAAGGGAGAATCCTTTGGAGTAAACAATAGCCGTAGGCCCCAAATTTGTCAAAAAAAAAACCCCAAAAAGGCCTCTAGACCCCCAAAATAAGAAGGCCAGAAAAATGACCCCATGCATTCAAGATGGGGCCCACCTCGGGTAAGGACGAGCGAGGGGTCAATTCTCCCTAGCCCACTAATGACTATGGATGTGTTAGTTGTAGGTAAAAATATTCACCTTGGATAAAAACTTCTAGCCTTTCAAAAAAGTTAGTATGGGCAATGCTAAAATATCATTATTAGAGTACTTCTGAAAAAGATGTGTACCTTGGACTTAGAAGGTACAGAAGTAGTTATCATAGAAGGTGCACAGACAGCATGAATTTCAAAATGCCATCACATCTATGTGGCTAATTTGCTGAGTCATGAGCAGGCAACACAATTCCATAAAATGGCTCAACATTTGCCCAATATTATCCATCTTGTCCAAATCATAAGGTATGTCACCTTACATATGGTATGCCAGGTTTCAGGAAGCTAAGCCGGCCTAAAATCATAGAATATGGAACGTGTATTACTTTACCAATCAACACAAAGAGATTTCATTAACCCCTAAATTTCCAAGAGTCCCTCCAGGGGACTCTAGAAGGTTCGGGCAGGTACTTCTTGTGTCTATTTATAACATTATTTTTTGAAAATTTTAATGTAAATGGACATTACTAAAAAATTTGTGTGAGTCCAATTTTTTCCTAAATCCAATATTTTATGAAAAAATTACAGGGTTTTGAAGTTCAAATGGGGAGAGCGGGCACATGGGGCAACTCCAAAAACTTTTGCTACGACACTCTATTGAATGTGAGATTTCCTATACTAGCTGATAATATGATTTCCTTTCATATTTTCAAAAAAAAATCTCTTGTCTTTAGTGGAAAAAAGCATATAAATCCAAGTCAAACATTTTCACACATTATTGCACATTGTCGGGCGAGGTACCAAAACGACTTCTTCTTTTTCATATGAAACTTTGAGATCACCATATTTTTTTACTTTTCATTTGTTTTGCAACATTATGTGGTGTAAACCTTCTTATTGACCGTTTGGATTCTCATTCTAAAACATACTGTGTTCACAAAAAAATACAATGCAAATTGACTATTTTTGAACCTCCACTCCTTGCACAATTTTTTTGAATATGCTACACCCTTTCTCTACCTCTAAAAAAAGGAGTACAAGGAACTAGTATCATGCTTAACATGATGGAATTGGATTTAGACCTCATGTAGTGCAAAAATTTGACACCAAGTGAAGTCAAAGTCTGCTGATCTACTAAAAGCAAGGAAGAAAATGAAACCTTTTTTCTACTTCAAACACTATAATGTTACTATCCGTGCGGTCAAACTTTATGAATTTTTTAAAGTAAGTTACCCAACAAGTCTTAATTGAGATCCTACGGTTAAAACTAGCAATAAAAGTTTTTTTGTTTTGTCCTTACTCATTGCACTAAAACGAGCAATTTTGAAGTGTTTTTGGTGTGAAATTGTCAAAGAAATTTAGGGGTTAACTAAGGTAACCCATGGTTACCAATCATATTCCATAACCAACGGATATAAGATTGGGATATCTCCAACCTTCTTCCATCCCATTTCCACCCATTCACCCATCCAAATGGATGATTGCTGTGAGTCAAGACCCCTTACTTTTGGTCGACGCTAATGGAAGTGCTTGTCGGTGGCCATCCACTAAATAGGGTTGCACACTTTGAAAATTCATTACTAATCCATATTTCATTGGAAAAGTATGAAATCACTTGGGTTGAAATTGTAATTCTACATGCTATCACTTAAAATTATATGTAATATTATTTTCTCTCTCCATATATGCACGTTGCTTAACCTATTGGTTACTGGGGGCTTACCTCAAATGAAAGCAGGTCAAAGGTGCACTATGTTGATAGGTTCACATTGACATACAACACATGATTTCTAATGATGTTTCATTTTTTGTCATCTCAATTGATGTCAACTTAATTTTTCATCGTTAATCTACTGAATCAATGGGGCAAAGTATGGGCATCGCGCTGGTGGAGCTCCTTCTGTGGCTCTTTTTTGATGAAGAGTGCCACACTAGCTCAACAAAGAGCAGTTGTGGCTGGCAAGGTTTAACCCTTTCGCGCCCACGTGGACCACGAGAGTCAAAGACAATCTACAAGTGCTGTAGATTAGGTAAAAAATCATCTACACTTTAGATACATTTGAACATTTAAGCACAAAAAAAACTATGACTCCACTTCATGGAAATCGTTAAAGTTTGTCGATGCATGCATGGATTAGAGATTTGAATGATCCATTGGAAAGCTAATGAGGAACTGGAAATGCGTTCAAAGTATGCAAGAGACAAAGAGTTACAAGAGAAAAAGCACAAAAACGCTTAGGCGCTAAACCGTTAACGCTAAGTGTACCACCGCATAATCTCCGTGCAGTGTCGGAGTCTATATTGGGGCCCTTTGGGGAAAAAGTAGAAGGAAAAGCAGAGTGGTCGGGGAAAAAGCACGCCAGGTGCAGAGCGGTCTTCCTTCTCCGACGTCACCACGTCCACTCCGACGTCACCGTTCATGGACGTCGCTTTTCATGGACCTGTGAGACCAAATTTTGAAGCCAAAAATTTAATCTTTTTCAAATAAAATTCCACGTCCAAGACGAGGTCTACTCTAGCCGGGAAGCATTCGATAGATTCGGCATCTGCTTACTAGTAGAGAGGGTGAGGCCTAGAGCACCATTCCAGCCATAAAGCAGCGCGTCAGGTGCCCATTTAGATCATGAATTTGCTGCTGCAGCTTCTCTGTCACACCTGATGTCAGAATGAGTGCTGTGGATTCTCTGCTGCCCGACCGGTGTCTGTGTTGATAATAAGATTATGAAATTGCAGTGAGGTGAGGGATGACACGATGTGTGCATTTGCTCCTGATCTGCAGCCATTGGTGGAACTAGTGCAGAGGAATCTTCGGTCACGCCTGTACCGACTGTTCGGTTTTAATATATTGTTGTTGCGTCGATAGAGTTTTGGTTTGTCGATATGGGGAGGTCGCCGGGGTGTGTGAGTAAAGCTGGAAGCTCTGGTACTAGTGGCGGGGGCGCTGCGGTGGGGTTAATCAACAAGGGGCCTTGGACCGAGCGTGAGGACGAGGTTCTGTCTAAGTACATCAAGGTGCACGGCGAAGGCAACTGGCGCCTCATTCCCAAGCAAGCAGGTAGTCGCTACTAGCCATTGAATCACTCACCTGGTCGCAGGAATTGGTATCTAGACTACCATTTCCAAGTAATTCTGAGTTCAGATAGTTTCGAATTCTGTACCTGGACCCGTCACTGACAAGATTCGACAGACTACCATTTCAGAGATTCTTGAATGTAAGATTGCAGAGTCACTCACCTGGTGCTCACATGCAAGAATTGACAGACTACCATTAACTCCGGTTCAGAGTCTTGAATGTTAGATTACAAGCTCGCCTGGAATTGACAGACTAGTGTTCAAGTTCACAGTTTGTTGTTCGTTACCCTAATTCATGCCTCATTCTAGTTTTCTCCGGGTTTGAAAATGGACCTGTTGGCATCCTTTATTATGATGATATGGTTTACTTCCATGGTAGTACGAGAGAGGAAGATGAGTGGCAATTACCCCCCTGAAGAAAAAACATTTCATTCCAACTCTGTTAGGCTGGATAGCTAGATCAACAGATTTTTGTACACAATGGATCTTGAATGCACGTCAGTGAACCTCCTACTACTTTTGAATGTACAAAATCTAGCTAGTACTAGTGGCACTTGAGAGGGTTATTTCTCGTACCGACATCGTACAGTCCAGGTGAGGACATGTAGAATTGTTAAAAAAACCTCCTTCGAAAGTTGACTGTTGAGGGACCATAATGAGAGAAGGTGAAGTAGTGAGGCTGTGAAATCAGCTGACTAGAGCTGTAGTGCATGAGTTCAGTTGTTCTCTGCTGATTATGATAAAACGGTGTCCATGACGTTGCTGATGAGATTCCTTTCTCTGTGCAGGGCTGGCTCGATGTGGGAAGAGCTGCAGGCTGCGGTGGATCAATTACCTCCGCCCTGATCTCAAGAGAGGCAACTTCTCCCCGGACGAGGATGACCTCATCCTCACCCTCCACGCCCTCCTCGGAAACAGGTATAGAATCCATTCATGGAGATCTATCCTGCAACTCATGATACATTCTACCAAAGCTACTATAGATGTTGACAGTATCGTAGAACCTTACCAGTCGAGGCCCAGATCAAGCATTATTGATGCATGATATCAATATAAATCAGTCTCACAGCCACTTTGCAGACATTAGTAGTTGTTGTTTTTTCTCCATGATTCTATTTCTAGTGAAGGCTATCTTTATTGTTAAGACTGATTTGGATGTTTCTGCAGGTGGTCGTTGATAGCGGGGCGCATTCCAGGGCGCACAGACAACGAGATCAAAAACTACTGGAACACGCACCTGAAGCGGAAGCTGAAGACCATGGGCGTGGATCCGTTGAGCTACAAGGTGGGCTTCACGCTGATGGGCACCGAGTCGACGACGTCATCAGATCGGGAAGTAGAGGACAACATCAACACCGATCATCATCTTCAGCAGCAGCAGGAGCAGCAGCAGCAGCAGGAATTGGAGCAGGAGCAGGCCCATCATGAGATCCATCGTCTAGTGGTCGACTTCAGCCCTGAGACATCCTCGTCTACAAGCTCCGGAAGCAGATCTAGCGCCTCCGAGCTCGACAGCAGCTACATCTCTCTAGATGTAGACGGCGCCGCGCCAATTATTCCTGTTGATTTGTATTCTGAACCGGAGCATTTGGAGAATATGCACTGTTTGCCCGGTTGGGAGCTGTATGATCATAGAATGGAGTCGCACTTGCAGCTCTTGGACCAAGCCGCTGCGTTGCACTTGGAGCCCTTGTATTACTTTGACTCGTTGGAGCAGCAGAGTCAGGGTCATGTTGCCACTGGATGGAGCCTTTTTGATTCCCTCTTATAGGATTAACATACTGTAACTAGGATGGACATGCTTTGAGAGGGAGTTCTGTGCGCAGTTGACCCTGAGAATAAGCCTCATTTTATGTAAGGTGGAGGATTGTCCAATCGAGGAATATATCATGCTTTTCACAAATCCTGAAAAACATTTTTAACTGAGTGCCGTTGTCGTGTGGTTATGGTACAAATACTACCAGAATATGAAGTTAAACAGCAGAAGAATAAATGATTGCTTGTTAAAAGATGTGTGACAAGAAAGTATAGAACCAGGTCTGGTCCTCTGATTGCCCTATTTGGAGCGTCTAATGCCTGGCAGCAAAGCACTGCCTGCAGATGCCTGATTCGCAGCGCGGTTGCTACCGAACTCCTTTTTGTTTGATTCTCGTGCTATACGGCTCCCAAACTGCAAATGAAAGCGGACTGAAAGTGTCACCAATGCAAAGAAACTATCTGCAAGTCCAATTCTCTTGAAAACGAAAATTCATACCTGGATTGCACGCTTCGGAAGAGAAGCAGCGCCTGGTAAACCCAAGCTCATGGCCACCTGCACCCAAAAGACCCTTTTTGTAACTACATTGTTGATAGTTACAAATCGATGAACGACGAGTGGTGTTCAAATATCTGGCTACATCTGACCATGACTCAGACAGAGCGTTGTCAGGTATACAAAGTCCATCACGAGTGTACCTTCCTGGCACTTGGTACCATAGAAGACAAATGATGTATGATTTCAGAGACGGTGTTCACCACAATACTGAATTTAACGAGTGTATCAGAAGTCGAATAGTGTATAATTTGAGGAGCGTTGTATTTAACCAGTGTATCAGAAGTCGAAGAAATCTATTGGTACGAAAGCAGAATCAACAGATCATGGTCAAAGATGTGAGGACAAACCTCACGAAGAACTCTTTTGTCACCGTTCCCAATTGGCAGCCGCAAATCCACAATATCCCAGAGAGGCATGTCCAAAAGCGTTTCTACTACGTCTTCATCCAGGAACGGGAACCTGGCCTGTGAAAACAACAATGCCACATACAAAAGTTAGAAGCAGAATTTATGTCTGGTCATTAATATACTCTCTGTAACAGTTGCAGTACCTCTTTGCCCAAATCCGCCATGCAGCGATCATCTCTCCCCAGATTTCGCTTCCAGATGCGCTGCATGTCGATCCTCATCTCTGCTTGCAATGCTGTCCATCTGCATCCACCAGAGGTCAATGTTTTAGATGTTAGCTTTAGCTTTGAGACCAGGTTTTGAATTCCTGAATATATTGCTTGGACCCTCTCTTGACTACTCTTGCCGCACTCTAGATAGTTATCAGATCAATAGAAGAGCTTGGTGGTCTTATCTTTCAATTCAGTCAATGGAAGAGCTTGGTGGTTTCTAAACCCAACTCAGAGTATTTTTACCCGTCTTTGAGAGTCAAGAAAGTGTTTACATGCAATTAACCCTGATAAATATTAGCCGCCCTTCTCTTCTTTGATCTGTTTTTAGATCAGTTGAGAACTAATTAGGGCTGATTTTTTATTTATTTAAAAGGGAGTATCTTCTTGAGACTTTCGGTGACTTTACATATGACTCTAATATACTCAAATCTTAGTCAAAAGCAAGCTAGCTAGAAGTTTTTTATAAAGGAGAAACAATTAGACTCACCCCCCAAGCCTATATTTTGTGCGATGCCGTCCATAGCCTCCACATTGCTCGTCAGCTCCTGCTCCAACTAACAGCACTCGTGCACTGGATTTGAAAACCGTTCTGCCTTTATTTGAGTCAGGCCCTTCCTGAGCATTATGCACGTATCCTTCTCCTTTTGCCGCAAGCCACAGAGCCATTCCAATGTTGAGGTCCTGCACTAGTTCCAAGCAAATCAGAAACATGATCATGCAGGAAAACATGTCTATTATAATAAACTCGAAGTTTATTCAAGTATTCCAGAGAATTGCTCACTACAAATCACCACCTCAAGATCAAGCAGATAGCTCAATTAGTAACAGAGATTTAGTCTAATAAACAGTTTCAAGCACTTACCATGAATGTGTTGGAAGGACATATAAGAGACCGTAGATGCGTGCGGTATGAATCCATTGCTGCAAGGTCAGCATCAACCTTCACCAGCCTCCATCTGCTTAGTCATTAGTGCCAAACAGAAGTTAGTTACACCTTCAGCTAATGAAGACTTCATGCCTCATGACCTAAACCTCCGAGCAACTGATTTCTAAGCATAGAACATGATGAACCAGAATCCATATTGAATAAAGGTTCAAAATCAACATGAAGCAAGTTTATTTAATGTTCTCTTGGAAGTTGAAGGTTGCAAAATTTACCTTCTAGAAGGAGAGACGCGCTCAAGCTCAGCGAGGCCTGCAATGGCAGATATTCGGTCTGGTGCAGTCGACCCCTCAAAACTGACATTCAAGAGATCAATCCCATCTGCAATCATTTAAGTCGATACTTATCAAATGTCCCTATCTTGGAGTCAGGCTGCCTTTAACATAACTGCACATACGATTCTGCAAGTAAAGCTGCATGCGATTCGGAGGACGAAACATAACTTACAGTCAGATGATAGGCACTCGTCCAACAAAGCTGCTAGTATCATAGAATCTAAGCCTCCAGAAAACAGGACAGCAACAGGAGTGTACGCATAATCCTCCCCCAAAAGGTCAACCTCCTGCCAAACACAAATCATAAAAAGTGTTAGCCCCCTTAGTTGTAAAATCCTTACTGAAACTGTGGTTGACATTGCAAACAACTCTAATGATCTGGCACAATCATACTGACCTTGTGGCGTTTCCTGATGTCACTGGTTCGCTTCTTCACCGAGCGCCGTAATACGTTCAGTACAGAATCAGCCGTGTTCTCTCTCACTTGTTGAGGTAAGATTGTATCTCCAGGGTCAAAATACTGGCGATCCCACGTCACCAGCTTCCGCAGAAGTTGGTCTTCCCACTCATGCGGCTGAGTCAGTCCTATGTTCGAACTCAATGACATGCTGTGGATGCCGCACTGCAACTCCTCCCAATATTGGAAGGAATGCACATCATCTTTGTTACTTAAACAAGTGCTGATGGCAGGGGCAACTGATGTCAAGAGGAAACGAGGATCTGATGGAGATGGTCTGTGCAAAAGAAGACTTCGCCGTCCCAGCACGTCCCTTCCAAACCAGAGTAATTGATGTTCAGCCTGGTCCAGAAAATTATGCCAGATTTAGGTGACTGTACAAATAACTCTAATATCATTATAAACTTGTGAAACATATTGTCACACACTTAAAACAGAAATCGAAACTCTAAATAAGCATTTCTAGACATAGAATCTAGACATGGGATTTAAGATTGCAAGCCATGTACCTGCCAGTAAACAAGAGCCCATGGTCCTCTCAACGCGGAAAGAGTCTCCTGTACTGTCATATGCACCCCCTCTGTTGCGCAATCACACAGATGGCCACCAGGCGTGGCATGGCAAGCACAAGCACAGCAGGTACCCAAGGCTGCCATCAGGACCAAAGTATCATTCTCCCCTGGCTGCACTGGAAGGCCTCCAAAAATCTCTCCTGATCCACCAAAAAAAAACGTCATTCTTTGAGCCTAATGTACCATAACTCATACAAAAGGAGTAGAACATACAACGTACCATTGTAAATGAGTATGTTGCCTGCAGAGTCTCGAACAGGTTGCGAGATTGGAAGATCGCCACGCAAAGATAACAAAGCACCAGCAAAAACTATCTTGATGCCTTGAAGATATAGTGTCTCTGTGTGGAGTGTGTCTGGGCCCCTGCGCTTCAGGCCCTCACAAATATCCGCAATGCTAGGGCCATCGAACTGCAAATCCTGGGAAACTCCAGTCTAGGTCAATATAAACGTCAGGGTTTAGGGTTTAGGGTTCACCAGACAAGAAATGTAACATAAAAGCAGTAGGGAAATCGTTTGTTATATTACAGCAAACAAGAAATTAGATGTGAGGAGATTGATTGGCACCTCTTCTGAAATTTCAACGTCTGCTGTTGCACCTACATGGCCTTGAATATGAGCCCCAGAGAGGCTTAAACCGATGCCACACATGCTGTTCAAACGAAAAAATACTGCCTCTGCCACAGACAGGGACAAAAGTAAGAGACCTAGAAAGCATATTTTGGAGATTAAAAAACAAAACCATGTGTGAGAAACCCTAGACCATCATGGAATACCCAATTGATGCAGTTTCTGAAGCCTGGTGGTTGGATTGTGAAAATGTGAGAGAGAGAATTGGCATGCTTAAGAATACTTACCCTAAACCCTAAATCGTGTGCACATTACTTGTTGTAGCTCTCCCTTGGAATCTGGCCCTTGCGCAGGAGCGTGAGCGTGTACTCCGCCGCGTCCATCAGCTCGCGGATGTTGTGCTTTGAGCGCTCCTCCGCGCCCATGCTGAAGAGCTCCCGCACATAGCCCTTCTTGGTCTCCTGCGCGGCCACGCCCAGCCCCAGCTTCTCCGAACTCAACGCCCGCAGGTACTGCCGGTACAGCGATAGCACCCTGGGCTTGCTCCTCGCCAGATCCTCCGCCGTCGCCCACAGCAAACCCCGCCCCATCAAACCTCGACTCCTTCAACCCGAAACCCTAAACCTAGGCAACTCCTGAAACTATCGCTCGCCCTCATGGAAAACAGCCCCTGAATCTCCACAACTCAAGGAACCTTAAACCCTAAACCCCAGTTTCCTAACCAAAAAGTACCTCCAGATGCAGGAAGAATGTAAAATAATGGTCGCATTGATTATACTACAGTAATAAGATTCTTCAGGTCACAGATGGGACAACGCGAAACTCCACGTCAGTGATGCTCTGGAGCATATCTCTAGAATGGACACCTCACTCCAATGTGGCATCACTCACCTATTTTCAATCCAAGACAAACGAGATGATGCCCTCGACTATTTCTCCATCAAGACACTCGTCACTCGTCCGCAGAATTGGCTAGTTTGGAATCCGGAACTCGTGAAAGTGTGTACAAATCTCGCCATACCATAGCTCACGGCGCAAGTGACCTAAATCATGTTTGCCAAGCGAATTTTGTCTTTGTAATCAACTTGCTTGTGGGCATTTCTTGAGGTATCGCATGAGGTCAATTGATCTTATTGGGGAGTGTGCTGATGGAGTGTGTGGTGTTCTCTGTCTTTTGAGAGAGCTGAGAGATGCGCCTGATTTGTGGTGATGTTGTTTCATTGTTTTTGGGCAGGTGGGTGCTTTGTTTGATTTGAAGGCGAGCATTGTTTTGACGCGATGGCGAGCGCGGAGACTATTACTCATGGCTCGCAATATTCGCCGTTCGTGGCGTTCATGTGCGTCTTCTGCTGCTCTCTTTGATCGTTACGCTTGTTGTGTGACGCTTACTGATGAATTGGGTTCCGTTCGTGGTTGCAGTTTTCTTTATAATTTGATGGTTGGAACCGGTTGCTTGGCTCTTCCGTCGGTGTTGCTGAAAGGAGGCTGGGTATGTCTTCTCTTTTACCTCCCAATCTTGTCTATGCTTCAGCAATCTTAACTTGGTCTTTTTTTTTGCTTTTGCAACATTATGCTTCAGCGTCATTAGCTTCGTCTTTATGCATGATTTTGATGAAATTGGGCATGTTCACAGGTTTTGGGTACCTCTTTTGTTGTAATTGTTGCATTTTCCAGGTATGTTGATTTTCCTCTCATCTATTTGTGAAGAATGTCCAGGTTTATGTGATCCTTTCTCACATCCTCCTAATTGTGTGCAGTTATGTAAGTGTGACATTTGTGCTGGAATCCATGGCCACAGCAAACGCCCTCATTCGACTTAAAAGCAAGGTAGTCTCATGTGTCAGTATGAATTTCCTTTATAGGTGTCAAATATGAAAATCTATTTCATTCAACATAATAATCTGGTAATTCTTTCAGGATGGACTAGACGAATCTCTTCTGAGTGAAGAGGCTGGACAACATCCTTCGGAAGAAGGCTTATTTCAAATCTCAAAGAAGATAGAGATGGGCGAAATGGCGGTATGTGAGCTTTGAACTCTATTTTGTTTCAGGAGTGTCTGCCAGGAAATCAGTTGTGCTATCACTGATATTTTGGCTTGAGTGCAGGGTATGTTCTTTAGCCAATGGGGCATCATCGTCTTCTACGGCTGTTTAATTGTAAGTGTTTCTTATCCTGGAAATCAATGAGAGTTCTTTCTAAAGTCACCCTCTCTTTCGGCTGGTGAAGAAAAGTTTTGCATGACATCAACCCTGATGAATGTTGGCCGCCTTTCTCTTCTTTGAGCTGATTTCAAACTATTTAGGGATGATTTTTTATGGAGGTGGGAGAGGATATCTCATTCACACTTTGGGTGACTTCACAAAGAACTCTGTTATGAATTCTTCAAGATTTCTAACTTTATACTTGTGATTTGTATCAACGACGCAGTTGTATCTTATTGGAGATTCTATCATCTACAGCACCTTGGTTGCTCGATCGTTGTCGGAGTTCTTTGTGAACCTCACTCCGGCGTCATGGGCGTTCGACTTGTACCTGGGTATCTTCTTTTGCTTCAGTTTACCACTCTGGTAATGATGCAATATTTTAAGCTGCATTGCCTGTCTGTCACTTGCTTTGAAAAACATGACTTTAGTCTTGTTAGTTGCTGTATGGATATGTCCATAGAAAGTATTGGCATTGTGATATTAATGGAAAGGCCTACTGGTGATGATTTGTGGCAGCTATTTCGATTTTCAGAAAACGAAGCTGCTGCAGATGACAACTCTTGTATGTTCTCTAAAAACTTGATGACCTTTATGATGAATTGATTATTCAAGTCGAAGATTCCTGTATCTTGTCGTACTGAAGAATCGACACTGTTTTTTTCACTGACATAAAATAGTAAACATTTGGATTTCTGTTTTTATTTTTCACTGATTTTTGGTTTTGTTGGAAAATTGTGCAGGCTATTCGAAACGTTTCACTTTACACGTAAGTGTCTCTGCATTCTCGTGGATGGTTTAATCACCTCTTAATCTCAACCTGTGGCTTGGTGTCTTGCAGCATGGTTATTTTAGCAGCTGTGAGAGCTGTGAAAGGCGGCCGTCAAGACTCCGATGTGCCAACCGTGAATTTGTCGTAAGGCTTTTGTACTTTTCTTGTCAACTGTTGACATATCAATTAGTACAATGTGCTGCTTTTGGTGGCCAATGTTCACTTTATCAAAACCTGTTGGCAGAGAAACCTGGAACAAACTCTTAAGAAAAAAGTTGCCCTTTGCAGAGCACTGCCAAACTTATTTGGAGGAGCTGTTTATTCCTTCATGTGCCATCACAGGTATGATGGTCATTAGCATTATGAGATTCTGGTTCCTTTTTCGTCCAATTATTGTGCTTCATAACGTTCTAGAACCAATGCTAGAGCTGTTGGAATCCCAGTGAATAATACCTTTCTCATTCCTTCACTAACACACTTCTATTTCTTCCCTTTTGATGGATACTTGCTTTCATTTATTCAAGAAGTTCTAATATCATTTAGAAATGGTCCTTCTCAATGAATAGCCGCCCTAACACTGGTTCAGAATGTTACGATGTATCTAGAATTCTCTCTTTTTCTTTTTCTGCTGCATCACACAAGGTACACTAACAGCTAGTTTATCCATATTTGGTCTTTCTAATATTGTCTTGTATGGTATGTAGTTTACCTGGCATTGTGACACCGATGCGGAACAAGTCACATTTGCGGCGCATTGCAGCTCTCGCATACGGGAGTGTGGTTGTTGTGTACATATTGCTCTTACTTTCCTGCGGGTTTGCTTTTGGTATGTAAAATGCTATGACTTTTTACTCTTCATGAATGTTTTCACCCAAGTTCTATCAGTCTTTGATCTTGTCGAAAATATCTGGCTTAAGACCTATGGTATAATTTTCTTTTGGGTTTGATGGAAGTTTGCAGCTTTGAGGTATGTCAAGTATGTGAGACCTGTGCAGTCTATAGTGTATTGCACTTTCAATGGCGCTATTCTATTCTCACTACTGAGATTATCTTTGTGATGCAGGTGTTAACGTGAAGGACCCTTTGACATTTAATTTTCCAGCAGACCGTATCCACCTTGAATACTTATTTAGTCCGTACACTCCATGTTTCTTGTGAATCGTCACATGTTTTCTTTTTAGTTGTCATTCCATGACGAAAAAATGCAGAGTACGGACTTGTCGGGAACTTGCTGTTTTTGTTTCCAGGTATGTTTCTGCAACCATGGTTATTTCATTTGTTATTCATGTACAGTAAATTAGATTAATTTGTAAAGTCACCTGAATAAGATACCCCTCTATTCAAATCACCTCTAAGTAGTTTTCAATCAATCTAAAAATCAGCTTAAAGGAGAGAAAGGTGGCTAGTTTAGAGTCGAACAAGCTCTTCCATTCACTGAATTGAAGGTGAGACTAGCAAGCTCTTTTATTTTATTGATCTGATAACCACTTAGAGTGAGGAAAGTGTTCTCAGAAGAGGGGGTTATCTTATATAAAATTTGGGTGGCTTTACAAGTAACTCTATTCTATCTGACCAAGTGATTCACACTCTGATTTGGTTCCCAGTGTTTACGTTGTCGTCCTCGTTTCCCATGCTCTCCATCACCTTGCGCAACAACATTGACACATTGCTCCAGTTCGCATACAGCGCAGGTCAGCAGTGGTAAAACACCAGCTGGATTTTTGACTTTTCTATATTTATATGCAGTTTAGGTTTCCGATGCTCATGGATTGAAATGTGTTTTGTCATACAGAAACATCATCACCACCAGAGGAAAGTAGCCTTCGACGATTGATACTCACTTTGCTTGCTGTTGTGCCACCCACCCTTCTCAGTTACTTTGCTAAGGTTTGATTTATGCGAAACTTCCCTTTCTAAAATCACCCAAATTTCAGTATGACATCCTCTCTTTACTAGGTAAAGAACTTGGTGATCTTTCCATTAGAATCCTTATTTAAGTTGTTACTAAAGTCACCCAAAGTTTCAATAAGATACTCCTATTTAAACTACTCTTCCTCATTTGAAATAGTTATTAGATCTATGGAAGAGCTTGGTGTTCTCTAAACTCAAGTCGTCAAAGCAGTTCTAGCTCACTATGAGAGAAGAAAGAGATCAACCGTGATGAGTACTTGTTGCCTCTCTCCTTTGAGCTAATTTTAGATAAAATGAGAACTATTTCTAACTGATTTTGATTTGATTCAAAATGAGAAAAAAAGATTAAATTATCCAAACTTCGGGTCACTTTACAAATAAGTCTAATATGTTTCATATGTGTATTGCAGCATGCAAATATTTCTGTGGATGAGCTGGTCGGCTTCACAGGCGCTTTTGCTGGATGCGCAGTCATGCTCATCATTCCTGCCGCTTTGGTTTACTGCTCTAGAAAGTAAGGTTTCTCACCATCCTGTCGATTTTTTTCACATATGAGACTTCTTTCTAAAGTCACCTAAAGTTTCAATAAGATACCTCCTCTTTACCCTCCTCTTTCCTTGCTCTGAATAGTTATTAGATCAATGGAAGAGCTTGGTGGTGTTTCACCTAGAATCCTCACTATGTTCTAAAGAGTATGGTGATCTCAAACTCATGTTAGAACTAGTATTAGCCACTTTTGAGGAGGAAGAAAGAGAGGTCATGAATCCCAACCATTTATTTTTTTGAGGTGATTGTAGAAATTTAGAGTTGATTCCAAATGAGGAAAGAGGTCAAAATTTTTGGTATCTTTGCTTGGTTTTACAAATAACTCTATTCTCTCTTGTCCAACAATGAATAACAGAAATGGGTTGATGAATTTTCCTTGTCGTATTGTTGTTCATGCAGAGTTTTCGCCACAGAATGGGATTCGCAAAGGGGATCCAGGACTTCCAAATTAGTCAACTTTCACCACTCTCCATTTGCAAGTCAGAGTTGGGTGGTTGCAGTGTTGGCCTGGGCAACTGTGTCTCTAATTTTCAATACGTTTCAGAAGTGGAACAAGTTGCTATCAACGTAGATGGATTGTATTTCGTTAGGTTAATAATGGTATGCTAACAAGGTGTAGAGCAGTAGTCGATTATTTCAGGTAGAGCAGAATAGATTGTTGGATAAAAGAGGCTCCTTTAAAGAGCTACTCAAAATGCCAACAAGTCCCTAACCTTCTTTGGCAACGACTTTATATAACTTCTGTCCTATTTTCTCTTTTCATATCAAAATGATTTATGTTGTGAAGGTCCTTACACTTCCCATTTAAATGTTTAAAAGCATCTCTTAGTAAAACTATTAAGTGACTCCATTTCTAAAGGTGGGAAAGAGGACTCCAATCTATTTAAAGATTGGCATATATGAAGGGACTATTCTTAGATGGTTGTACAACAACCAACAATGCCCAGGCATGGACAGGATATCCCCCACGCTCGGACTTACTCGAGGTGGGCCTCATCTTAATTGCATGGGGTCACATTTCTGGCCCTCTTATTTTGGAGGGTCCAAAGGCTTTTTTTGGGAATTTTTTTTCACAAATATGGGGCCCATGGCTATTGTTTACCTTGGAGGTCGTTCTTTTGCTATAAATAGGGCCCCATCCAAAAACAAAATAGGGGCCGGGTTTGGCCCCACCACCTTGTGGCCCCACACAGTAAGTCCGAGCGTGGAGGATATCCTGTCAAATCGCAATGCCCATAGGTTCCATTTCTACTTCGAACAAGCTCATTTTTTTTACTTCCATTTAAATACAACCATGACATTGATTTTAAAATTTAATGTTAAGCATAGTAAATGAATTTTAAATGCTAATAGTTATTACTTTGAATGGGTATTTTTACCAACTATGTCCTCAATGATCTCCCTCTTTAAATAGTATAGATAGTTGTGCTCTTAGTAAAAATCTTCATCAAAAGTAAAAACTTGTAGCATTTTCAAACCAATTGGTGTGGTAACTCTAAATTCCAAAATCAATGTAGTCGTAATCACACTTAGAAATCTCTTTAAGGAAGTATTTCTCCAAAGATTGGAAGTATTGACACAACTTCTCCTTGATCCAATTTCCAAAATCTACACATTTCTCATCCCTCCCTTTGGAGCAAAATAAACACGCAATTAAGCAATTTTGCCCTCACCAAATAAAAGTGCACTTGGATACAACAGCGGCCATTGCGAACAAAAATGGCAAAATTGCAAAAAAAAAAGTTTTTCAAAGAAAAAAAATTGAGCTTGGGCAACAATATTATGTACAATCATGGTTGTTAATATTGGAAGCAATTTTTTGGCATTTTAATCTAATTTTTGGTGGCCCCTAGTTGATACTTGATAAATATATATTTAATATAGTTTCACAATATTTCAAAGATAGATTTGAAGGATTGTAGTATACAAAGAGGCGTAATTACAAAAAAACATACTTTATGCAAGGGTTGGTAGTTGATTAAAAGATATTCTACGTAGTACATAATGCATACAATGTAGAAACTAAATTTTGATGCTTCTACAAATGGACTTAGCACCAATAATAAAAACACCTTTACTCTATAGGATTAATGACATAATGTCTTACATCATCCTTAGAATATACTACTCTTACACATATACTATATATCAATTACCATATACAACTAGTATACTCTCATAAAGGCACATTATCTACTCCATAGAATTTAGGGTTGCTTGCAAACGGTTGTCATCGATAGCTTTGGTTTGCATTGCAATATATTGTAGTATGTGAGCCTTTGCCGATTGAAGAATGCAAATCATGCTTTCAACCTGCACTCCAAATACATTGCGCTTTCTCCACCCGCTGGCCCCGGACATGGTTCTTTCCGGTGTATCAACCCATGAAAAAATGCATGCATCATTCTCTACCCAACTATGGCTCTCCCCAGATGGCTCTCAAAATGAATCCATGCAATTTGCATACCGTTGTGCAGAAGACCCATATCCATCAACAACCCCCCTTTGGATGATGGGCCAATACCAACAAACCTTAATCTTAAGTCTCCATCGGTTTTTTCCTTCCTCAATCACTTTCCCTACATAGAATGGTACACCGCCTTCTATTTCTGCTTGATCAACACTTAAGGCTACAATTTGTCCACAACAAATATCATATTGTGGATTAAATGGTGGAAATGGTCGTGATTACCTTCATACATTGCTCCTATTTTGGCTTGTTCCGCAATATAGTTGCATTGTCTTTGTTGTGCCCTGCGTAGTGCTTAATTAGAGGGTCCTCTACGAGAACCAAAGTATCTTCGAGCCTTCGCATTTCGAAGCATCGCCACTACCTGCTCTACGACATTTATCTCGAGATTTTCTTCACTTGCACCATCCACTACATCCAAAGATGCGCTCTCTGTAGGTCCGGTGTTGGAGAACTCTAAAGGCCAAAATGGTGAGGAACGATGCTCATTGCTACGGTCTATGTGTGGAAATTCAGCTAAATAGAGTTTCAATCTTTCAGCCTCTACTTTTGCCTCACGATTTTTGTCTTCATGCTGCAATCTTTGAATGCACCTTTGTTTATATATAATGAAATCATTCAACGCCTTCAACTCCCGTACATATTCAACGCCTTCAATTCTCGTTCGTCCGGTGCAAATACTTCCGCAAACGATGGTCACTCATCCCTACTTGGCAACGACGTCAAAGTTTTTGTCCCTGCCTCCGGTCCCCATGGATCCTTGTAGTAATGCTTGTGTTGTACTTGAACTTTACAAGTCCCTTCTCGATTATCCGTATAGAATCGCATGTGGTGCGGAAATGTTATGCCCACTAATAAATCTTGACCTCTCAGTAAGTGAGGAGTTATAAACAATTTCCAATCACATACATTCTTTAGCAGCGAGGCGCTAATAAATGCCTCCGTAGGTGATGTTCCTCGTTCTATAAGACAAATCATTTCCTTCAACAAGTCCACGTCCGACCTCTTCAACGTATTTGATATACAACTGAAGCGACGATCAATATCTTCGTGTGTATTCTCCTAACAATGATAACACGTTGAGAATCTTGAGAATGGAAGTACCTGACCGTGGGGATACTTGATGCGCCACATCCTCTGGAACGAACTCATAAAAATGGTTTCCCCAATACAAATTCTCTTGACCTCCTCATTCACGAAATTGAATACATCAAATTTGGCTGTATTCATAGGAAGTAGAGTAAGAGGCACCACTTCATTGTCATTCTTACGGAAAATACAACGATGAGGTTGAAGACAACCAGCTTCATCGACAAACGATTTAAAGCAAGCTCCTACCGTAGACATTTTAGTGCTCTCTCTAATCGTATCTGAAAGGGTATTGTCGTGAACCGATGTCACTCTTCCATATATTAGACAGTCTTTCTTCAATTGTTTGAAGAGCCTCTGTGAATATCCAACCCCAAGAGCGTAGCAAGCATTGCAAACTTGTTTCCTATCTACCTTTGTTACAAACTTGTCTCAACGAATTCCTTCCGTCCTTCTGTAAAAAGAAACCACCATCTATCTCATCCACGTACTTTGTACTGAAAACTCATTAGCCCATGCATTAGATCGCATGTCCAATAGATACCTTGTTGGACCGTCCCTCAAACAATTTCGTTTGCATCCTCCTTGTGCCATTGCAATTTGCAGGCTTCTAAGCGATACCTTAGATGGTGCAACTTGTCAATGATGGCTCTCTTGAATCTCTTCTTCTCCTATTTTGCATAGAATAGGAACGACGTGCTAATCTAATATAAGCAAATCCATCTACATGGGGCAGATCTTGGATGTTTGAGGGAGTAGATTGGGAAAACGAAAATTTTTTTATCTTGTTTATCTGGACCTAGTTTCCGGACAACCGGAGGGTAGTTTGATTTATCTCTATTCCTCCTCACAGAGGCTTTTGGAAGGTTCAAACGGGTGATCGGAAGGTCACTCATCATATTTTGTGTAAGTGGCCGGATTCTCTTCTGTCTTGTGACTTTAAATGGCTAGACACCCACTGTCCCGGAACTTATAGTGGCCGGACAACCACTCTCCCTACTCTGCTAACCGGTGATTGATTGTTGCTACTAGACATATACTCTCACAACATCCGGATGGCCTCTCGGACGCGGTCACACAGAGACAAGTCCGGTGTCCGGTAGAGAGGAACGCGCCTTGAGAATACGCGAGGTATATGGCTGTGACTTTTAATAGCCTGCTATGGAGTTTCGTCAAACCTTGTCATTTTCAATCTTCACTCTTCAGTCTTGAATCTTCAGTCCTCAGTCTTAAAACCCCTCTCCGTTGGCCTATCCTGTGGTGGTTCTAAAGGGTTAAGGGTAAGGGTGGGTGATAAAAAACCACGGCCTCGAACGGGTAAAACAGGACGGCCTGACCACAAGCTGAAACCGTTCGAAAGATTGGCTCCTAAAATTCAAACCCACGGTGACCAGCAATCGCGCCTCACCGGTAGGAACAATATAAATACAACCGTGTGGGTGATCAATCCCACTTCCCCGCAACAAAATTTACGAAACAGAATTGAAAACAACTAGCCTCCAAATCCGACTCGGAATAACATAATAAAGACAACGAGCCTCCAAATCTAGCTAGGAATAACAAGCCACAAGCCACAACACACGGGTCTTCATGTCTTCTTCTCTTCAAGTCTTCTTGTCTTCAAGTCTTCAAATCTTCATGTGTTCAAAAACACAAAGAAACTCAAAGAAGTGTTCAAAAACACAATGGAAAAGATTCCACCAAGGCTGTGACGTTCAAACAGGTGCCACAAATGACTCAAAACTCCAACTACTAAGTGTAATAACTCTTTAAAAAGCTAATACAAATAACTAACATCCCTCCAAATTTCAAGTCATTCTAAACTACTGTCCAAAAGTTATACGAGTTCAAAGTTTCGCCCTTCTAGATATTCAATCGCTCATAACTTCTTCTTCAAAACTCTAAATTCAAATTATAACAACTTTTTGGAGAGCCATGACAATTGTGCACACACCTTTCAAATCTCAAACCATTTTAAACTACTGTCCAAAAGTTATGGCTTGTTGAAATCTTTACCCTCTCAATGGATGGCCTCGGATTTTTACAATTTCAAACCTTCATAACTTTTGCAATACATCTCTAATTTATTTGAATGATAGCTTTATGAAAAACTAAACAAAAGTTCTACAACTCCTAAAATTTTCAAAGAGAGACACAAAAACTTCAAACTTTGGTGGCCGCCCGAATCTCTGTTCGTCTTCGTTGGGTGGCAGCAGACCCTCCTCCCCTCACGCGCCTGTAACTCTTTTTCTACAATTTCAAATCAAGAAAAAATAATCTATCTGGAAGAACATCTTAAAGAGAAAGAAACCCTCAAAATTTCATTCCAAATTGTTTCTTACAACCAAAGTTATGGCCCATCAAACTCTCGGCTCTCCTCACCCACATACGCTTCACTCTAAAAGCACACTAACCTCTTTTTCCCTCAAAACCCGACTAAGAGGCAGAGAGAAGATGCTTACCTACCCTCTAGACCCCTAAGGTGGATAAGATCAGCCCATGTGCATATTACATGGGCCTCAAAACACCCATTGGCCCTAGGAAAACTCAAAAGATAAGTATCTACTTATCTTTAAAGGTCAACAAACCTTTAGAGTTCTAACCAGGAGGTAAACTACCCTCTATCTACCATCTTTTAACTTCTAACATTCAAATGAAACACAAAACACTTAAATTTAGTACAAAGCTTCAATCAAAATCAAGTAGAGGTAAAAACTAAAGTCAAAGAACAGTGCTACTCCATGTGCAAGAACTTGAGGATGCGCTTGATAGTAATTGTAATGTAATTTGCACGTTGAGTCTTTGTCAAAAGATTCACTGGCCCTTCTAATCAACGATGGTGGCCAGCGCTTAGCTCGATTGGCCTAGGTATACAGAAATAATGGTCTTCATTTAGGCCCTCCACACTGCCTTCAAATGTCACTTCACGGGTGCCCGGCTCAACACATCCAGTTTGAAGTAAGATTACTAAAAGACGAGCGTCCTTTTGGAGATTATCATGTCAATGCTGCTCAACACGAGGCTGCTTCAGTGGACGAGAAGATCCAGCTTCATCTTGCGGGTGAAATGGCAATTGTGTAGAAACCGCCGGCTCGGATGGTTGAATTCGCAACTGAGACAAGGAAAGCTGTAAATCTACCTCCGGTTCAGACTCTAGATCTTGTGAGTTCATAAAAACCCTCAAGTTTGACATATTAGTTCGAACTTCAAATCCAAACACAAACTTTAAGAACGTAAAGAAATACTTCGAATTGGTGAAAATTGTTTACGGCTTTCGCCTTTTAAACAATTCCATGAGCAATAAGCGTCACCTTGAAGCTAGTGGATGCGTCACTTTGAAGCTACTGGAAGAGTCATTAATAAGTTTTGTCCTCCTAATCAAAGATCTTTTCAAAAAGGTAAATAAGTAAATATTTTACACACTGTAGATATTTACCTCACGACACCGGACTACAACGACGTTCCGGACACTTATAAATTACGTAGAGAGTCGCATAGTTTACTTGAGAAGACTCCTTCTAGACTAACGTAACAGACTTTTTTCCTATCGTAGGGGTATATTCCGACCTTGACTAGAATCCGGGTTTACACGGATTTTTCTGTGCCCTAGAGACTACCAAAAACACCTCTACAATATATTTCTTCCCCTCCTGGCTTCTTTCAGACCCTGGAGGTTACCATAAACACCTCTGCAATACACCTCCAGCTCTTCCGGGCGTTCTCTCGATGTAGATCCCAACCGGTTCACTCTCAAATAAAGTCAAGTACCACTCACTTCAAAATAACTTCACTACAACAAGTACTACCACAACGGATCTTGTACCTCACAAAGACAACATTACTCGTCACACAAACTAGGTAGCAATTCTAGTAATAGAGCGAAAAAAATATTCAACGTAAGGAAAAACAAGATGATGAGTTTCTAACACTCATCTACTGAGTACTAACTAAGTTTACTAATCTTAGCCTTATCCTATCGACAAGATATTTAGAGGATCTCATCCCTAAAAGTCAGGGATTTATTCCAAAAAATCCGGAAAACTGAATCTCAGATCCGAAATTCTCGGATCCGGATCCCGGACATCCGGGAAAATCGCTGAAATCCGGAAATTTACATAATGCTTTAGTACCTGGGTTAAATAGCCGGGTGCAACTCAGAGCCCCATCGTTAATCGCTACCTAACCTCGATCACTAAGCTACTCCTAATTCTAAATCTAAATCTATCTAAGGGGGTGATCCAACGCTCTTGAATCTTGGGCTGGTACGCCTCATGGAAGCCTTCGTTTTGGCCTTGCCGACATCTCTCCGCTGCGGCGTCATAGCCGCCGTTGTAATAGGTGATCTGGCTCCGGAAGGTGGTACGGGTGGTGCTGCCGGTAGAGTTGGTTCGATGGTGGTATCTACCACGGTAGTCTCCGGAGCTTCAGAAAAGCTCTGGAACTGGGCTCCGGGACTGGGAGGGTCCGTCCTCTCTTGCCGAGCAAGCGGGGATGTCGACTTCCGGCGGTTCGATGAAGGAGGAGTAGGTGCAGGCTGGACGAGAGAGGGTGTTTCTTCCGGACTTACCTCCGGAGGTAAATCCGTCCAGTGCTTGTTTGTACCTGCGTTTGGATTACCGAGAGGACTGCAGCTCATGGGTGCAACGGTCTCCGGCCGGGTCATCATCGCCTTCTACTTTCCAGAAGGCTCTAGATGCACTCTCGATAGTCCGGCTTCATCTGGAGCGGTCCGGACTCGGACCGGAAGGGCTCGGTCCTCTGGTGCTTGGGTACTCCTAGTCTCCGGGCCTTCTGTAGTCATGTTGGCCACCAGGTCTTCTATCCGGCTCCACGTCTTATCCATCTTCCTGTTGTGGTCGTGGAGAAATCTGATGATCTGGACCCTGTTCATCTTGTCCTCCTTCTCCAGTTGATCCGTGAAGAGGAGACTTCGGTTGACAATGCCAACCAGAAACGTAAGAGCTGATCTTACTTGTGTCAAGGCGTCGGCGGAGGCGTTCGCTCAATCTTCGGCTTCCTTCCTCTTCTCCTTGGATTCCGCAAGTGGCGTTAAGGTCTCGTCCAACTTTGCAGCGAACTGGTCGCGACATCGGATGATGGCTGCGTTATGATCTTCCAAGGCCCGAAGTCGGAGTGTGTTCTTCCGAAGCTCCGCGATTGCTGTCGGTATGTCCACCATCTTCTCCACCTGTAGCTACTTCCGCATACCATCCAGAATCTGCACATGTCTCGCCTCAGATTGGCACACGATGGCCGCACGCCATCCTACATGCTGGATGAGCTCCAATAGGTTGGGTCCGTTGATTCCTACGAGTGTCGATGGCTCCGCCGGAGGTATACGACCTTCACGTGGAATTGCTTCGGGTTTTCCCTGAGCTTGTGTACCTGTGAGCTGGTTTGATGAAGTGGATCCCGGTGTTGACTCTCTCTACACAGATCGATGGCTCCTCTTCCGGTGTTGGGGAACTGATTCGGGTGCTGGAACTTCAACGATCTCCATACCTTCATCGTCGGATGCACGTTCCGGACCGCCGTAGGTCTGGATGCTCAGCAACTCCTTGTATACGTCTTGCTCGTCCGGCGTAAGAACGTCGTGTTGAGCGTAGAGATGGGTGAGGTAAGAAGGAAGGGGGTTCCAGCTCTCTTCATCTTCTAGAGCCCTTTCACCATCCGGGTGATTATCTCGCTCATGAGCGAGGCCCAATCTACTCTCAACTTACCTCTCATCGACCCTAGAATGGTGGTGGCCCATTTAGACACCACCCGTTTAGGTTTCTCCGGGTGGAAGATGGGATTCAAGAACCTTACCACAATCTGTGCGTCTTGGTGTCGCAGGTCATCCGTGTTGTAGCCTTCCTTCGGGTCGGCTGGCTTTGTGAACTCGTCCCCCAAGATCTCGTCGTTCCGCTACGCCGTCTTCACGTTTCCGCTGGCGAAGGAGTAGGTACGTTGCCATTCCGGTATATCCTAGCTTTTGGGGTGAGCTCGGATAGAGCCGTCGTATTGCTTGTCCGGCGCTCTAAGCAGCTCCACGACCAACTTCGCTTCCTTCACGCCCCACGCAACATCGAGCAGTCCGTGGCATCCTATGTTGCTAAGGTAATGCTCGAGGACGGCCAGCTCCTCCGGGTCTGTCGGTATGATCGGAATCACCCGTTGCACAGACGGTTGCGTTGTCGTACCCCGCATTGCCTGAGCAATCCCTTCCTCCGCCATATCTATAGTAATACCTCACAACCTCTCTGGTAACACCTGCACGCACCGACCTCACCAAAATCCCACTCTACCGGAACACTTCCGGTCTCACGGAATCAAGAAGCAAGGTGGAAGAGAAAGAGAGCGAGCAAAGAAGTGTGAGATGACAAAAATAGCTTCATGCTCTTATACTCTCATCAATGTACGGATGGCCGTTGCAGTCATGATGGCATTTCCGGTTTCCGGATTATCTCCGGTTCTGGAGACTTCCGGCTCTGGATACTTCCAGTTTCGGACACTTCCGGAATGCTCTGGTAGTGACGGTTTCTGCCGGATCCGGTTGTATCCGGACCCTTTTGATTTAGCATTCGGCTAGCGCTTTTAAAGAACTTGCCCGCCCCCTATTTGTCTTATTTTCTAAGTCTTCTTCGCTACGGTATTAATCTATCTTTCTAACATTTTGGTATTAATTTTTTTTTTGTTTATGCCGGATTTTTATGTTAACTTCCGGAACCTTGTCGAAATGGATTCCCTCACATGCTCCTTGGTTGCTAAGCCCACCACATCTCTTTTTTCAGAGAGCAATTCTACTGCCCTTTTAAATTCAGATGTCATGATCTCAACAAATCTCTGTTGAATTTGCCTTGGACATGCTGCTCGTACTAATCGAGCCTCCACAGAGCTATTGGAAAGCAAATTACCTCTTTGGATGTGTGGCCGTATCGAAGGAGTAAGAATCGTGCAACTCTCCAATATCACTATTGAAAAAATGGGAACATTATGGCTGCACATTAGTCAAAATACATGTACAAATTGTTAACCTTCAAAGCACCATTCATCTGATAAAAAATATGTTTCTAAACACATATTTATTGTTCAAATATGATGATGATATCGGACTTTTTGATAAAAAGAGCTTTAAAATGAAAAAATTAAGAATTTGTAGAGCATGAGCTCCTTGCACGGAGTCTTTAACCCTAAAGGTACAATGACAGTTTTACACCAAAAACACTTCAAAATTGTTGGATTCTAGTGCAATGAACAAAAAAGGAAACAAAAACTTTTATTTCTAGTTTTGACCGTAGGATCTCAATTAAGACTTATTAAGTAATATACAAACAAAATTTCATAAACTTTGACCGCACGCATTGAAAGATTTTAGTGTTTGAAGTCAAGCATATGGTTCATTTTCTTCCCTGCGTGCAGTGGATCAGCAAACTTTGACTTCACTTGGTGTCAAATTTTTGCACTACACAAGGTCTAAATCCATAATCATCTTGTTAAGCATCATGTTAGTTCCTTGTACCCCAATTTTTAGAGGTAGAGGACGGGTGTAGCATATTCAAAGCAATTGTGCAAGGAGTGGAAGTTTGGAATTTATTAATTCACATTGTAAATTTTTGTGAACTTAATATGTTTTAGATTGGTAATCCAAATGGTCAAAAGAAGGTTTACACCACATATTGTCGTGGAAAAATTAAAAAGTGAAAAATAAAAAGATATTTGGGTTTTATGTGGAAAACAAGAAGTTTTTCTGGTACCTTCTCCAACATTGGCTGACAGTGTGTGAAAATGTTTGACTTGGGTTGGTATGCTATTTTTCACTAATGACAAGTACTTATTTTGACAACATCAAGGGAAATAATATTACTTGCACGTACTGAAAATCTCACATTCAACAGAGTGTCCAAGCAAAAGTTTTTGGAGGTGCCCGACTTGCCCGCTCTCGCCATTTGAAATTCAAAACCCTAAAACTTTTTGATCAAATGTCCAATTTAGATAAAAATTGTTTTCCCACAAAGGTCTTGGTAATGCCTTTTTATAGTAAAATTTTCAAAAATGAAAGTTGGAAATTGACACCATAGGAACCTGACCGAGCTTTCAAAAAGCCCATTTTTGACACTTGATCCTTTAGGGGTTAAATATGCTACACCTTTTCTCCATTCCTAAACATTGGTGTAAAATGGATCTAATATCATTCTTGACATGATGATAATGAATCTAGATCATGTGTGATGCAAACTTTTAAAACCAAGTGAACCGAAACGAAGGGAATCCACTCAACCTAGGGAAGAAAATGAAACATGTTGTCTACTTGCTATTACTGACACCATTGGAACTTGTTACAATCGCTAACAAAAGAAAGGGTTTGTACATTTTATATAAAGGTTATTCTACAAACAACATAGTACAGAAGATCAATCAAGAATCAATCATAAACTTGTATAAAAATAAATGTTTACCTCAAGATATGGTGCAAGTGTTAGCGGTACACACACTCATGCTTGATGGCGTTCAACATTAAATCACCATTCCGTCGTTGTCGTTGGACATGTTTTTCAATCCTTCCCACTTTACCTACAACACATGCATAAAATTTATATTGTAAACTATGTGATAAAAACTCCCAAGTATCTTCGTATTACATATAGCCCGAAATTTTAATATAATATGTAAAAAGTTTAAACATAAGGAGGAAGAAAGCAAAAGGTCCAAAGTTTTAAAAGTCAAATTTTGACTAGTAAACTTGAGACACAAGGTTCCAACATGGATATAAGGTTTCTTTGCAAATCGTAGAGGTCTCTTTTCTTCCCACTTTCTAAGGTGAGCACTCTTGCAATCAAAACCTCAAAGCCATGTGCATTATTACCTCATTCACTAATTTCTGTCATTTGTGTGTACTGTGTAGATTGGAGGAGGAAATTTGCACATCGAGGAGATTTTTGTGAACTTGGTAAGCTTCTGACTTTGTTTCAATTCTGAATACGAAGGAACTCCAGGTTTAGGCTCGTGATAAATAAAGGTCAATCATAGTTACGATAGTGAGCAATACCAATATTTGAGCACACAAATGAGGACATGAATTTGAGTATGTTTAAAATTGGAAATTCAACAAAAGTTTAATGTTTACTTAAGATAGCAGTCAACAAGTAGTGAATGCAGCCTTCGCACTACTGAAATAATGACACCAAAATCACACAAAACTAAAGTCAAGAAAGTAGCTCATAGTATGGCACTAAATCCTCAGTATGGCACATCAACGCACTACGTGAGACCCTAGCCGCCGCAACCAAATTCTAGCCGCTGTTGCCATGGAGTTCGCGTGACGCTTCATGGAGTAAACGTAGACTAGAGGTGTGCGCGCGCACACCCCAACTGCTAGTGCTCCTCCATCGATCATATCCGAAATCGTCGAGGCCAAAAATCCAAACCTACAGAAGGTGTTTCCTGAACGTTGCACGGCCTCGCGCAAGGTGCTATGGGTAGCCCAACGTCGAGGAAAAACCTTGCGGCGAGCACCTTGCGCGAGCAACTTCAAACTTTGTGCGACCTGGCGAAGGCAGAGCGCGATGCGATGGAGTGCGATGCAATGAGCGCGATCGAAGGCATGGAAGGAAGAGGAGTGCGATGCCTTAGGCGCGGCCTAGCTTGCCACTCAAGCGTGCATTTTGGCGCAGGCATGGCCTGACGAGGTCTGCCACTCAGGCGTTTTTCTTAGCGCAGGCGCGGCCTGGACTGGTCTGCCGCTCAGGCGCGCGGCCATATTTTTCTCTTCCCCTGCTGCGCCTGATTCTCTATCTCTCATCTCGCCTCCCGCGTCCTATTCTCCTTCTCTCCCAAACCCTACCCGCCCACAACTTTTCTTCCTCATACCTCCCAAAACTTCCCGCCCCTCCTTCACACCTCCCCTCCATTCCTCTCTCTCACAACTCTTCTCTCCCCACCCTCCGCCCTCACAAGCCCCTCTCTCACAAACCCACAAGCCTCTCACAAGCCTCTCCCTCCTCCAAACCTTCTCTCTCACACTCACAGCCTCCCTCACAACTACTACGAAGGGTGTGCGCACGCACACCCTTCGTAGGATTGCCCAAAGTTGCAAAGGATTGATATCCTTTATTGAAAACCTCAATTCCAAAACCCTAATTCAAAACCCAAAATTGATGTCCAAAAGTTGATACCCAAAATTGATACTTTGGTTGATAACCAATTATGGTACCCAATAAGTCATACCCTAGTGGTGATACCCTTGATATTGATACCTCAAGTACCTTGGTCCATAAATAATGTAGAGAATATCTCAACCAAAAATCGTTAAAAATGCTTGTTTTAGTGCAATTAGCAAGGGGAAAAAAAGTTGTTTTGGTAATTTTAACCATAGGATCTCAATAATGACTTATTAAGTAATATAATTACAAAATTTCATACAGTTTTACTGCACGGATTGAAAGATTATAATGTTTGAAGTAGAGAAAAGGCTCATTTTCATCCCTGCATTTTCTGGATCAGCAGACTTTGACGTCAATTGGTGTCCAATTTTTGCATTTTAAAGAGTCTCAATTAAGTACCATAATGTTAAGCATGATGTAAATTCGCTGTTTACCAAATTTTTGAGGTAGACAAGGGGTGTAGCATACTCAAAAAAATTGTGCAATGAATGGAGGTTCAAAAATTCTCAGGTCACGTTATATTTTTTTGTGAACTTGATATTCTTCGAAATGAGAATCCAAATGGTTAATAAGAAGGTTTGCATCACATAATTCCGTAGGAAAAATCAAAAGTGAATCATACGAAGATCTCAAAGTTTTATGTGGAAAGGTAGAAGATTTTTCGGTACCGTGGCCGAAAATGTGTGAGAATGTGTGAAAATAATTGACTTGGATTAATATGCTATTTCACCAAAGAACTAACAACATGCTTAACAAGATGGTATTGGATTTAGATCATGTGTAGTGCAAAAGATTTTAGAGGTAGACAAGGGGTGTAGCATATTCAAAAAAATTGTGCAATGAGTGGAGGTTCGAAAATTCTTATCCCAGACTAATAGTGACTATCGTTTTGTAATGATACACAAGTTTTTTGAGTGTAGCACTATGGCACCACCAAATGGCAAAAATTGACAGAATCTGGGAGAGCCACGGTTGGTGGATCGCGGAAGTAGATGAGTCGAGCGCCTTTTTGTGGGTGACGGATGATCCCATTGAGCTTGGGAAGCGTACATCGGCGTTGGGGAAGAGTTTTGTCAAAATCTAGGCAATTACTCTTCGACTTGAAGATATGGTGTACGTAACTTGCGTATTGGGTCCAAGTCAATCAAAGGTGAAGACTTCTCTTTTGAAGAAGTTGCATCTTGCACCTGTCACTTTGAATCTTCTTCACAATCCAGGTCAAGTGAAATTGCAGACATTTTGGTTAAACATCTCTCTTGCGGTACATACTGCTAGACACAATAACATCTTAGCTTGTTTAGCGTTATCACCAGAGATGGTGCTGAAGGCTAAGAAGATTATGGAGGAACATATTAGATATGAGGCATTACGGGAGAGGGACCCATCACGTGCGACAACTCAAGCTCCAGTAGCTGAACCAGAAGAAACATAAGTTTACCAAATTCTTGCTGAGCCGTTGCAATTGGATTGGCGACCAATAGAGGGGGGAATGGAAGTGGAGGCCAACATCCCACCACAACTTCTGAGGTACAAACATTACCCAATTTTCCATTAACAAGTACACGTCCTACGAAGAGGCCACGTCGTGTTGAGAGTGATGTAGCTTCTGGTTCAAGAGAAGGCCCCTCAGGTTTGGATCCAAGCGGGAGGAGGTTGATTGAGAGAAGTGTAGGATCGGATGGCAGGGTTCTTAGGTCGGGGCTCAGGACGTCTGATGGTCATTGTAGGACCCCTACATCTACACCGGGAGATTTAGTTGATTTGTGAGCCATGGCACCGGAGGAAGAAGAATTTCACAACCTATTAGACAATATACCAGAGGATTTTGAAAACAATGCGGAGATACCACAAGATGTTCCAACTTCAATGTGTTTAAAAGCACCAGTGCCTACAACAGAGGAGATTGCAAAAACATTAGTGCGGAGGAATTTTGTATTTAAGGCACACATAGACCGCATTGCCTCTGTGGAGATTCCGGAAACAAACCATCGGGTTTTATAACAGAAGAGGGTCCGAGTAGTATTTAACCGCTTAAGAGATCCAGAATCCGCAACTCGAGTGAGTTTATTGGTACTTCGACCGATCAGATACATCATGCATACTACCACCGATGATGGTGTCGTTGAGAAGCAAGAGTTGTCATTTTTGTTGGTAGGAACAACACAAGAGTCTCAACGCATGTTCATTGCACACGGGAGTGCTTTTGCATATGGTGCCATAGGATCCCAGTATTCTTGGCTTCAAGATCATATCTTTTGGATATCGGTGGATGAGCAACTTATAGTAGCAGCTTGTAAGTTTGCACAACAGTAGTGGAGAGATGGTATTATGTCATTAAATGAGTACCTAGACACGTTCGAGCATCGGGATGCCTCTTTCGTGATATATAATGATGGCCACTTTTATATTGAGAAGTCTGTGCGGATTAACGTAGCGAAGTTCTAGAGACAATCATATTTTTTCCTGTAGGAGGATTTGAGGAAGCTCCGTTAGATTTGGGATCTATACGAGAGGCCTGATAGCTCACTACGTGCGGACGATGCTCGCAGGCTGTTGCTTTGATGAGTACGGAAAATACAGTGCATAAATTGCCCAAGGGGGATGGAGTTGTCACGGTGAAGAGGTTGGCCAAAAACATCGAGGATTTGACTAATCATGCATAGAATCCGAGCAATGATTGCTTTGAAGTTATCATTTAAGTATGCAAGGATTACGAAGACGGCATTTTCTTTTACAGCAAGGAGGAAGACTACAAGTGGAAGGACATGGCAAGGAAGAAAGAGCTAGATCCAAATGTGGATGTACGACCAACAAGAAAGGACATGACTCAGAATTGGTTGAGGCCGTTAGGTAGGGTTCCCAGTCCATATTATCTTCGGTTGGCACAGTCTGCTGCAGCGAAGCGGTGAAGGAGGACGGTGTAAGACCTTGTCAAACATATTACTTCAATGGTGTAAAAGACCCAAATCCACATCCGCGTACGATTGTCGGTGTGGTTGACTGGTATTAAAGACGAGAAGCCGTGATGAATTCCATCCGTTGGTTGATGGTGGAGAACAAAGAAAGTACACCTAATTCCATGGAGGAGTTCTTTCGTATCCGTATAGGGAAGTATTTTCCGAGGAGTAACGATCAACTTGATACCTTTGGAAATCTTTTGAATGCTACCTCGAAAACAGCTTGGACCGCTCTTGTGCGGGGAAAGGTGTCTAAACTAGTAGACATAGGCTATCTCATCTCCCCTTCCATCAGATTTGATTATGATGACATTGCAGTAGGGGCCGTCGATACATTGGACTGTCCGTGGATGTACGAGGGTTGGCTACTGCTAATTAAGAATGAGAGATGGAAGTCAGAAGGCCAGGCCAGAACGATATAGAGAATCTTTTTTTGGTTCGGTGTAGAAGAGGGTTATTCCACACCAACTACATAGAGCTAAGGAAACCATGTTTGTGGGTGATTGATTGTTGGCGTGGCGGTAGGAGGCATGGAAATGGTCATTGGAGAGACAACCAATTATCCGCAGCTTTTGCGCAGCTGACATTATGGATGACAAATATTGAACTATGGAACGTCATCTTGTTGGTACCAGCGGCTGTGTATGCAAACGAAGAGTTTTTCACAAAGGTGAAGCTTCCAGAGGAATGTACTATGCGACGTAGATGTTGGACATTTAATCCCAAGTCGGTTAATCCCTATGCTCTCGATTTTACAAAGAATGGGCGTCTCAAGCAAGTAGTACAAGCAATTGGCGATGTTGTGAATTGTATGCAGCAAGATGTGGGTACATCTCTTGGCCCGAACCATGTTTCTAGAGACCTTCCACTTCCACTTGAATTCTTGGATCACTGGAGTGAGGCACGCCAACCCTCTGAAGTTGATTCACTTGAGAGATCTCCATCAGTGCTGACAAGACTAGTCGGCTTATACTTGCTTCGTGGTTGGGGTTTAGTGGCGTGTAACATATCTACGGCCATTTCCACGATCCTTCAAGGAGATTTCCAGGGATTTGAGATTCTCATCATTGACGATTGTATAGACACAGTTTCATTCCTGTACAATGAGTTGTCCGACAATTTCCAATGACAACTGTTGATCAGGACTGGTGGAACAAAGTATCGGTTGCAATATCGTACACAAGACCGAAGATGCGGTTGGTGGGGGGAGAAATGAAGACAACAATGAGGATGGAGGTGGTTTACAGGAGAGATTGCCACGTTCAGGTACTACTGAAGATTCCTCATCTTGCAGTAACTCGAGTTATAAGACTTCAGACACCGATGAAGATGAAGTGAACTAGTGTCCTCCAAGAAAGGAAATTCCATCAACGCAACGGGCGGTGGGAGATTTTTTAGTGGAGATGTAGAGTGGTTTTCCACCATTCTAATAAAACACCAATGTACATCCACACCTCATAGGATTCGTTACGGGGATGATCATACGCCTAGTTTTAAGTAATTGAAGCTTAATTGTGTAGTTAAAGCTATCTTCTCGGTTAATTCTTAATATTATCTATCTATTTTTAGGAAATTAGGGCTCTTAACATCACTTTTAAGGGATCCACCCACAAAGTATAACCCCAAAGGATCTCTCGTGCCTTAAGAAGGAACATTAGTCCTTTTAAAATTGTGCTTATGCCACTAATTCTTAAACACATGCCACAGCTGGCTAATGGAAGATTCCATTGATTCTCATTGCATTGGTTCTTTAATTACAGCTTTTAAAAATTCAACCATGCAAATCGCTTCACTTTTCACGACCGTCCACTCGATCCACGTGATCACGTACTTAAGACAAAGGTTAGTCTCAAAAATCACACACACAAGTTAACTTAGGTCTTAAGGGGTTCGCCTCTTAAGTCTTTAGTTAAGTTCACTTATCCACAATTATCCCTTTAAGACTACGGTGTTCTACACTTTCTCGTACCACTTAGTCTTTAAGATATCTGACTATTTCTTAAGACTTCATTCTTGAACGACTCCATGTTCTTAAGAACACAGTTTCTGGCCTTTAGTTCTTAAGCACTCACTTACTTACTTAGGACTGATTCCTTAAAAACCTGCTAAGTCTAGACCAGATCAGCTTTACAGTGTTCTTAAGTTTTTGTCTTAAGACTACCAAAAGAGGGAGTGCATCTCACTAAATGCAGATGATATCCCATGTTCTCACCCATACACACCTTTAAGTCCGAGCTCTTAAACTTAAAGGTCTCCTCGTACTTAAGGTTTTAATCTTCATAAGTTTATGTTATCCGAACTTGGACTTAAGATTCTTAAGTTTCTATGCTCTTTTCTTAAGTCTTCCTTTAGGATTTGTACCTTATCTTCTCTCTTATGATAGATTCTTTTAAATACTCACAACTTAGCCTACTTTAAAAAATCCATTCTTTTAAGGCTAGACTTCATGCTAATTTTATGTATGCATATGACACTCTTTGCCATGCATCAAGGTATGCCACTCTTGATGTTTATTGCATAAATTGCATTAACATGAATAAGAACTCTACTCTTATTCTTAAGATACTCAAGTTATGCTCACTCACACTTGAGATCTTATTAAGTACTTATGCACCACACTCCTTATGCATCAAGTCATTTAATTTCGCATCATTTCCATTAAGCTTCCCACTTATGATTAATGCTCCAACACACACAAGGTCACACACACAACCTTAGTAGTTAGGATATTTCCCTAACTTATTCCATGAAGAATAAATATGCAATGCATTCATGCATAGGAATTTTATCCACAATTAATACCTAATGCATGCATTTGCATTTATACAACACAATGTCAAATTTATTCAATAAAGTTCACATATTATTGCAATTATACACTTGACTCAAGTTGTAAGCCCAAAAATAGACCCCCTAAGAGAATCAATTTTTAAACCTACAAGGTTCTATTGTTACAACACTTAAACCATTCCTTATGCTTAACTGTAAATTCTAATTTTACTGGATTTGGATCTTGGCATATCTATTTAAATATTCAAAATTTTAATAGTACTGTTATTTTCACCCAGTTAAGTGGATTCGATTAACCTTTTCTTGGAATTTAAACACCTAACTCTGGGTGAATTAATTAGGTATAAGTAATTATTTAATTATTTGTTACCTAATTATTATGGTTATTATTTATTATGATTATTATGATTATTTTATTTATTTCTTTTATATATATATTTATTTATTTTTAATTAATTTTTGTTTGTTTTTTTTTTTTTTTTTTCGAGTTTAGGTCGGCTGATCAGGCCTGATCCAGATCCTGTTTTGGAGCAGCAACTTCGGCAGCCTGTATCTTTTGATTCAGGACTCCGAATCCAAAAAAAATTCCTCTCAAAATGATCAGCAGCTCAATTCCAACTTGAATAGTCCACTTAGAACCAAAATCAGCAGGCCGAGGACATAGAACCCACCATCACAAGCAATTTCATGCACCAACGAATTCAACACGTCATTCTGATCCCAAAGACGAACTTATGCATACAACATAGAATCAATGGGTTGTGGACCGGTTCAATTCTGGTGGAACTTGGTCGTCAAAGTCCTAATTCTGGAAAAAAATTCCGCATGAGATTCGGCCACCGGGATTTAAATACCTAACATCACATGTCTACACGCAGCCCGTTATTGCCACCTTGATCAGTACACCAAGACACGAGGGAGAGATCAGGGGTCCAAGGAAGGGTCACTCCCTGATTCAAGTAGCCGCGCAGCGCACGCGCCGTGAACCCTTGTTTCACCGAGGCCGTCACTGCTGATAGCACCGCACGCGCAAGCTCTTGATCTTCCCGCACAGACACCTCCAACTCCACAGTCCTCGCACACAGCTCCACGACAAGCCGGATGACGACCTCCAACAATTCACTCGAGACTCACACTTCGAACACACCACCTGTGGTGAGAGGCGTTTACAAACGCCGGCACTCATCCGCGCTCCAATCGCCGGCACCCTCCAAATCGATCCTCCTCCTCGAGTCTCCCAGCTCGCGGCGCACTCACACCTCGCGCACTCTGGCGCAGCACCCCCCACGCCGGATTTTCTTGCTCGGGCGTCGGGCGAGCTCTCGCTCCGCGCGCTCAGGTGCGCACACAAGGAAGCGAACGAGCTCCTTCTCGCGCACTCTCCGCAGCACCCGCCGGAACCAGCAAGAAAAAAAAACGAAAAAAAACCCCAACTCCCTCGCTCGCAGGAGCCTCGCACACACAGGGCGCACACAAGAAAAAAAAACGCAGCCCTCTCTCCACAACCGCGCCTCACTTCCAGCTCACGCGCGCCCGAGACGCACGCGCACTCTCCCCGCCTGGATCCTCCAGCTCGCACCCTCTCGCACACAGGTGCGCACTCTCCGCAGCGTCCCAGCCTCCGAATCCCCAACTCGCTCGCACACTCGCAGAAGCCCCCTTGCTCTCGCCGATCGCGCGCACACAAAAAAACAACAAGCCCCCGAAAAACAGAGAGCTCCAGCTCTCTTCGCCAGGGATGCCGCCTGGCTGGTTTTCTTTTTTTTCTTTTTTTTCTTTTTTCTGTCTTTTCTTTTTCTTCCCCGACAAGACTGGCTTACTTTTAATGAGGCAGCCCATGACCTCTCACAGAAGTGCAAGATTGGCTACTTACAGCCGTTTTTGCATGTTTTTAGTTTATCACAAGCATTAACTCGCCGCTTTGCTCCTGACAAGCCTCCCTAAAATTAAATCCATGGTGGCAAGAATTGTCATGTGGCATGTGCATGGAGAAGTACATCCAACCACCTTCTTTTCTTTTTTTTTTTTTTTTTTTTTTTTCCTTTTGATCTTTTAAAGACTATTACACTAGATCTAATACTTTCTACTGATGATTTGCAATCTACTTATAACTTCACAAACTAACCACACAACTGGACTTCCAGAACCCTAATTAGTCTATCTAAATTTTCTTAGCATTTTTGGAGTCCCTTAAGTATTTTTCCGAGTAGTCAACCCGTTGATCAACTAGTCAACCCCTAGAATTAAATAGCAATTCAACTCGGAAAATTCTAGAAATTTTACCACTACTTCTACCTGCTAGGAGGCACTCTTCTCATTTTTTCCATATTTTTTTACCCATTTCTCAAATTTTAGTCATTTTCCAAGGACTTTTCTTTCCATTTTTTATCTTTCTCTTCGTTTCCATTCCACTTCCACTACACTTTCAAGCATATTAGTAGGAAGGAGGAAGAATAGAAAATTTAGTGTCACCTCATGGCACTAGGCCTATTAATCTAGGAATTTGACTCTAATAGGTGGGTTGTCCACCAATTTAACTAAAATTTGGTTAATTCTATCAAAAACTCGGGAAAAAATGAAGAAAAAGAGTGAGGGGCCATTTTGGCCACTCACACAAGTCACACACAAGACTCTACACATGCAAATTCAATAGTAATTATACATTCATATATGAAATTAAAAACTCTTACAACATTAAGACTCATCAACTAGCTTTTTCACCTAAAGCTAGGGCTCACTCCAATCTTCCTCCAAGGAATTTCTATGGTAATGGCAAAGAATTCTAAAAATTCAAGCTAGTCATTGTACTCAACATCCAAGAGGTACACCTCTTGGCAAGAGATTTTTCCTTGTATTAACCATTAAGATTAATTCCACTAAATCTTCACATCTCTTCATATCTATTCATGAAAAGGTACATCCTTCCCAAGGGTGCAAGTTCAACTCTTTTCCCATTATTTTCTAATTCTTGGATATGAATAGATATTTTTCAATTAATTAACTACTTAGTGTAAACTTAATCATTAATTATTTAATTCTTCATATATCTACAACCCTTTTTACACTTAATTTTTGAAAAAAAATTATTTCTGTCATTTTGGCTCTACAGGAGACGTCTACAAGAGCTATAGAGAGGATGCAAGATACCGGTGTAGTGGATGTTAGTTTGGCGGCAGTGGCAGGAGGAGGGCATACATTTGATGGTCCTAGGCTGGAGATGAGGAAGAAGAATTGGACTCATTAGAAATTTTTTTGGTATAGAGGAGGATTCTACAACATTCGATGCCTTCTCAATCAAAGCCGGTATTGGAGACACATGAGACGTTCGGAGGTACTCAGAGTGATACCTGACCAAGTTTGCCTTCCGTTCCAAGATCTAGCATATTTGAGGACATCATTGCATTTCAAGGGGCCTTCTCCTTAGAGCGAGAGATGTTTTCAAGACAAAGGATGGCTTTTTCTAGAGTGATGATAGCATAAGGCATACGCGAGAGGGTGTGAAATGTTGAGTGTGCGTCCAATAGCATCGAAGATGTGGAAGATCGTCCACTGCAGGATCATGAATTATCCGCTATGGTAGGTAGCGCCATTGGACACGTGGAGGTAGTCGTTGCGCTAAAAGATGAGCTCTCAGCCCTAGAGCTATATACTGTAGTAGAGCATGTACACAGTTTAGGTGGCAAGTATATTAGTATAATGCAGTTTAAGATGTGTCTATCGTTCGGTAGGTGGTATATATATATGTATTGGGTGGTCCATATGATATATTTGATTTTAGAATCTCTCAACAATAGTGTGGAATTGCTTGATTATGTATGTTTTTGCATTATAAAATACAGTGAGATACTTTACATTGTCTTAGGAAATTGCATATATATTTTTGTATCTCTTACACATTGTATTTGTAGTGCAGTACTCTAAAATCCTACAACAACTCAAAACACATTTATAATCTCTTTGGGCACATGATTATAATTTGTAGCAGGATTTGCAAACTAGATTAGAAACAATATATTTTCTAAAAAAATGTAGCGAATGTAACAAATATATTAGTTATATGAACATGAAGATGCCAATGTTTGACACGAGAAACACCAAAATTTTGTGACAAAAAGCATATTAAATTCTTGCCAAATTTTGTTTTTTTTTTAAATTGTGACCAAATAACTTGTGGCTTTCTACCAGCAACCAGTGCACTTGGCTAAGTGCATAATTGCGTGTTGATAGTTGGCAAATCTCAATATTGTCACTTATTTTTAAAGTGATGTTAGCTTTCCCAAATACATCTTTGAAAATCTACAATGACACCAATACCTTCAAGAATTACATTCTACAAGTCCCATATCTTTCTCCAAAATATTGCCAATGATATAAAACGTGTGCCCACCACTACAGTCACCTTCCTCTACAAAAGCATATAATACAACTACAACTCTATTATAAGAGGTAGCTTAGGTCAGAACAAATATATGTTCTTTACAACAACAACACTTGCTGAAACATCCATAAACCCCCTTTTCATTACAACAAGCAGCTTGGGTTAAATCACCTAAGGTAGAGGCACCCAATCCGATCGGCCACCGAATTCCGATCAGTAGAGTATGCATGGAATGGTGCATGAAAATGGTAAATGTATGAAATCGTGCATGAAGCGACCCAAAACCGATAATTCAAAACTTGAAAACTCCAGTAATTATCGGCATTGGATCATGAAGTGTGTAATTTTGGATTGCTCAACCTCAATTGAGCTCTCATTGGTGGCCTTGCCTCAAAAATCGAACAACGCCAATCGGCATTAGGTACCTCCATGATTTGGTTATCCATGGCATGTCTTCTCTCTTTTTACTCACTCTCACTTGTTGGCATTAGGCAAAGGAGGGCACCCAAATCTCACCTACTCTATAGTTTGATTATGAGCTCCGGTGGGTTGTGGGCTTTTAAATTCTATATCAATTGCAAATCTTTGAGATTAAATTTGAAAAAGTATTTGTTGAGTTTCATTCCTAATTCCGCATCTTTCTTCGTAAATGTTTTTGACATACAATGTCATTTGAGTCCCCAACTACCTTAAGTGATCGGAATTCGGTGCCTCTACCTTATATGCTCTTCACAACAATACTTGTTGTAACACCCACAACCCACCCGTTTTATTTTAATTAACAACCGCTTGAAATAGCTACCTCTATGTATAACACGCAAAACAAAGTGGTTGTTGTGAAGGGATCTGTATTGAGAGAATCCTTGGAATTTCTAAGACTTCATATATCCGAAATTAGGGCGATACCTAAGCGATGTCCATCGGATACCCGGTGATACCCTGCTGTACACAGAATCTTAACACCTGAACCTCTGATTCCAATATTATGGGGATTCCAGTTGGCTTTTCTGAAGAGAAACAGGTGATTAGAGAATCCATTACTCTCGAAATTGTGATAATTTCTAGGTTCAGGTTATAGGGTTTCATCTTCATCAGGTGCTCTAAACCCTAAACCCTAAACCCTTATGGGAATTTGCATGGGAAAGCTGCTCTCTAGTATCGGGTTGGGGAACAAACCCTACAAAATCCTCATGACAGGCATGGACAGTGCAGGTATGTGAGAACCCACTTCATTCACAAGATGTTATTGCTCTGTATTGCAGCTAAATGACTTGACTTGGACAGACGACAGAAACATTGTTGAAAAGTCACCCAAAGTTTCAAGAAGATACGCCACTTTATTTTGTACAATTTGTTATAGCTTGGTAATCTTCGTTAAGTGAAAAATTGATCTCGAGTTCATGCTAGAAGTAGTATTAGCAACCTTTGAGAAGGAAGAAGTCATGTTGTGAATTGGATTCTCGATTGTGGTACAGGAAAGACAACGATTCTGTATTATCTGAAACTAGGGCAGCAGGTGGAGACCATCTCCACCATCGGATTTAATGCGGAAGCGATTCAGTTGGGGGACCTCAAACTGACTGTGTATGATCTGGGGGGGTGGACGAGGGAGCCATTCTGGATCCATTATCTTCCTGGAGTAGCGGTAAGCCTTCTTCTCCACACAAATCTGTGATGTGGTTTCTGTGGATTGAGTGTGGTCATGTGGATTAGGGTTCGGTATATGTCATGGTTATGTAGGTTAAGATTTGATATTTATCATGATATGGTCATGTGGATTATGATCTGGTACTTTTCTTGATGTTTCTGATCATGTGCTTATGTTGCTGATTCTGTGGATATGGTTTGATGTAAAACATGACATGGTGTATGGTGTGGTTATCTGGATGACAGGGTTTGATCTTTGTCAAGATATGGTTGTGTGGTTATATAGATTAGGATCTGGTATTTTTCATGATGTGGCTGATCATGTGGTAAGGTTAGATATTTATCATGATGTAGTTTATGGTGTGGTATTTTCAGGATGTGTTTTATGTTGCTGATTCTGTGGATTAAGGTTTGGTATTAATCATGATGTGGTTTATGGTTATGTGGATTAGGGTCTGACATGGGTCTGGTGCTGATGGTGTGATTTTTACTACTTTGGCAGGGTTTGATCTTTGTGGTGGACCTGAGCGACAAGGAGAGGGTGCACGAAGCGCGAGACCAGCTGCACGCCGTGCTGCGCGACGACCCCAGCCATGCGAGCTTGCTGGTGTTGGCCAACAAGCAGGAGAATTCCGGGGCCATGTCCGTCCCGGAAGTCACTGCGGCGCTTGAGCTCTCCAAAGTGGAGCGGAGAACATGGTTTGTGCAGGGATGCAGTGCACGGACCGGAGAAGGACTGCTGGAAGGACTGGAATGGCTTGCATCTGCTATAAGAGATGGTGTCAGTAAGTGACCATACTATGCAAGTAAATCTTATGTTTTTCTCACCGCTTCGAAAACTGACACGAGATATGTTTGTGCAGATTGAGTTGAAGTTGTAGCTGCAACAACTGCTTGACACAGTAGGTTTTCCAGACCGGAATCGAAGAGTGAACAACTGGAAAGAGTTTCTTCTCCAAGCTCTCACATGTCTGAGGGAGGCGAGCCAAATTTTCGGCACCTTGTCTTTGAAGAAGCGCGGACTCTTTGCATAAGAGTAAGTTCCTTGCCTTCTCTCTTGTCAATTTTGACTCTGGTTTATGTCCCTCTGAGTTTATTTGCCGCTAAAAATGATAAACAGTGTCACAAATTCTAATTGTCTTGCTCCATTCTATGTGTGAGTTGAGGCAGTAAGATCACTAATACTAAATGTCAATAATGTATTGATTGGTCCAACAAGGTACTTTATGTGATATATATAAGTATTATCACTAATGAATAGTGCCACTTACTGGGACACTGAATGCTACATGACACTAACTATCATTTTAAGTGTAGTGTTGCTTGGATCATAGCTTGCTTTGTGAATGGTTCCTCTACCTTTCTACATTACCAGAGAGCTAATGAATTCTATCTTTAGAATCATTCAGATTTTTTCATCGCTCAAATCATATCTGGAATAGCATCTATGAATCATGTGATACATGTTGAGAGAAAGCATTAGGGGTGATATTTTCAACTTTGAAGAATGCAATGTTGGCTGCTTAGATTTTATATCTTGTGTGCAGATTCCGAAAGAGGAAGCAGTTTCTTGGGTAGGGAATTGAATATCCCCAATGATTCCTGTGGGTTTGTAGGCTCACCTTTCTCTCTCTCAAGAAAGGACTGAAATTAGGTTTTAGAAAAAGATTCTTTACTAGGTGAAAAAATGAATATCTATGAATGTTTTTTGTAAAATCTAATTTTATATTTATTTATTTATTTGCCAATCCTGATTCTAGAGCACCAGGTATTATTTCTTAATAGCAAAAGGAATTTAAAATTTTGTTTTTTATTTAAGGAAAAGAAAGAGTTTGGGAGCTCAGATGCCCATTGGGGTAGGGCAACAAGAGATGGAGATTTTTGAAATTGATGGGGAGTAAACACCAGTGAACCGGATGTTTGCATTTGAAGATGGTGCAAAGCACCAAAAAAAAACTATGGATCAGCATGCAAATTAGTACAAGTCTAGGGTTGGGGTTTCATTTCGGATCTATTAATGTTTTTAATGTGATTTCTCCAATAATAATTTTGAAGAAGATGTGTACTGTAATCAAATTTGTAGATGAAAGTTGATTAATTGGAAAATGTTAAGTGGTAGTATTTTGACTTTAATGACTAGATTTTAAATAATCTATTAATTGAGGAGGGTGTATGATCACATGAATGTTCTACAATGGAATATGTCTTACAAATCAAACAACTCATAACTCTAAAAACCATAATCAAATAAACTAAATATCAAAGTCATTCAAGTCATATGAAGTGAAAATATATAAGTTATTTCACTTACCTCAATTCAAAATTTATTCCAATTCCAAAATTGATTTGAGTTGGATTATAAAAGATAACAAATGTAGTATTCCTATTTTCATACTTCAATATGACTTTTAATCCTACTTCTACTTCTATTCTAATATAATATAATAGTTAAATATACTCATAAATGCACATCAATTCTACCAAGTGCATCATATTGTCGCCACCATAAATGAATCAAACAACACCTACTAAAAAGAATTTATAAGTGGACAATAAATATGTCATTCATAAATTTTGAGATTTGTGTATCTTTCAAAGGAGGTATCAACTACAGTACAACATAAATCAATCTATTACCCAATACTCACTCATCATGTCGAATCCAATAGGTAAATAGGTGGAGGAAGTTGTGCATCTCTTGAGACCAGGCCTTATTTTTTTGTCGATTTGGAGCCAAATTGCAAAGGAAAAATCCAAAAAAGAATATTCCCCCCAAAAGTGGGAAATTATGACTTCATGTCGCCAAAACTTCATTGACGGTTGTTGCTATATTGCCATATTGCCACTAAAAATCAATCAGGACTCCATCCTATTGCCAAAAAGGATGTACAATTCTATGTTTAGGGAGATGAATTCTCTAAAATGGATATTTATGGAGGAAATTTGGTATTGTATGGTTTCAGGAGAAAGCCAGAAGTGCTACAACTCCCTGGCCTCGGTAGCCATTATGTCTATTCCACTCAAACAAAAAAAAAATGTTGGTTGAGACCATCACCACTCCAATTGGTGCTAGCATCAACGAGCTACAATGATTTTCTTGAAGCAAGTTTGTAGATTTTTCATGCTGAAATGTACCCGATGCGTAAATGCCATTCTGCATGATCTAGAACACTCGTAGATCCTCAGAGGCCGAAAAAGCTCATCTTTAAGGCCGATTTAAAGGCCGGGTTAAGAGAATGTGGAAAAAACTCGTCCAGTGAAGGCCATGCAAACCGAACTCATCTCGAACTCCGTGAGCAGGTGTGAACGCGGCCGAAGGATCGAGCCCGTGTGAACGCGGCCTGAGGGAAGTCGCAGGTGTGAACGGGGCAGCGGAAATTAGGGTTTGGAGCTCTGGGGGGGAGTACTAGGGCAAGCCCAAGCGAGGAAGGAGCTCTTTCCTTGCTCTGCTCCGTTGCGGTCGCTTCGTCTGTCGCCCTCCCGCGCCATCGCCTCCCGCGCGCCCGCCTTCCTCCGCCATGGGTACCTCTCGCCTCCCCCCTCCCTTGCCCGTGCTTCTTCTCTCCACCTTCACCTCCATCGCCGCACTTCGTTGTGGCCGTCGTTAGGGTTAGGGTTTCGATTTATTCCTGCTCATGTCGTTGTGTGCTCCGTGTTTGTTTTTCAGCCAAGATCAAGGTGCATGAGCTTCGCGCCAAGAGCAAGAATGAGCTTCTCAATCAGGTATGGTCACGCTTTGGTTGGATGGATGGCTGCGGGTTTGGGGTTTCGGGGTTTTTAGTTGACGGGTGTTGTGTCATATGCAGTTGAAGGAGCTGAAGGCGGAACTCGCTGCTTTGAGGGTTGCCAAGGTCACGGGAGGCGCGCCTAACAAGCTGTCTAAGATGTAAGTCGTTTTTACGTCCCTCATTTGTGTTTTGCATCTCCCGACCAGCTTTGAGAACATCTCTATGGCGACCGTCACGCTGCCCATACCGGAGCCCGAAGGATTCGTGGTCCATTGCAGGACATACACCCTCACATGTAGATTATCCTTGCCATGCTATTAGACCGTTCGTGTTCGGTTCTTCCGAGGCATCTTACATGGTTTTTGAAGTTTAGGGGAGACTGTTGATATCATGAATCGAACCACAATACTTTTAGGTCATATATCCTGTATTTCGGTTTCATTACGGTATTTCGTCGGTTGAAATTTTGACGCTTGAGGTATTGCATCTTTAATTTCCACGATGATTTTCGTCGCAAGCGCCTTACAGTATCTCTTTTGATGTGCAGCAAGGTGGTGAGGCTTTCCATCGCCCAGGTGTTGACTGTCATCTCTCAGACACAGAAGGCCAGCCTTCGTGAGGCGTACAGTAAGAAGAAGTTCGTTCCTATTGACTTGCGCCCGAAGAAGACCCGCGCCATTCGCAGGAGGTTGACCAAGCACCAGGTGTGTTTTCTTAATCTTAAACGTCAGTCAGGAACCGCAGAACTGTATACATAAGCACGTATTTTACTCTGTAGAATATAAATTTATATTAAAGCTTAGCAAGACTTCCACCTTAGGATTGAAGATTCTTCAACTAACATCTTTTTATGTGGAGGTCATTTGAGTATCTGGACCTTATCATGTTCAAATACGACACCGTACATGTCAAGTACTGTGGCCACCAGTGGCACCTTCTGACATCAGATGGTGTAGTATTATTTTCTGGTCCTGTGAATTATTCTTTTGAGTAATATTCTGCGTGCTAATGTGGTCTTCGTATCTGCAGGCTTCAATGAAGACTGAGAAACAGAAGAAGAAGGAGGCTTATTTCCCCATGAGGAAGTTCGCAGTTAAGGCCTAGATTTTCTGATGTCTAGTTCATTGGTGGCTTGTCGGAAGCGCCTTTAATTATTGACCTGCATAGTGGGAATTCCTGTCTCCAGCCTCAGTTTTGTCTCTTGATTTTTCATGATGTAAGGTAAGGGTCTCTTGATCCGACCCTGTTTCTTAAACCGTCCCCCTCTGACATGTACACTGTAGGTACAGTGTAGGTACTCTGAGTTAGAGGACGGTTTAAGAAACAGGGTCGGATCAAGAGACCCTTACCTTAGTTTCACATGTCAGTGGTTTCGGAATCGTTGGGAGTTGGTCTAGGATTTGAATATTGTTCTTGGAGTTTTGCTGTTGGATGATTTCTTGTTCAACTTCTAACGATTGCTAGTTAATCTAGTTAAAATTCAGAGTTTTGGAATTGGTCCAATGAACTAATTCTGTCCTTCGCTGGAAACAGGTGTCTAATATCACCTGTTTGATAATTATGATGAATGAAGATGTAGAACTTGATAAGTGTGCAACGTTTATTAGCTACCCACAAGTTCCTATCGAATCCTCAATTTGTTCTGCAGATTCCAGCGCTGAGATGTCTGGGATAGTGTTCTTGCTTGCGGTTGCTTTCTGCAGCGAATCGGTAAATTACAAAATTACAAGACATAGCATTCACATGGGCTAACATCTAGTGTTGATTGGAGTCCAATGTATATCCGTATGTTAATCGTTTTTGGGTCGATTCTGGTGCTTTCCAGGGCATAGCTCCTTCTGTGTGAGTTAGATGCACTTTTTTCTGTTGGGAATGTGTCGTGTACTACACTGAAGTTGATATTTGTGTAACTAGACTAATCGTTTCGGAAATGTTATAACTTTCCAATCGTTTTGGAAATGCTATAACTTTCTGCTTTTGAAGAACGTTTTTGCTGAGAGGACAACTATCTACACTGCTTAAAGAGGGGATTATTGTAGACATATTTGGTAAAAATATTTATCAAGAGTAAAACCTTAGGGCATTTATAAACAAATCAGTGTGGTTAACACTACACATCACTCTCATAAGTTATACCTCTAATAAGTTATAATGCTGCTAACTTACAACCTCGGCTAACTATTACCTTAACTAACTTTTAACTACCACATCAGCTCCATTGTCCACCATCTCTTGCATTGATCAACCCTTGCACACCACTTGCACAAACGTAGAACCCAGACGTGGGTTGTAGTGACAAAGCTGTCAAGCTCCTTCTATTTATGTTTGAGTTGCCATTTCCTGGATAGTGAATGAAGCTCACTCAATCTCTTGCATGAATGTCTGCTTCGTAGCATTAGATGAGCTTTCTTTTGGTTAAACTCAAACACAGATAGACTTAAATCTGAATAGACCATCAGCGATACTGAAGGTGAATTGGAGGCGAGGAGTTGTCCATGCATTTCAATTAAGTTAGAAAGCTTTGATAGTAAAATACTACCAAGTTGGATCAACTGAGATGTATGATGCTAATCCTCCATTTCAAGGTGAGACCGCCGTTTTCCACCCTTGCAACCCATACGTTGTCGCCTAAGTTGCAACACATTTCTACATTTGTGAATTACCGTAATTGCCGTGCTTGTAGTGGAATCCTCTTCAACCATGAGCCGCCATGCAGAGGCGAGAATTTTGTGACGAGGAGGATTACGAGAGCCATTGGTCGAATTAAAATTGGGCTCTAGAAGAAGCTCTTCCTTTGTAAATGTGAACGCCTGCCTTGATTGGGGATTCAACCGGGATTACGTGGAAGGCATGTGGTTAATGCTTTAGTAGGAAAGCCATCGTTTACAACCAAGGAGAGTTTATGTGGAAGAACGAGGAAATCAAAAGCCTTCTATTCGTGGCGGCCATTTTCGTGTAACCACTCACAAATGGATGCACGATCAACAACCCTTACACCTTCTGCACACCCCTCCGCACTCACCACCAACCTATGAAACACTCCAACTTTCCAAAGTTCTTCCCTTCCACTCCTCCTCCTCCTCTACCGCCGCAACTGTAGCGCAGAAGGCGAATCACAAAGATGGATCTTGCGGAGCGCGGCGTTGGACAACAAGGATGGTGATCGGCAGGGCAATTGGCGTAGAGATAGCGCGGAGATTGTGTCACAAGTGAGCAAGGGTAAGAGGAAGACGAAGAGGAAGAGAGCCACTGGTATGGGAGGCCTCTAATGGGAAATTAGGTTGAGCTTACCAAGCCTCTACTAAATCCTCAGCTAACTTTTAACCTCTACTAAGGTCTTATCACCTCCATCCACCGGCACTAGATTTGGCTATAACTTATGGGAGGAATGAGTGTACATATCATCTTTAGTGTAGTTCATACGCTTCAAATGGAACAATTCTTGGGCACATTGATGTAAGCATAAGATCTAGTAATAATGATTTTTATAAAGCAGAGTCAACGTCAAAAGTACCTCTTTTGTAGATAATTGTTGTGCATTGTCTAGTAGATGATCTAGTACACTTGTGGATTTAGATGTGCCTTTAAAGACCTCCAGCGTTGAAGGGGTAAGGCCAAGCTGGTCGAAATAGGGCTTATTTTTGTTGTTTTTTGGGCATAGCTTCTTGTCTCTAGTTGTTTTCCAGGCATTAGCTTGTTGTGTATACTTCTTCTGCTCGCTATGTGTCTAGCACTAGTTCATATGCTTCAAATAGAACAATTCTCGGGCGCATCGGTGCAAGCAATAGCAAGCTACAATGATTTCTCTAAAGTGGGGTGGCAATTAAATGTACCCTATGTGTAGATGTTGTTGTGCATAATTTATTACATGTGGATTCTCCCAAGCCTTGTGAAGCTCATTGCTCCAAAAGGTTTAACTCAAAACAGAAGTTGGTTATAAAATCAAACTTGAAAAAGGAGTAGGTCAAACCTAGTTATGTACACTTTATTAGATATGAACTCAAAAATCTGGCCACTTGCCTTTAGCAACTAATACAACTTTCAGATACTTGCATTGACATGGTTCATACAACTTACACATATTTGAAATTATAAAAGTCCAACAAGCTTCAATGTGTTACTACGACGAGCAATCTTCATGGAGGTTTCTAATACATGTTTTATCCCTAAAGGTGCCAAGGCGTTTTTTGGAAACTATAAATTTTGGAGTGGGTTTGGTATGCTTTGGTGAGAATTGGGAAAGAATTTAGAATTAGGATCTCAATATTTTTGCCAATGTAGGTGGTTTGGCATGCGTAGTTCCGAATTTTTTTTCAAAATTTTCTAATGTGTTTTGGTATTTTAAAAAATACCGAATACAACCGGAGACTGGCCAAAAACGTTGGAAAATGGACTATATTATGAGCATTTCAAGCCACAATGGATGCTAAACATGGCCAAATTGCACAAGACATATCAATTCTAAAAGCCATGAAGTGATATAATACAATAAAAAAATACTTCACGCATAAATCAAGGCAATGAATTATAAAGAATTTTTCAAAGTTAGGGGGTCCATTGTTTGGCAAAGTTGTAGAAATATGGTCTTCAAAGAGAACGAAAAACGAGACCAACAAAATATATGGGAAGGCACAATTAATTGATGCGAAATCAAGGCAAATCTAAAAAAGTACAAAGCCCAATGCAAAAGGCAAAATAACTAAATTGTATATCAAGTCACCATGGTAGCTGGCCAAATGAGCCAATGGCATCATGCTTGGCTCAAATCCATATGGCAGCAATGGCTCAATTCATTAATCACATCAAAGCGCCTCCATCATGTGCATCATCATGCGTATCTTTATTGCACATCTTTAATATCTTTAATGCATTATTGCACATGACATATGATTTTTTGGAAATACGTAGCCATGAGATGAATACTCAAAAATGAGCCTTTGAATTAATTCCTGCTTTGTAACAAAGGTGACATTTTTTTAATAAAATTTGACATTTACATCTACATTGCAACGCTTTAAACCCAAAAAATTAATTAAATCATAAACCAGACATGAGGAAAATGCAATGCAAGAGCGAGAGGGGAAGCCACACATCCCTTGGCACCTTTAGGGGTTAACCCTTCTACTATTGACCTCAATCATGCTTCGCATAGAGTTCTTCACACAATACTATCACTATGTCGATGTGGAGCTCTTCTCCAAAATGGAATTCCAATTATCACAATAGTCTCTAAACCTCCCACTATAGTCATACAAGCTTAAGCTCTCCAATCAATAGATGACAACACTCTTGGTGTATCACTATAATTGGACTTCACATCATTCAAATGTTGCTTACATAACTTTTCTACCCAACTCTATATATCTTGCATTTTTTTTTGCAATAGTTCTAGTAGAGGCTCCACTTGTAGCCTCTGTAGAGGTTGTGACCTTGAATGTCTGCCAAATGGCCTAGGAGAGAGCCCATAATACAACCATTATAACGGTGTGAGAAGTGTGAAAAGCTTTCAAATATGCGCATTATTATCTTAACCCTTTAAGGCCAATGCTTATTGAGGTGTTGTGGCCACAGAGAATCTACAACTGTTCTAGATCACAAAGAATGACATCTACATACTGGGCTCATTTTAGCACAAAAATCTATGATTCTACTTCATGGAAACCATTGTAACTTGTTGATGCTTGCACCGATTTTGTGGAAATGGTGTCAATAGATGCTCATCCTCCTCCACCTCTAAGTCATGGTGTATTTTTCCTTTGGGGTGGCATGTAGTGCTTGCTACAAAGGTTCTTGTGCCTAAACGACCCATATATGGTTGTTAGGCCTAATAGGGTTAATTTGAAAAGATCTTTGCACACAATTTCAATGATCAAAGTTAGTGTCTTCTTTCCACCAATTTTTCTTTGGCCAAGTGTAAGCAATACTAAGTGTATGAGGTCTCCAAACTCGCACATTGGCTGCTTCATATATATCGCATGGTGGAGCTTCATATTTGATAGCAAGGTATATTATTTGATTTAAAGGTTGAAGGCATTTGTCCCTCAAGAAAAACTCCAAAATCGCCACTATTAAAAAGTGGCAAGAAATCTAATTTAAAGTAAAATTTTGGGCTTTTAATCGTAAGATCTTAAACAGACTTTTATATAAACTTGCCATATTTTTGGTTGCAAATCCACCGCACAAATATGAAGATTATAACGTTTGAGGTACAAAAAAAGTTTTCATGTCCAACAATGTGTGAATATGTTTGACTTGGGTTAAAATGGTTTTATTACACTAATGACAAGAATTTTTTTTGACATCTTCAAAAAAAATAAAAAAAATTGTATATGTATGAAAAATCTCAATGTCAATAGAATCTTCTAGCAAAAAATTTGGAGTTGCCCAAAGTCCCAAATATGACTTTGAAGGCTAATTACTTTCATATTATGAACCCAAAAACAAAAAAACCAAATATTTCCACAAAGCTATTATCAAGAAAAGTCTAGTATAAAAATTTCAACAATTTTTTTTTTTGGAATCATAGGAACCTATCCAAATGAAAAACGTCCCTCTAGGGTTAAATAGGCCTTTAGAGCTTTAGTCAATAAGTGTGTGTTTGCTTGGTTTTCTGAGTAGATTTTTTCATATTCAAGTTCAACATTAGATTTAGAGAATTTGGAATTGGTTTTGATAGTCTCTGTATTTAGTTGAACTATGTGCTGGAGACACAACAAGGTTGATTCTCATATGTCCAATTTTTTATAATGCATTGTAAATATACACATATTCTAATAATAGCTCGATGAAAAATCCCCCATAGTCGACAAATTAAGCAATGTGCATATGTGGAGAGAACAAAAAATTATACAATTTTTCTTCAATGATAGCAGGTGATAGTCAACTAAGCTAGTATGAAAAACCAGTCACAAAGTGTTGTGAATTGAATTCACTAGCGGCCTCTTGCTGCACAAGACTAACCTACCTTTGATTTTGGATTTCTAACTCCAAAATGTGATTACTAACTTCAACAACATTACAATTGACTTAAGCAAAGATATATTTGTTGACTACTATATACATGTCACAATTTCATATTACCTCCCAATTTGCACCCCTAAACGTGGACTAGGCAATTCATAGCATTACCACCACAAAATGTGTAGGTCATGATGCCGCAACCTTTGTCCATAAAAACATGGTATGGTCTCCTTGTAAATGCTTAAAGCTATTTGCTAGTTCCTTGTGCTTAAACTGAGTTCAAATTGAGACCATTGACAGAGGACGTGTTAATTCCTACATCTCCAGGTCACCATCTTTTCTTTTCTTTTTTTAACACAAAGTGAAGTTGATTACAGCAGGTCACCATCATTGATGTGCTCTGCCCATTATAGGTATTTTTGCTGATGGTAAGAACTTGTCCCATGATACCATGACTTGTGAACATCATGGTCAACATGTGCATGCAAAACCTCACACTAAGTGACTTTTGTTTTACTTTTTTCGGGTTCAAAGTGGCATTATTTAATATGTCCTTCTAAACGCCTGGGGCGAATTGACCCCTCATTCGTACTTACCCGAGGTGGGCCCCATCTTAAATGCATGGGGTCATTTTTCTAGCCCTCTTGTTTTGAGGGGCTAGAGGTTTTTTTGGGATTTTTTTGACAAACTTGGGTCCTACGGCCATTGCTTATGTGGAGGAACCTCCCTTGCTATAAATAAGTCCCCATCCAAAAACAAAATAGGGGCTAGGTTTGGCCCCACCACCTCATGGCCCCCTCCGGTACGTACGAGGGGTCAATTCGCCCTGGGCCTTCTAAACTGGCGTATTCACAAAGAACTTGTCCACATACAAAATAATATCATGGTCCACGTGTCCATTGGTTCAACCATATGAAAAAGCTCGTGATAAACGAGTTTGGGAGTGCTGTTCAAAAGTGAGGACATTGAGTCAGAAAGAACATTCCTAAAAACAAGTGTCTCAACTCTAACTTTGTTTCGTCACACAGGGCTGCCAGTACATTAGCTGCATATCCATACAGGGAATATGTGCATGCATAGGACAATGTGAAGTTCCTTTAGATGTCAAAGCATCATGGAGGGGTCACAAAGGAGCCATTAAAAATGGCATAACTTTTTCAGATTTGCTGCCAGGCAAAAACTGAGTCAGCTGGTTGTGTTCCTGAGTGTCATTGCTTGGAAACACACGTGCCATCTCTTATGCAGAGACAAATATCTTCCCTCATGAAACATACCTTAGTAACCTATTCTTCAAGTTATCTCTTTACGTTAGGCAAAAGTTTTTTGTTTTTTTCCAATCAGTTTGTTTCTTTATGGAAAAAAAAACTGTGGAACTTGTGTAAAAATTTATTAAAAAAAAAAAAAAAAAAACTGTGAAATTTTATGTAAATTATTACAGGGATGCAAATAGTGTTGACGACATCAGGGATTTTGAATGGGTGGTTAGAATCGGTATCAACAATGTGATAAGTGCAAACTTTGATGGTCTGGACCCTGTACTTGCTGTCTCCCTGTGAAAATTTATGTAAACTAGTGTGGGGATTCAAATAGTGTGGGAGGCATCATGGATGTTGAACAGGTGATTAGTCCCTGTATAAGATGGGGTTTCAGCAACGTGATTAGAGCAGACATGGATGGTTTGTTCATGCCTTCTTGGTGTAATTTTGAAAACAAAAGGGGCTCAATCAATTTGCGCTAAGTTGTAGTTGTATTTAGAATTTGTCTCTAAACTCAAGTTTGAATTATATTAGCTTTCATTTGACAAAGGAATTTGCACAAAGACACTCGAAAGTATGAGTCATCTTTCTCTCCTTTGAGTTACTTACATAATAAAGGAAATTTATTTTGATGTGATTAGGAAAATGAAAAATGAAAAAGAGAGGGGTAACTTATACAAACTTTTTATGACTTCACAAAGTACTCTATTTACATATTTCCAAGCTATGTGTTTGATTCTTAAAGAAATAATCAGGTTTTGAAATGCAAACATATCCAGGTGTTATATATATTATTTTCTTTGCAAAGTAGGTGTAAAGGTTTAATACTAATATGCAAAGAAAATTGGTATATGAAGTATGAAGTCAAAGTAGAAACGTGAATGTGAATTGGAAATGTGAAGTTGGAGAAAGGGTAATTGAATATTTTGGGCCATTAAATCGAATATTTTAATATAATTAAATCAATTCGATGTAAACAATAAAGGGAAATCATAATAGAAAGGTATTTCATTTAATTGGCATTTTTGCCATGGATGTTGTGTTAGTATATTCTAATGGAATTAAATAACTTTGTACCATTTAAAAAGATTCTTCATATTTTTTGCAACTTTATTTGGAATAATTTTTTTTAATGGATTAAATAGAAAAAGTATACTCGAGATTTTTATTCCTAAAATTCCTTGATAGATTCACACCAAGAATACTTTATAATTGCAGATTCAAAAATGTGCACCATTCTTTGCTTTGCTAAATAATTTGGTCTTTTGAAAAATCCTTGCCCTATCATGAACAACAAGTACTTCTATATGAAAAGAAGCAAGTGCTAATACAAGATCAAGATAAGGCAATTGTTCCCACTCAATTCTTTGCAAACCTTTCTATATTATAGGCCTTTTGAAAGTTGATATGTTTGATGTTCAAGAAGAAACTGCTCACCTCACCGATATTGGTTGCCTCAAGAGCGACATGCCAAGCGTACAAATGATGAGCGTGAAGTAGACAATGGAGCACATTGACAATTAATTGTTGGATCTATAAATCAATTCCGTATTCATGCCGCCTTACTTGCCAAGTAAACTGAAAAAATGGATGCGGTTGTCCGGAAGAATGATTGTCAAGCAGCACAAACTACAATCTTGGATATGCTGTTGGCGCATTGTGTGGTTAATGATTTGGCTAGTAGCATTTGACATGTACTTCAGCAAATGAACATCCATTATGGCGCTTGTAATGTATTGAATTGGCTGGAAGAGCACATCATTGGAATAAATTCAACACAAATCAATATATTTCACTATGTGTAGTGATTAATAAAGAATTTAGCTTCCACCACTCACGGCAACTTCTAAGTCATTGCGGCGCTTGCTGCAAAGAAACACACAAGAATGATAGAACTTCCGAGAATCTATCCACCGTGTAATAGCGTTTCAGCATTCACATCTCTAAAAGTCAATATTGATCAACGCTTTGACCGACGCAGAAACTACATCTTCCGACTTTCAAGTGCATTGTATTTTGAAATGGGCAACCTTTTGCCAAATAAATGAAAGAATTGCAAGTTTGTGCAGTTGCATACTTGCATATTATATACTTCTCTCTAAATGGGCAAATGACAAGTTTTGAGATTTGGACTATAGTACAATGGAGTTGCTTTAGAATATGTTGCATGAGCACAACCCTTATGTACGATTTTTTGAAATTATTTGTCAACAATTGATAGAGCAACTGGCAATAGATTTAAATGCTGCAACCATGATCCGGCACAGATACACCAAATGTTCATCATGCCATCATTTTCTTTTGGGAGGCAATTGAATTAGCGCTATTAAGAAGCCATGGCCAATGTGCGTATAATTCAACCCCCCTAGATTTTTGTACCTTTATGTGTAACACAAAATGACATGAGATCACAACAAAACTAGAATTGGACAGATAGCACAAAACCACTCTGGTTTCTTGCGTGAATAATCAAATTGAATTTCCAAGTTGATGGCAGATTTCAAGGACCGCAAAGTATTTGGCAAGGTGTTGGAAATCCTTGGGTGATAAAATTTAAGAACAAAGGCCTACCGTACGTGCACATCCTGTTGATTCTTAACAAGCAGCCAAAAGTGAGGACTACAAATGAGATTGCTTCAAACTTACCCCAATGCGTACAAGACAATAGTTTGGTCACTTACCCCAATGCGTACAAGACAATAGCATGTTGCTTATAGCACATGCCCTGTTGCATGCAAAATCCAGGAATTCTACTTTGTGAGCGATGAGCAGAAGGACGTGAGTCGTAGACGGTCAACAATGACTTGTCCGAAATTTTTGTGACTATTTTTTTAAAAGCAGGGTGGAAAACTAGAAGAAATTAGCAATAATGAAGCCTATATCTGTGGTAAGTTTGGTGTATCATAGTCTAAATTTGTAAAACATTGGTGTAGAGGACCCTATATCCAAGTTTCAAATTTGGAACAATTTGTTTTGTTTTTTGATTATGCATTGTGATTTTATTGAGCTTTACATCCATTTTTTTTAAAAATTCCTTTTTTTCTCTTCAAAATGACCTATAAATATTTTTATGTTTCTTTACTTTACATTGTTATTTAGTTGATATAGTGTTTTTTCTTCTCCACATAAATGTTGTGTCAACAATTTTGAATCATTCCATACTATTTTATGACGAACATGATTTTTGACGTGGTTAGGGTATAGAGTTGGGACATTGTAATTTACATTTCCTGGAACGGTTGTAGGCATCTCAGAAAATGTTTATAAATGGTTTTGGGTATAATTCACCTAAGGCACTAAGAAAGACCCAAGTTTACAATGTGTGTTGTTTTTATTATGCGTTGTGGTATTATTTCACTTTCTAAGTATTTTGTTGATTTTGTTCATTCCCTTTTTCTTCAGCGTGATTTATAAGTATTTGTTATGAAAATTTGTAATTTATTTATTTTATTCTTGTAGTTTTTTTTCATGAGTGCATTTAATTTTTTCCCAATGATAATTGGTCTTATTTTCTTTTCTTCAAATTGACATTTCAAATTTATTATATTTTGATTCCTTGGTTTTTTTTTATGCCGCTAAAAACCTCACACTCCTCATACCATCTCCTGAAATAATTGTTGATTTGGGTTGTTGGACCCAAAAACTCACTTGGCCTCCCGAACACAGTGGTACCGTAGGTGAACCTCTATTCGGCGTTTATTAATCAGAAAACTGCTTGCCAAATTAAGTAGAAAAATATTTAATGAAATTGCCAAAACTAGAGAAACTCTATATTTACAGATTTTGTCATATTGGAAGACATCAAAGGGGAGTGGGGCTTAGAAAATCATCCCTTCAAGGTTGTATATGCATGGAGGCTTCAATTTAGAACCACCAAGGTCTTGGATTTAAGCCCCACGGTTGTCAAATGTGCAAAATACAATAATATGTGATTTCTTGCCGAAAATTAATTTATTTTTATTTTGGATGCCAAATGGCCTTTTCTCATTTCAATTAATTATTCGGCATGGAGGTGCCGAACTAGAGGTTCACCTAAGGTACACGCTTTGATTTCTTTTACATTTTTTCTTTTATTTTGACTAGAAGTAAAACTGTATTCATAGGTTGAAAAGTAGAATGATTTAGTATTTTTTTTTGGTTTTTTTTTGCTTAGAGCGTCTAATATCATTTAGACTTTGTGGAGTCATTTTTTTCTTCACACTAACATTTTGAGAATATTATATTTGTTTTACTTTTTTTATTGACTTTGTTGAAGTTATTATCTTTTATGATATGTTCTCTCTCTTATAGATAATGTTAAAATGAATTGTGGCTAAAAATAGGATAGCAATAACTATAATTTGAACTCCTCTACTAAGAAGCAACATTTGCCATCCTGGAGATTTGAACTTGAGACGGCAAAGAGCACCCCCCCAAAGAAGTGTTAGAGTTGTAGTTTATGTGAAGGTGGTCTATAGTTTTTCACGTGTATGACTTGTGTTATTTTACCTTGCGTTTCTATAATTCAAAATAAAATTTCAAAAGTAAAAAAAACTATAATTTGTAACTTGCTTTGAATGGAAAATCTTTGAATCCTTGCAATTTTCAATTATTACAATCTGAAGATCTTTCACTAGTTGCAAGGTTTGAATTGTTGTCTCTGATTAATCATTTTCACTGGTGCTATATATATCCAAATGAGGTAGCCCAACTAAAATATTTGTTGTTTTCACTTGCTAGATCCAACTACTCAATTGGCTTTTTGAATACGGTTTAAGGTGGACGCTTGAGTAAATTTTACAATTATTTCCTTAATTTTATACTAAGAGTTCAAATGTTTTCATAGTTTGACAAGTAAAATATAATGTGGTTTATTTTAAGAGTTAAATACCATTTCAACCTCGTTGAGTCATTCTTTTTTTCTTTAGATTGACATTCAAAATTATTACATTTGTCTTCCTATTTCTATTGACTTTATTGAAGTTGTCTACTTTTAAATTATGTTCTCTTTTAAAGATAATGTTAAAATGTATTGAGGTTTAAAATATAATTTACAAAAATAAGAACTATAAGTTGAATTCTTCTATTAAGAGGCATCCTTTGCCCTCTTGGAGATTTGAACCTACGACGTCAAAGATTTTAAAACTATAATTTCAACTCTTCTACGGAAAGTAGCTCATGATGGTTAAGAGCTGTAATTCTTAGGGGTGTCAAAACTATAGATATTATTTTGTATATACATGGCCTATGCATTAATCATTGGCTTTTGAATAGGCATTTAAATCACCTAAATCACTCTTCATGGTCATTTGGCCTGCTAGGTATAAAAGTAGCCACTAAATTCTTGGACATGTAGGTCCACAGTAGTCCCATTCATGTCGCCATACGTTGGGTATTATTGTCTGGTACCGGAACGCTAGGTGATTGTCATGTCATGCTTCTCTCGCCAAATTGTGAGTCTTTGCAATTTCCAAATCAATTTATCCAAGACGTCTAGCTCTTCAATTGCGAGGGATTGAAATGGTCGACCAAACCATGCGGTATCACCCAGTTTGCAATTATGAATTCAACAACATTTGAAAGTCTCCCATGTATGAAGTAGAATGAGCATGCGAGCATGTGTAACTTGGCTCTACCTCGTTCAAAAAAAAATCTTTGTTAGCCATTCTCCACAACAGAAGCAGATTTGGGAACTGATGGACAACACTGCCGTAAAGATATTTAGTTGACATGTAAAAAATAGATTTATAAAAAAAAGGAGAAAGTGAATGATTAGGGCTCAAGGTATAGACAAGACAAGTCAATTCATTCTCAGTTACACAATTATGTCATACTTCATCAAAGGACATCCTTATCTCAAGGAATCTTAATCGCATCTTATTATTAGCTCACGGTTTAGATGCGTCTACCAGCTCATTTGTTGTTGATTTGAGGAGTCTCCAAACCATGTGTGCGCTAGCTGTTCTAACAGACCAAAGAATTGAACTTGGACCGGCAAGGTGTGACGGAAACGCTTAGCCAACCAAACTGAGCCGTGGTCAAAGATAGTACTTGGACTCTAATCACATTTAATTTGTTGCTTAACTCTACTAAGATTTTTAAAAACCTAAACAAAGTGGTATAGTGTTTTAATTTGTGAAAAATTCATAAATATGAACTTTTGGAATCAAGTTCACGGGAGAAATAAAAAATATATGATAAGAAGGGATCTAGACTTATTTATCATAATATGGATAAGGATAAGAAGAAATTGTGACTTTGTAGGCAAAATATAGGTGAAAGTGAGGCTAGAGTTGAAATATGTCCTTGATTTTCTCTCCCTTCCTCCCTTGTTCTAACCTTTCTCTCTGGACTACAAATAGACGGTCGATTCTGGGATAGACAGTCGTGAATTTTTGGAGTTTGGATTTAATTATTTAGAGTGTTGTTCTTCTTGTTTTTAGGTTTTCAAGGATGTATTACAGACTCATATTGAAATTGTGGTAAAGCCATGGTGCTATTTTGTATAAAAGGGGGTTTAAAAAGAATGGCAGTAATGTGCTCAACATTGAAAGGGTGGATTTCAACAACTACTATGCCAATGGGTGTGAAAATTTGAGAATAATAGTGTATTTATTAAAATTTTGGGTGCAGTAAACCACAAAACTAAAAGTTATAAGAGAGTCTGCAGTAGGGATTTTGACAGCCATTTGAAGGTAGAATTTAGGATAGGGAATTTAGGTTGTGGGAGAAGATTGGAGATGTTTTATGATTCATATTTTGTAGAAGTATTTTTTGAAATTTAAATACATCATGTATAAAATTTGACGTCTTTGTCCGTAACTGAATAGGAGTGATGGAGAATTGAAGTAAGGGAGGTTTGAAATTTAAAGGTATGGATCTCGTCGGAAAATAGTCCAGTAGTGATAAAAATTGGTGGAAGGTTTTTGAAAGGATATTAAAGGTAGTTTTAAAATTTTAGAGTCGTTAGATGTTTGAAGTCAAAGTTATGAGAAAATTTATGCTTGAGTTTTTTAGGCAGAGTTTAAAGATGAGAAGTTTTAGTCTTGGAGTATGGTGAAAAAAAATTAGAGGGGATAGACAAATATGAAGACTATTTTTATGTTTATGAAGGACGTGTATACAAGGCAAACCTTGTACTTTACCAACTAAATGCAAAAAAAACCATGTGTTTCCTTAAGCATAGACAACGGAGCCCGACATTTGGTGCTTCTATTGAAAGAGCTTTAGGAGATATAGTTTTGTTAAGATAAGATGTGTGACTCTGGAAGAATCTAAGGTGGAGGTGGTGGAATTAGATATGGAGGTGGAGAGATTAGAGATGGAAGTGGAGAGGTTAGAGATGAAGGTGGTAGGGCTAAAAATGGAGGTAGTGGCTTGAATTTTACTATGGCTTTTATTGGGGGGCTATATAGATGTTTATGGGCCAACAAACACCTAATGTGAGAGAACAAAGGGGTTGAGAGATGTCATCAATAAGACTAAGAGGTTTGATGGTGTGAATTTCAAGGGATTTTTAAAGATTTACTCATGTGAAATAGAGATTTATTTGATGCCAAAAATTTGGATGATTTAAACTTTTGGCCTTGCAGTTGTGTCTGAAATTTGTGAGAGAGTAATAGAACTTTGTGGTCGAATGTATGTGAATATGTGGGCAAGGTTTGTGAAAAGGCTAATGGAAGAATACTTTGATGAAGATTCTTAGAGAATGTCAAAATGACATTTTTTGAATGGGTGGAAATGCAGTCGGATAGGAGCATGGGACCAAACGAACTTCTAAGAAAGTTTAAGAAGAAGTATGGTCAACTTCCATTGTTAGAGAAGCGCCTTCTTGAAACAAGAAAGACATAGTTGTTTTTTCAAGCTATATATGATGTGTTGGAAGGCAAACTTCTTCTAACTCTTTCAGATGGGATAACAATAGGCTGTTTTAATCACAATTGAAGGAGGTTAGAAGAATCAATGAGCGTTAATGCAAAGTGACAACGTGTAAAGGCTCAAGGAGGTACCTCAAGGAGAGATGTACGATCGGTATCATTTTTCAAGACTCCAGCATCTTGAGTGCCTTCAACGCCATTGAGTTCTTCTGGAGGTAAAGTTGCGGATAATGACACTCTTGAAGAGCAAATGAAAGGCATCAGAGAATTGAAAGGTACACTTAAAATGGACTCAAAGGTAAGCTCTTTGAAACCTATTGGAGGGCAAAAAGAGTATGTAGTGAAGTGCATTTGGTGTGATGATTCTGGCCACAAGAGTGGTGGTTGTGCATGTGTATGCGGATACTATGAGAAGTGACATTAATACTTTCAAAGAAAGAACGATCAAGGATGTTTCAACGCAAGAGTTTTGAAGACTAACTTTGGAAGAGAGGGCATGGAGAAGCTAATGGATGAGAAGTTAGGGAGGAGCAGCTCCTCAAAGGGCAAAAATAGAGAAATTTATAACATCGGGGTTGAGCAGAATTAGGTAAAAACCTCATCACATGTGTACACATAATAAATGGTTAGAGGGGTACAATCTATCAGGAAGATAACTTGATGGGGTGATCCGATAGATGCAATTATTGTCATGGTACACTTGATTAGTGAGTTGGAGTAGAAGTACCTAAGGTAGAGGCACCCAATCCTGATCAATAGAGTATACATGGCATGGTGAATGAAAATGACAAATGCATGAAATGGTACATGAAGTGAACCAAAACCGATAATTCAAAATCTGAAAACACCAGTCATTATCGGCATTGGGTCATGAAGTGTGCAATTTTAGGTTGCTCCACCTCAATTGAGCTCTCATTGGTGGCTTTGCCTCAAAAGTCAAACAAGGCCGATCGGCATTGGGTACCCTCCATAAGTTGGTTATCCATGGCATGTCTTCTCTCTTTTACTCACTCTCACTTGTTGACATTGAGCAAAGGAGGGCACCAAATCTCACCTACTCTATAATTTGATTATGAGCTCCGGTGGTTTTTGGGCTTTTAAATTCAATATCAATTACAAATCTATGAGATAAAATTTGAAAAAACATTTGTTGAATTTCATTCCTAATTCCGCATCTTTCTACATAAATGTTTTTGACGTACAATGTCATTTGAGTCCTAATCTAGCTTAAGTGATCGGAATTGGATGCCTCTACCTTAGTGATACTTTGATGGAAGCCAAACCTGGAAAAAATGAAGAAGAAAAGACGATGGAGCGAGTAAGCAAGATGAAGTGGTCAAGCAACAAGGATAATACTCCATGGCAAAGGCCAACAAATCACACTTGTTGAAGGCAAGAAACTAGACTTCTTTCCTTGTATCCAAATAATGCACCACTTTCAAAGAATTCATGGGAATAAATAATAAGCAGAAAGAAGGGAAAAGGACGAGAAGACTTTGAAAAGGAAAGAGTTAAAGCACCAACCTACAAACTTTAATCTGATATCGAATCTTCAATTAATAAGAAGAGAATTTTTGGAAAGGAATTATTGATGCAAATATTGAATTCACCTTGAGTGAAGCTCTTGGCATTGCCAAAGAAGTTTTTTTTCTTACAAAATTAAAGGAACCTTTACTGCAAAGAGGAAGGAGGAAAAATACAAGGCAGACCCTTGCTAAGACCGGCAAGGCCCGGAGAAGAACCCATGCCTAGTTAAAAGTTAGTAAAAAGACAAGATCTACGATTAGTACTAAGAGACATATGATACAAGTGTCAGTGAGGCCGCTCATCGGCCCACGAGGCAAAGACCTCGTTGCAACAAGAGAGGTTTTTAAACCGCTTGGTGAACTTTTCACTTTTTGCAGGGTCCTGGAGACAACGAGCCTGAGTCTTGGCCTACGCGACACGACCATAGTCAATTATCCCAAGCCACAATTTGTCCCGAAGCTTTTGCCTCGGCTACCTCGTCTCGTTGAACGCATCATCATTTCACTGGCTCTAGATATATCAAATGATAATGCCTTTGAGTAGGATCAAAAGCTTGCCAATGGGCCTCAAGCTCCAAGGGATCCAAAAATGCCATGTTTCCACGTAGAAATAATCCCAAAAATTCACATGACTAAAGATGAGGAAGAAGAAATTGGGCAGGCGTTTGCTATGATGTGTGACCCTACAAATAGAGGATGAGATGATGATGAAAATGTCACCAATCTTTTGGATGGAGAAATGAAGAATGAGGTCTTACGGATGTTTTCTCTTGGGATTATTGCAAAGAAACCATAGAAAACAATGATTGAAGTTTCTTTTGAAGAGCTTGCAATGACATGTTGTATGGGTGGAGAGTTTTGAGAGAGCATGAGGGTGAGGCAATGAGAACTGACACTCAAGGATGGAAAAAGATATTGGATGACAACTCATACTATGTTAGGATATAGAGTTGTGATGGGAAGAAAGTGGTGCATTTTCTCACTGTGAATCGAAAATACGAGAGATAAAGAGCCCAACTTAGATAACCACCCATTATCGATGGCTCTATAAAATTTTAGGGATTCTAGATTGTACATGTGGAAGATGGGGATCCACATATGCAAGGGCTTTGTGGTGTCTTGATTAGAATCCTTATTAAGTGTGGAAAAACATGGTTGTGTTTTGACTAAACACACAAATGTACTTGCAAAGCATTATAAGTTATTATGGTCATTTTTTAATACTTCCATGCTCACTTTCTTTTGATATCAGTTTGATCCAAAATGTATAAATAGTGAAAATACACGGCATTTATCCACCAAAGCAGGGACCGAATTCCTTATATTTCAAAGTATTATGTTTCCAAAAGTTTAAATAAAAGCCACCACATTTTATAGGTTGAATTATTAAATCATTTTCAATGCTTTCATCTTATATCAAGAGGTTTAGAAATCTTCTTTCTAACTTTTTTGAGAAAGTTATGAAGAAGATTTCTAAACCTCTTGAATGAGATGAAAACATTGGAAATGATTTTATGATTAAAGTTATTAAAAAGGAAAATCCTATATATCTACAGGATCTTATGTGTAAACAAACAAAGTTGCCAAGAACTTTCCTTCACTACTATTTGCCTAAAAAAGTGCACTATTCAATTCTAAATTAGTACTATTCAAGTTCTACAATAGTACTATTAAGCTCTATAGTACCATGTTGTTTGCCATGTCTACTTTCTATGTTTGAAAGTCAAAACCTTGTAACTTTTTCATTAAAAATCAGAGTTAGAAAGAATGTTTTTTTACTTCCACAAAGAATTAAGTAATATCCAATTACCATAATAATTTCAAAGAGAACTATAATAAATTGACACCATAGGAACCTTAACAAACCATTAAAAAGCCCAATTGAACATTTGGTCCCTTAGGGATTAATGGTCTTCTCCGTTGTAGCCTAAAGTGGCACTTAACTACTAAAGGACAATTTATACCCGTAGGTTACAAATTGGATTTAGGCAGGTTCCTTAAAATCTAATTTTGAGAATTAATTTATGAAAATCTCAGTGAGAATAGAAATATGTGTTATCTTTGTGGGGTTTTCTTATAGGAAAAAAATTATAGTGCTTTATAACATCAAAAGCTTGAGTATGGGGCAGTTGGGCAGGGTAGTAGTAGTATTCTAGAATGAATAGTGCATTTTTTTGAGGTAGGTAGCTTTGAAAGAGCCCTCATTGTTTTCACTCAAAACGTATAGATATGAAGGATTCTATTTTTTTCAAAAATATAATATCGATTATTAAAATGAATCATAACGATTCTACCCCCAGTATTGATTTTAGATCCATCAATATTTTTATTTTGAAAATGAATTTGCAATGCTAAGGACATGAATATGTTCTATATCCCTAGTCATTGCAAGCCCTCCCTCTTTATCCTAAACACCTCTATTATTTGTAATTTTTGGTGTGCAATGACCTAACATAACATAGAACATAGTTTCATAAAAAAATTGCAATGGATAGTGGAAACATACGCCATTATCTTCAATCAAAATACGCTAACCCTGTCCATATAAGAAAGAAAAAAACCATGTTGCACTTTTCAAATGCATGTATCTCACAACTTATGTTGTCAAAGTTTATTATTTTTTTAATGTCTCCTTCTAGTAGTGAACTTGAAGATGCCCTTGGGGTGGTTTTGGTGAAACATAGTCTTGCTCCTTTAGGCGTTGATTATCTCTAACTAATTTAGTACTTGAGTTCATCATTAAACAGTCCATAAATCAATCCACAAAACATTCTCCAAAACATATACATATGGGCTCCCAAATTGCTTTGCATAGGTAGCCCCTACAATCTGCTCTCATCTTTAACCTCTAAAACCACTCAAAATTGCCCCAAAATTGCCACTTTGAGATGAGATATTGTTAGACTTATTCAAATATCCGTTCACTATTTTCAACTGTAGGATCTTCAAGCTATCTACTACAAAAAGACACCCAAAACATTTCGTAAACTTTGATCATGCAGAGTGTACAATACATGCATTCGAAGAAGGCAAATTTGTTTTTTCACAATGTGCCCAGACATGGCCAATGTATTTGACTCAGGATAATGCCATATTTTTCCACTACACATTGCATAGATTCAATAAATTTATGTTCTACCTTGTGTAAGGTCATCGTACGCCAAAAATCACAAGTAATGGAGGCGTTTACAATAATAAAATGGACCTACAATGACTAAGGATATAGAAAGTGGCCCTTTACTTAGAAAAGCACTTATATTTTTCTAATAGATAAATAGTTGTTGGATCCAAAATCTCAACGGTGAATAGAATTATAATGAATTATTCTATAAATATAAAAGATCAAGAATGTAAAATCCCATTTTCTATGCAATTTTAATCCCTTAGAGCCTAAAGCATAATCCCTCAAGAAACACTTCAAAACTGCCACGATCATCAAGTAGCAAGAAAATATGATTTTGCAGTATAATTTTGGACTCTAAACCGTAAGATCTTAAAATAAACTTATATGTAAACTTACCATATCATTTTGGTTGCAATCCACCACACCGATATAAAGATTATACCTTTTAAAATCAAGAAAATGGTACATTATCTCCCCTGCATTGAGTGGATAAGTAGACTTTGACTTCACTTGGTGTCAATTTTTTGGACAACACAAGGTTAAAATCCTTTACCATTGTGTTAAGCATGATGTTAGTTCCTTATACACCAATTTTATACTAAAGCAATAATTGATTTTGACATCTTCAATGAAGATAATATTCTCTATATGTATGAAAATTCTCAATGTCAAAGGAAACTTCTAGCAAAAGTTTTGGAGTCCCCGATTTAACTTTGAAGGCTAATAACTTTCATATAATGCATCCAAACAATATTAAAAATTTATTTCTACTAAGCTCTCTCATAGAAAATCAAGCATAAAACATTCAAAATAAAAGTTTATTTGAATTTTAGGAACCTGCCCAAAATGCTAATCGTCCCACCCAAGGTTGAATGGGCTCTTATGGGTTAAGTGAAAACAGAGAAGGTTGCCAAGAATTTTCCTTCACTACTACCGGCCTCAAAAAAGTGCAATTCTCAAATCTATATCCTACTATTCATCTCTTTAGTATCATGCCCAGCTGTCAAAAGAGTCGAACTTCTTATGTTTGAAGCACCATAACTTGTCCCTATAAATCTTTTAAGTTTTAATTTAAAAAATAAACTGAATATTTTAAGATTAATTTTAATTTTTTAATAATATTGTAAATAATTTTAAAAAAAAACTCCTCGCAGAGATACCCTGTTACCCTATTCTCACTAAAATTTTCAAGGAGTTATCTTAAGAATGGATTTTTAGGAATCCACCGAAAATTGTTTTGAAGCCAACAGGTACAAATAGTCCTTCAAGAATCAGAGCATCTCCACCCGGAGACAGAGAACCACCAATTTGGAGTTTTATGAGGACAAAAAGTTGCACCCGACACTTTATAAATTTTTAGAAGTTTTGGTGAATGGCACAAATAAATCTCCTTGGATGGGGGAGTGCGCCATTTTTTTATGTTGGCGACACACCCATACCCTTGCCACACGTGGCGCCGTGTCATTGGTGGTGGGAGGTGAAAGGTGAAAGCGTCAATTGGGTCAAAAAAAAATTGGAGCTTGGGGTGGAGCCAAGCAAACGTCAAACCCTAAATCACTTTTGGCGTGGAGAAAATTTTCCGTCCTAGCGTGGAAAATTCCACGCCGGGAGTGGAGATGCTCTCAAGCACTTACTCAGGATTTACAAGAGCAGAAAGAAATCAATAAGTTCCCCTAGAATGTTCCCGACGGCGATGTAGGCAAAGTATCAAATTTCTAAAGGAGAAAATAATAGTTAAAAACTAGAACAAACAGAGGTCAGGAGTGAGGGGACCCCGATTGGGCCCAGGATATCATAGGCAGGATGGTCTATAGACTCATAGGCCCACCGCCGCTAGAAATAGGCTGATAGGCTAAGAGGATAGGTATGATGTAGCCCACGCACCCAACTTTAGGTGTGTCACTGGAGAATATAGTCCTCTTTAATATGTTGTCAGTACAATGTGCTCCTCCAGGTGAATAATTCTTTAATCCTCTAGAATTTGGCCCATATTTAGCAAAATGTCCATTCTCATTGTAATCATGTCCCTCCATCCACTTTTATGGCCACTATTGATTGGATCCGCAAATGCCTCTCTTATGTGGATTTGTGGAATCAAAACTAAGTCTCTTGGATGTGCATACTCATGGGTACATTCTTTCCGTAATAGATGTGACATTTTACTGCAATACAGTTCTTTGTAATTTTATTCTGTGTTAACCCTGTGTATACCTGTATGGGGAATGTGATGCTACTGTACATCTGTACAGTGGTGTGATGTTTTGATTCAAGAAGAGGAGGGACAATGATTGGAAATTCAGTAGAGCAAGTTGCACAGCCTTGACTACTATGATTATTCCCAGCCACTGACTGTTTTCACCACAAACAAAAAGGGGCCGTTATAAGTTATAACCCTTTGGTGAGTGCCATTACACATCCTCACGGTGTAGCATTGTTGGTTGCATGGGGTGTGACAATTGGGTTGATTGTGTTTTCAATTATTGATATCATAATAAGTCGATTTGTTGGTTTTTGGGGTGATTTTTAGGGGACCAAGGACCAAACTCCATCAAAGAGTTCACACTAGGACCAATGACCAAACTTCATCAAAGACTAAACTATGCCGAGAGGTCAAGTTTAAGAGTTAAAAATAGACAAGAAATAATGCAATTTGTGGAGTTTGGATCTTTGCAGGATGAAGCCCAAATGGGTGACATTGAGGGGCAGTGATTCATACCATTTGGCAAATCCCAAGTCAATTTTAGTCTTTGAAGTTTCCCATTTTCTAATACTTTCATCTCTCACCTTCTCTAGTCATGGAGCCTAGAAGGAAAATATTTTTACAAAAAAATCCAATACTAACAACGGCACAATAATAGTCACAATACATTAATAAATGAGATTTATTTCAACAAAGGAGAATAGGTGGGAAAGTTGCTCATACGGAAAGTTTTGGGTAGTATAGGGGAGACTAGAGTTCCAATTCCTACACCAACACAACTTTATGCACATCCTTTGGAAAAGGGGGGCTTGGGGGGGGGGACGCAAAGGCAAAAGTAAATTCTACTTAAAAACTTCACTAACATTGATAAATATTGTTAAATTTATGTTTATTGTTAGCCATATGTTGGTCATTTTTGACATGTAGAGTTTGTGTTGATATTTAGTGTTGCCAACACAAAATAGCATAGTTATTTTAGGCTATATTTAACAATATCAAGATGTATGAAAATTCAGGATCCCACCAAAAACCCCAGTCGAGCATTGCACCAAGCCTCATGCTCAAGAAGGTGGGAGAGGGTAGGGACAAAATAGGCCCCTAATTTTTATCTTGGAGGAGGCCGTAATTTTGATCGATGGAGAGACCTCCTCTATAAAATTTGAGCCGTAGGCCACAAATTAGGCCCAAAAATAAAAATAAAGCCTCTACAACCCTAAAAGTGAGAAGGCTAGAAAAATGAACCCACCCAAGGCTCATGCTTGGTGCAACACTAGACCGGGGTAAAATAAAGCAATCCATAAATTTACAGTAAAAAATTAGGATTATGTTATTCTAATGACTGTGACGGATGGGTATGACTGGCAAAATATCAGCAATACTCCAAACCTATGTATCAAAAACAAAGACACCCATTAGAGTTTTCCTGAAAGTGCACCCCAAAGAGGAAAGCCAGTAGGAATATGGTGCCAGACAAGACAAAACTTTTTTATGCACGAGAATAGACGTCCAAAGTTTCATATTCCCTTTCTCTACACCAATGAGATGTACAACAATCAATGCTCTTGGGTCCTACCCCATGCAAGCTGAAGCTCCCCCGTCGTACCCCAAGTTCCCAAAAGGTTGACCAATAGTTCCCACACCTTTCCCAAACCAAGTCACCATGTGCATGTGGTCCCAGGTACTAACATAAGACCCTAAGATTCGTGGTGGAAGATCCTTTACTGTCAGGAACTCTATTGATGACTGTACCTCAATTTTCTCATGGACTGCATGCTGAAGCATAATAGTATTCTTGCAGACATGGTCAGTAGAAAATATAAAATCTCTAATATTTTATATTCCTTCTTGCACATACACATGTGGCACAGTGGCTCACTTTTAGCTATGACAGAGTCAAAAACCATCACAACCTTAAAGAATTTGCAACAGCCTCCCATCATGATACTGTACTGTACCAAAATAGTGCGCAAATATAGCAATTATAGTATTTTTAATAAATAAATAAAACTGTAGTGCACAAATAGAGATGGGTTGGCCCTATGTCCTTGCAAGAGTGAAGAGAATTCATCATCCTAAAATGCTGGGCCTAGAGCCGGGTCAGACATGAACGATGTTCAACCCCTAAAGACAATTTCACACCAAAAATACTTCAAAACTGTTGATTCTAGTGCAATGAGTAAGGAAGGAAATAAAACCTTATATTTATCCTTTTGACCGTAGGATTTCCATTAAGACTTACTAAGTAACATACTCACAAATTTTCATACACTTTGATCGCACGGATTGAAAGATTATAGTGTTTGAAGTCAAAGAATGGTTCATTTTCTTCCTTGCGTTGAGTGGATTGGCAGACTCTAACTTCACTTGGTATCCATTTTTTGCAGTATACAAGGTCTAAATCTTTTACCATTGTGATGAGCATGATGTTAATTCCGTATACAACAATTTTTAGAGGTAGAGAAGGGGTGTAGTATATTCAAAACAAGTGTGCAAGGAGTGGAAAATTGAAAATTGTCAATTCACGATTCATTTTTTTTGAGAATTTCATATGTTTTAGAACGATAATGTAAATGGTCAAATAAGAAGGTTTACACCACATATTGTTGTAGAGAAAATAAAAAGTGAAAATAAGAAGATCTCTAGGTGTTATGTAGAAAAGATGAAGTTTTTTTCCCCTCTTGCCCAAAATGTGTAAAAAAGTTTGACTTGGGTTAAAATGTTTTTTTACACTAAAGGCAAGAATTTTTTTTGACATCTTCAAATTAGGTTACATTATCTACATGTATGGAAAATCTCAATGTCAGTAGAGACTTCTAGCAAAATTTTGGAGCTGCTTGGAGTCCCCATTTGTAACTTTGAGTGGTACTAACTTTCAAACCATGAATCCAAAAATAATAACAAATATATCTCCATGGAGCTCTTATCAGGGACAACATAGTACAAGAGTTTTTTAAAAGATTTTATTTTGAATTTTAGGAACCTGTCCAAAATCTAAAACTTATGCCCCACGTACACTAGGGCTTTTAGGGGTTAAATAAACTATCACTCTAAATATACATGACTACCTTAGAGGTTTAGAACCGGTCAAGGTATTGTAGCGCCATGGCAAGACAATAGTTCACAATAGTTTATTCACTTTTAATCTCTAAATTTCTTTGACAATTTCACGCCAAAAACACTTCTAAACTGCTCGTTCTAGTGCAATGAATAAGGAAGCAAAACAAAAAAATTATTTCTAGTTTAAATTGTAGAATTAATAGTTTAGATACTCACAAACTTTCACCAATTTTGACTGCACGGATTAAAAGATAATACTATTTGAAGTAGAGAAAAGGGTTTAATTTCTTCCTGCGTTTAGTGGATCAACATACTTAAGCTTCACTTGGTGTCCAATTTTTGCACTACACAAGGTCTAAATTTATTACCATTATGTCAAGCATGATACCAGTTCCTTGTACGCCAATTTTTAGAGGTAGAAAAAGGTGTAGCATATTCAATTTCTTTTTGCAGGGAGTGGAGGGTCAAAAATTGTCAATTCACATTATATTTTTTGTGAACTTGATATGTTTTAGATTGAGAATCCAAATGGTCAATAAGAAGGTTTACACCACGTAGTGCGGTGGGAAAATTTTAAAGAAAAAAACATGAAGATCTCTAAGTATCTTGTGGAAAAGAAGAAGATTTTTAGGTACCTTGCTTGACAATGTGTGACAATGTGTGAAAATGTTTGACTTGGATTAAAATGCTATTTTCACTAAAGACAATAACTTTTATTTGACAATATAAAAGAAGAAGAAAAATTGTTTGCTAGTATTGAAAATATCACATCCAATAGAGTGTCCTAACAAAAGGTTTAGGAGTTGCTCGACCTGCTCGCTCCCCCCATTTGAACTTCAAAACCCTATAAGTTTGTTTATTAAATGTTGGATTTAGGAAAAAATTGGACTCCCACAAAACTTCTAGTAATGTCCATCTTCAGTAAAAATTTCAAAGAGGTATGTTATAAATTGACACCATAGGAACCTCCCCTAACCTTCAAGAGTCTCCCGAGGGGACTTTTGGTAATTTAGGAGTTAATCCCTAAAGGCCCAAGCATTCCCTTGGGGGACTCTTGAAGGTTTGGGCACGTTCGTATGGTGTCAATTTATAACATACCTCTTTGAATTTTTTTATTGTAGATGGATAATATTAAAATCTTTGTGTAATCACAATTTTTTCCTAAATCCAACATTAATGAAAATTTTATAGGGTTTTGAATTTCAAATGGAAGATCAAGCACACTCGGCAATTCCAAAAACTTTTGCTAGGATACTCTATTACATGTGAGATTTTCAATAATAGAAAGTAATATTATTTCCTTTCATATTGTAAAAAAATTTATTGTCTTTAGTGGAAAATAGCACATTAATCCAAGCCAAACATTTTCACACATTGTCACACATTGCTCGGCAAGATACCAAAAAAACTTCATCTTTTTTGGAAGATAGTTAGAGATCTTTATATTTTAACTTTTTATTTTTCCTACAAGATGTGGTGTAAACCTTCTTACTGGTTCTCTGAATTCTCATTTTAAAACATATTTAGTTCACAAAAAAAATTTAAACGTTAATTGGCAATATTTGGACCTCAACTCCTTACACAATTGTCTTGAATATGCTAGACCCCTTCTCTAGCTCTGTAGTTGGTATAGAGGGAAGTAACATTGTGATTAACATGATGGTAATGACTTTAGGCTCTGTGTAGTGCAAAACCTTGACACCAAGTGAAATCAAAGTCTGATGATCTACTCAATGCAAGTGTTAGGAACATGACCTCTAGAACCTTTTAGTTCCTTTTACTTTAGATTAGGCTTTAGCTTTAGAAACCCTTTTACTTTAGATTAGGGAGTATATATATAGGGGTCAAGGCTGAAGAGTCCTTTAGTCTCGACAACGCATCTTGGAGCACTCGCTCACCTCGCTTCATGTTGTTCGTATACTCATATTGATATTCATCAAGAGTCAAAATTATAGCATTTACAAGTCATTTACTATGCTTAACACTAAATACCAACTTTAGTGCAGTGACATAACCATACACTAAATGCCAACTACTACACTATTTGTCACTTCTAGTGAAGATCGCAAAATATATTTTTTCCACTTGTGTATATTTAGTGCATCAATAGTAGAAGTAAAAAAAAGGCCCAGAAATCGAGAGCTGATAGAGTATCTTATCAACAATCTTCTGAACAACATAACTCACTCAACTTTTATCTGAATTGGGCATATGAGGTGTTTTTTGACATCAAAATGTTTTGGAGATGTCAAAAAACACTTCATATGCCCAATTCAGACAAAATTCGAGTGAGTTATGGCCATTTGAAAGTTGCAAATGAGGAGAAGTATGGGGTGGCCACCGATATGAAAATCAGAGTTTCTTATTGTAAACTAATACTAATTGTCAACTTATTCACAAATAGTGTACTAGGATAAGTACACTATTTGTACCACTACACTAAACATCATTTTTAGTGTAGTTAGGACATGTTGCAATCTTTGTTTCTCATTACAATCATTGAATTTAGGATAGTACCTAGTTGAGTCCATAACATTTTAGGCCTCAACCAAATTGATATAGTGTATAATGAGTGCAAAAAGATTAGAGAATTGAAATGCATGGAATTACCAATCAATATTTAGTATTTTTTGCACTCCATGTGCAAGGCTTGGGGTTTGACTGCAACATTGTAAACTAGAGTACTGTGCAAAAAATGTAAGTGGTGTAATGTTTGGTTATAGTAGTTCTCCCCGGGGTTGTGCACTCCTCGGGTAGGCCCTCCAAAATCTTCCTTCTCCACTAAATAAGGTTGTGGAAAAAATGTAAGTGGTGTAATGTTTGGTAACTTTGGTTATAGTAGTTCTCCCCGGGGTTGTGCACTCCTTGAGTAGGCCCTCCAAAATCTTCCTTCTCCACTAAATAAGGTTATCAGATACAAAATACAAAATACATGTGTTCGCATTCTAAATATGTATAGATATACTTTGTTTCCAAGTACGCCCAAATACATGATTAAGTGAGGAAGAGAGAAGTGACAATCACCAATAAATGCACCGTTAGCAACAATGTGCACTAGAACATCTAAATACATGTAGACAACAAATTCATGTATTTAGTTTTTCAAGTACATGTATTTGATAACCTTGTTCTCCAACCCAAACATGGTCTCGCAGTGGGTCCCGAATGTTTATCAAAGGATGTGTGGACAAAACATGAGTCATGACCCCTATTTTTATTTTGGACGGCGACCTGATAAAAATGAAACCCCCCATTGGTGTTTAAACTGCTATGGTTGGTTGCTGTAGACATAATAAACCGTTTAAAGCTGAGAAGGCCAATATGTGGTCTTAAGGGGGTGGATCACACTGTAGTACTGAATTGAGGAAACATGGTCGGATATAATCTTCACAAGGGACGTGGAGCAGGTTACGAGGATTCTAATGAGACCATTGGCACACAAATTGGCGTTGGGAATGGGTGGCAAGCTCGATTTCCGTGAAGTGGGATCGCAATGAAATGGTCCCTCTTTGTAGATGGTGTTCTTCATAATCTATTACATTCGTAGATTCTTTCGAGACCTCGTGAGCTCCTTAGGCCATAACCCCTAATAGGCCATTCAACCCTAGGGGACAAATTTGCATTTTGAGCATGTTGCTAAATTTTTTTTAAATAAAAATAAAAATAAAAATTTATTCTTGATTGTTCTGATGAGAGTGTAGTAGAAATATTTGTTTAAAATTTTTTTTGGAGTCATTATATGAAAGTTATTAGCCTTAAAAGTTGAATTGAAGACTTTGGGCAGCTCCAAAACTTTTGCTAGAAGTTTTCATCAACACTGAGAATTCTCATACATATAGGAAATATTACCTTCTTTGAAAATGTCAAAAAATTATTCTTGTATTTAGTGTAAAAATACATTTTAACCCAAGTCAAACATGTTGACCATTGTTGAACAAGGTACGAAAACAACTTCTTATTTTATACATAAAACCTAGAGATCTTCACATTTTTCACTTTTTATTTTTTGGCAATAATATGTGGTGAAAAAATTCTTATGAACCATTTGGATTATCATTCTTAAATATGTTAAGTTCACCAATAACAAAACCATGAATTGGCAATTTTTGAACCTCCACTCCGTGCACACTTGTTTTGAATATGCTACACCCTTTTTCTACCTCTAAAATTGGTGTATAGGGAACTAACATCACGCTTAACACAATGGTAACAGATTTAGACCTTGTGTAGTGCAAAAATTTGACACCAAGTGAAGTCAAAGTCTGCTGATTTACTCAACGTTGGGAAGAAAATGAACCATTTTCTTGACTTCAAACTCTATAATCTTAATATCCGTGCAAGGGATTGTAGCCAAAAAATACAATATGTTTATATAGAAGTCTTTTTTTATAGATTTTACGGGTTAAAGTCCAAAATTGTACTTCAAAATTAGATTCTCTTGCCAGATGTTAATAACAGTAGATTTGAAGTATTTTATGAGTGGAAAATGCCTTGGGCTCTTAGAGCATCTCCACTCGGGCGCCAACCCGGCCACGCCAGGCCAGGTAGAGCGGACACGTTTGATTCCGACCTAGGAATTTCTCCTACTGCATCTGGGGTATGCCTCATCAGCAGTCTGGAGAATTCCTAAAAGAACCTCAGTGGGTGATGTTGTTCTATTGCGATGTGCTGTTGCAACCCACATCCGTATCTGAATGGCTGGCATCTTAGCCATACAAATCCGGGCTCGCATCTGAGCCATCGCATTGAAGGCCTAGCATTTGAATCACAGACGAGCCTCCGAGTGTTTTGACATGAGAGGCAAGCTTGTATGGCAAATTTTGGTGTCTAGACGACATACTTAGAGAATTTGGCATTGGATAGTGGCAGAGGTACAAGCCCGGCTGACCGTTTCTCTAGCCCGCCCCTGTATTGGGCAAACTTTTGACAAATTCCATGCTATTAATGGTAATTTGTTGGGCCCTGTGCCCCAATGAAGATGCTCTTAGGGATTAACCCCTAAAGGACCGTTCGTACCTACCACGTACACACCAATTTTGGGTAGGTTCCTAAAAAATCCATCTTTGAAGATCACTTTTTTAAAAAATTAGTGAGAATTAGTATACGGGTTATCTTTGAGGGGGATTTTTTTTTGGGACTTATAGGAAAAAATTCTGGTGCTTTAAACATAAAAAGCTTGATTCCTTTGGTAGTTGGGCAAGGTACTATAGAGATGAATAGTACTACTGTAGAGTTGAGAATTACACTTTTTGGGGGCGGGTAGTAGTGAAGGAAAGTTCTTGGAAACCTTCATTGTTTTTACTTAAACGCATAAAATTTAAGGATTTTACTTCTTTCAAAAAAAAATTCTATTGTTAAGATAAGTCTTAATAATTATATCCACCGTTTGATTTTAAATCCAACAATCAATTCTCTATTTAAAATATAAAATTGCTTTATGAAGTAAAGGGCCACTTTTTATATCCCTAGTATCAAGGACACATGATACAAGAATACTTGACAAGAACTAGAACCCTGAAGAACTAGAAGAGGGAAAACTGATATGAACTTTAACTGATATGAACTTGGATTAACAAGACGAGTACACGAAACAATAAGAGGGTCCACGACATGTGTTGTCTCCAACGATGGCTCTAGGAGATGCATTGTCGAGGCTGAAGGACTCTTCAGCCTGACCCCTATATATAACCAAATCTAAAGTAAAAGGGTTTCTAAAGTAAAAGAAAAGTAAAAGGATTTCTAAAGTTGAAGCCTAATCTGAAGTTAAAGCCTACTCTAAAGTAATAGGAACTATAAGGTTCCAGAGGTCATGTCCCTAACACCTAGTCGTTACATGTCCATTTTTCTTATCATAAACGCCTCCATTACTTGTGATTTTTGGCGTGCAATGACCTAACACATGGTAGAAGATGGATCCATTGACCTTATGAAATTTTAGTGCAAGAATTTGCCATTATCTTGAGTCAAAGTACGTTGAATCTGTCCGGGCACAGTAGAAAACACAATTTTGCACTCTTCAAATGCTTATATCTTTCAATCCATACCGTCAAAATTTAAAAAGTCAATTTAGGGTGTCTTCTTGTAATAGTTAGCTTAAATATTCCATGGTTGAATATAGTAAAACATAGTTTGAGTATGTCAAATAATATCTCATGTCAAAGTGACAATTTTGGGGTGGTTTTGGTGAAGCACAAGGCCTAGTCCTTTAGGGGTTAAAGGGTTAAAGCTACATACCACAAATTAAACAAATTGCCCAAAATAAAAGGGCCAAAAAATGGGTCCTCATCATTAAAATGATGGCCCACCTTCCAAAAAAATTGCTCATTGGACCGAGTCCAGGACCCACCGTGGGCCCGAGTGGGGAGATTTGAGGGGCTCAAAGAAGGACAATGAACACAACCGTGGCGGACCTGAAACTCTGCAGTGTTCCGTCTCCAACCATTTAGGAAAGTAACAAATAACGCAATCCAACTTTCACATTAAATGTTATTTACGTATGGGTGATGACAAAAAGGAGACTCGACCACAGATTGTGTGAGTTTCAATCTTGCAACTAGACGAAAGGTGATATTTAGTGTAAGGTTAGATGACCTATAACCACCAACTTAAGCTTGTTGACCTATTTATAGCGTATGTATACGTGGTATGATTATTTTTGGGAATTCAAAATAGGATTTCATGAATATTGCAATTGTTGTGACCATTTATTTCTCTATATTGAAATTGCTACAAATTGTTAAAAGTGGATAGTAAGCCGTGACCCTTTCTTCAACATACAAAACTCTTTATTTCCACAGTCAGTTGTGCTAATGACCACTTGTCAAAGCACCCATCACTTGCGCACAAGAGACTAAAAACCAAGAGCTGTGAATCAATTATAAACTCACACCCAATTATAAACTGACTTTCCTAAAACTTCAGAAATGGGATGGGCGGCTGGCGGTTTTGGCCCACATAAGACTATCGCTTCTGGGGTTGATGGTGGTGATAGGTTATCCAACCTTAGTCGACACGAGAACCCATACACTACTTGTAAAGTTTGCAACTACACTAAACAATGAATATAGTGTAGATTCATTATTGATGTAGATCACCCACACTAATTTCCAACAACGCATGTGCATGCCAAGTTCTGATTGGGTATTTGTTCTCAAGCAAGTGTGTGTCAGTCAACAATTGCATGTAAATTTTCAATTACTGTAGGAATTTTCAAATAGTCTAGTCTACACTATATTCAAGGAACGGTGTAGTGTAGTGACAAAACTATATATTAAATGTCAACTACTACACTAAATGTCAGTTCGAGTAAATAGTGGAACATAAGTTTTTTTACTTGTGGACATTTAGTGTATGAAACCTAGAAAATGATTATGTGTACATTTTGAGCATCAAAGTAAAGAAGATTTTGAGTGCATATAGAAAAACAACAATTTTCAAAAAAAAAATTGGAAAAAATAGAATGTAGATATGGAACAAAAGAAAAATCCCCAAAATTGGACAAAGTAGAATGTACATATGGAAGGAAAATTAAACTGCAAAATAAGAACTTGGATTTTGAAGGAAAGTGAGAAAAGAAAGCAATATTGGAAAAGGAAATAAACATAAATATATGATAAATACACAATAAATATAGAAATGAACATTAAATATTCATTACACATTCATTAAATATCCAATTACACATTCAATATACATTAAACTTTTATTAAAAATTCCTTAAATATATATGAAATATAAAAATATACATCAAACATACATTAAATATACAAATATACATTAAAATGAATTAAAAAAATTGTGCCAGAGTAGGCGGTTAATTGGGGGCTAGTATTAATTGTCAACCTTTTTACAAATAGTGTACTTGGATAGGTGGATGATTGGGATTTTTTATAAATGACAATGGTGTCTAACACTAATTACCAACTTGTTAACAAACAGTGTACTAGGGTAAGTACACTATACGTACGAGTACACTAAATGTCATCTTTAGTGTAGCTTTCAACAAATTCCCTAATCTCATAATTGGAGCAGCCCTCGCCATTGACATTCGACATGACACAACATTCACCAAGCTCACACCAAGCTCCAGATGGCCCCCACTTGTTAGCACAACGCAATATCAATGATTCCTGATAATGCCAAAGTAGGGGTGGCGACAAAAATTCCGTTCCAGCAGAAGCTGAGGACCACTTTGACTCTAGATAGAAGACTCCGAACACGCGCACCAAAAGTGGAATATCTTTTACCCTTAAAGAACGGAGCTGTGACCGTGGCATCAATCCCTATTTTCATTCTAATATGTGCTCTAATTCTTCATCAAATATAAGCGGAAATATTTTTATTTCATTTTTCAGAGATGACACCACACGTTTTGTTCATGTCACCAAAAACACAAGTTTTTTTTGGTGAAGATTAAAACTAGTGTGATTTTCTGAAGAAAATTTGAAGAATATTCATATCATTTACAAATTCTGCGTTAAAAATTATAATTTTACTCAAGGTGTACATTATTGTGCTGAAACTTGTGGTGTAGATGAAACTTCCGTGTTTAGCTAAAATTAGAAAATTGGTCATCCATGGTATTAGGCCCAAAGTTCAAACTGCAACAACTTACTCAATTTTTTTTATTATTTTTCAATTTTTCAAATTGGATTGGAAACTAGATTTGATAAGATTCATTCATTAGTTGGACTCAATTTCAAAAAAATATCATTTTAATGATTCAAATTCAAGTTCAGAGCTAAAGCTAGAAGTTTCTAAAATATACTTCGTTGAGTTTCATGTCATAAACATTTTATTGTTTAGAGAAAAAGTTATACACTCTATGAAGGGTATCTACAAAGCATGTGGTACATGCACTCATTGACAACACCTTCACAAAAACTTGGATGAAAGTGATGTTTTGTCATCACATGGGAGCATTTTACATTCTTCCATCAACAAGATTTTGGTCGCCTCAACGTTTAAGGGTTAACCCCTAAGAGCCCAAGTGTACGTGGGGCGTATGTTTTAGATTTTGGGTAGGTTCCTAAAATTTGAAAAAAAATCTTTTTTTAAAACTTTTGTACTAGATTGTCCCTGATAAGAGCTCCATGGAGATATTTTTGTTATTATTTTTGGATTCATGGTTTGAAAGTTAGTACCACTCAAAGTTACAAATGGGGACTCCGGGCACCTCCAAAATTTTGTTAGAAGTCTCTATTGACGTTGAGATTTTTCATACATGTAGATAATATTACCTTCTTTGAAAATGTCAAAAAAATTCTTGTCTTTAGTGTGAAAAAACATTTTAACTCAAGTCAAACATTTTTACACATTTCGGGCAAGGGGGGGATTTTTTTTCATATTTTATACATGAAACCTGGAGATCTTCTTATTTTTCACTTTTTATTTTCTCTACAAAATATGTGGTGTAAACCTTCTCATTGGCCGTTTCGATTATCATTCAAAAACATATTAAATTCTCAAAAGAATAAATTATGCATTGACAATTTTTGAACCTCTGCTCCTTGCACACTTGTTTTGAATATGGTACACCCCATCTCTACCTCTAAAAATTGTTGTATACAAAACTAACATCATGCTCATTACAATGGTAAGAGATTTAGACCTTGTGTAGTGCAAAAATTGGATACCAAGTGAAGTCAGAGTGCCAATTCACTCCATAATCTTTCAATCCGTTTGGTGAAAGTGTATGAGATTTTGTATGTTGCTTAGAAAGTCTTTATGGATATCCTATGGACAAAAGGATAAATATATGGTTTTATTTCCTTCTTTACCCATTACAATTCTAAAGTGTTTTTGGTGTGAAATTGTCATAGGCTTTTAGGTTAAATCATGGTCACGGGAGGAGGGGTGTGGACAAAACTGCCCCCTGTTGTTACGTTGAAGGGGCCCCTAGTAGATAATGACCATAGGCCCCAAATTTGTAAAAAAATAATCCAAAAACAGTCTCTGGACCCCCAAAATAAGAGGGCCAGAAAAATGACACATGCAATTAAGACGGGGCCCACCTCGGGTAAGTACGAACCCCTGGTTTTACGAGGTGAGGCCTCCGAGGGTAGCTGGGCTGGTAGGCCTCCCAGCCCCAAATATGGCCAAAAAAAAAAACGCAAAAAAAGCCTCTGCGTAGACTATTTACAATAACAATAAAAATATAACAACAAAATACCAGAAAATTGAGGCCCACCCCCCGGAGCATCCGTCACTATGAAATAAAGAGATCTCCAAAAGTGGGCACTACTAATCCAAGCATTCCTCATACACATCATTCAATCAAAATTTACGCTCTACGATCAGAGAGATGAATTTCTGTAAGCCTGAGTTGAGGAACCACAAAACTGGGATTGTGCTCTACGGCTCTATTTACAAAAGCTGGCCCAAAACCAATAACCTTATTCCCATTCCGTACATATATTATACACAGGATATGCGAGGATCGTCAGCCTTGTACTAGTCCGTGCTGCGCGGCTACACTGAATATGGATCTCCTCACATCTTCCGTCTCCATCTCCGGGTCCTTCATCTGGACGCACACATACATTCGGGGAACTCAGAATCGCATTGTTGGTAGAGGCGGGAAGGGAAGGCAGTGATTTCGAAAGGGAGGGAGACATACCTCGGCAATGAAACTGTTGAGGATATTCTCCTGAAACGCGATGTGGTGCGCGTTGAGCACTTGCACACCGAGCGACTCTACCGCTTGCACTAACTGCACCAGCACGCCTGGGCCTTTCTGGCAGAAGATCCGCAGGTGGTAGGTCTGCTCCTCTAGTCTCACCACGTCCACCTGAACATTGCAGTCAGCATGGGGCAAATAAGCTACGCATTCAAATCGACACAAGACATATCTGAGCTCCACGTTCAACATGAACATTACATCACAATACCATAAGCTGCACATTCCGCACACAGAAGCTTCACATTCAACACACACAAGCTGTGCATTCTCTGGACTTACTTCCAAGATTTTTTTAGCCAAGCAATCTTGCAGTTGCGCTTGAGCAGAATCACCCGAAGCTTTATCCACGCTACTCTCGATTGCGCCGGTTGTAGCATGAACCCCATTCTCCCCCGCAGCGCCTTGCACCAGCTCCGGATTGGAGATCGTCGGGCCGGAGAAATTCTCGCCAGTGGCAGCCTCCACAGACCCGGCCTCTTCGCCATTCGACTCCGAGCACTTCTGCTCCAAGTCATCAATCTCCGACTCGATCTCCTCCAACTCCTTCTGAAGCTCCCTCACATAGTCTATGGCATCCCCAATGATCGACGCTTTGTCCATCTGCAAACAAAATCACCATGAAATGCACCTTTTTCTGAAGCCATATCCCTAGATCCCTACCAAAACGACCAAGTCATGTCCTAAACCTCCAAACTGCAACACGATTCCACATTAGCCTTAATCTAAAGCCTTTCCTTGTGCCAGGGCCATGGTTCCCCACCAAAATCACCATGTCATCTCAAAACCGCAACATCATGTCAGATGAACCATGATCTGAATCTCTCCTGTGGATCCCTAACAAAATCACCGTGTCGTATCCTAGCCCTCAAAACTGCAACACAATCTCTTAATCTGAAGAGTTTTCTTCCTGGAGCCCTAACATCTCATTCTCTGACCTCGGAACTGCAACAAAGTTTGAAATAAGACTTCATAGGGAGGGTGTTTAAGGATACCGACCTTGCTGATCTTAGGCACTTGCGAGCGGAGCTGGAAGAGGCCCTCGTTGAGCTTCTTGCGGCGCTTGCGCTCGGAGACAAGGTTCTTGGACGCGACGCAGCGGCTGTGCGAGCGCTTCCCGCCGGCGATCTCGCCCAAGTCCGGCTTGCTGTCGGACGAGCGCGCGGGAAGGTCCATAGCGCCCTCCTCCGCTCCTCCAGGCGACGACTGATCGCCCCCGACGTCGCGCCACAAGGCCCCGGACGCCGCGCTACTGTTGTTGCTGTTAGGCACCAGCGCTTCCCCGGCTATGGCGCCCGCGAACGGGTCCTGCAGCAGCCAGATGGGGTCGGGGAACTGCGACACCGCCTTGTGGTGATTCATCGCCACTGACGGCCGTGTCTGATGCAGATTCTTCACAGGCGGCGTCGTCGTCGTCTTCTGACGCTTCTGAGCGAGCACTGCTAAATCCGAAGCCGGATTGTGTAGAAGCTTGTGGTGCATACCGAGTGGGTCGGAGAACATCCCAGCTTACTTGTTGCCCTGCTCACACACTCACACACACCATCAATCCCTCCGCCACAGCAACCGATTGTTCTCGCCCTCCAATGCACACAACTCCCTCATCAATTCCTGCAACTCAACGATGACACCAGAAACCTGTTCTCACACTACTCATATACCCACTAAACTCTCTCGGAAGGATATCACATATAACAGACTAGTAAGTCACCAACTACCAGTAAGTTACGACTTAGTAACTCCACCGGGAGAGTGGATGCAGAGTCCATATCCTAGTAAGAAATGAGTTCACACCCTCGCTAATGATGGTTGCATTGAGGGAAACCCTCGGCTCACCGTCTTGAGGGCTTCACTTCGAGGGAGGGCTGCAGGAGCACACTGCATACTGTGCTTGGGTGAAGTGGGTGGAGTGCGCGAGGGCCGGGTCGGCGGAGGGCAGGCTCTCTTCAGTACTTATTCTCTAGGTACGAGACAGGGAGGGAGAGGGAGAGATAGAGAAACCCAGCCTGCTTTGCCCCATGCCTTTGCCTTTGCCTGCCTTTTGTCAGAACTCTTGTGCCACTTTTGCCTCTCTTGTGCCTCTGGGGATAATTTGGACAAACAAGATAATTCGCCTTTCTTGTTGGTAACTCTAGCATTGTCCTTCCAGCAATTCCCATTTTGTATGTGCCTTTCTGGTTGGTAACTCTAGCATTGTCCTTCCAGCAATTGGCCATTCATGTGCCAATTCAAGATGCAGTAAAAATTATGCACCTATGGAAACATGCCCAAGATTTGCAAAAGTCTACTGGTGGACTTTTGGTCTATAGCGGTTAAGATGAACCAATCTAAAATCAACAAGTTCAACAGTTTTTATATTTGGACATGATACACAATAATAAAACTATTTTTAAGTAACAGTACTTGGTATAACAATTTTAGCCCAAGCGGTTTCATATTTTCCCTGTAAAATGCAAACTAATTATGATCTTTTTAAGTGGTTTAGCGAGTACCCGCCCCTAGGCCCCCCCATAAGCGGCGACTTAAAGATAGAAAATGTAAATAAAAGCAAAACTCAACTTGGAGTTGAATGGGTGGTAATGAGACGGAAATGGGCCGGACATGGGACTATTTTATACATGTTGGGAATGGAATACGGTTGGCTTCAAGTCGGGTTACCTTGTACCATATCAAATACAACAACTCTTCATGTCAGGGCAAAAAGGTAGCTTTAGGCTATATGATTTATCTTATCAAGTCTACATGATTTATCTTATTAAGGCTACAAAACGTAAGACATGTAATTTTGAGCTACATTTCTATCTTAAAATGAGACGCAGATATACATAATATGGTTTACTGTCACATGGTGGTTTTCTAGCAACCAACCATGCATCATGATTGTCACTTGCCATGAACCACCCGAAGCGGTTGTACCTATTTGCCAAATTGATAGAGAAAGGAAACTAGAAAGAAGGGAGAAGAATTGCAAGGTTCCTACCATAAACTATAAATTCTGGATGACATCAGTTTGCTATTTATCCTTTTGCTTCATCTGTTCTCATTTTGCTTCATCTGTTCTCATTTTACTTCATCCCTTCATGTTTTCTTGTTTTACTTCATCACTTCATTCCCTGTGTTCAAATTTATCTATTGATGGCATACATTGTAAGTTAGATTTGTTGAACAACCCCTGAAGGCCCACGACATTTTAGCACCCAAACTCACTAAAAATTGCCAGTTTCAATGCATCCAACACAAAATGCAAATAAACACAATTTTTACATATCTAACCGTAGGATCTTGTACTAGGATTGTACAAGTGTGTGATCAAAATTTTGTTTCGTTTGACCCCATAGATGGATTGATATTAGCCTTTGAAGTGAGACATAAACTATTCTTGAGGTCATACTAAACACCTTCAACAAACTTTGACCACCTTCTATGGCAACTTTTTGCACTACAGCCCGTGATTTTCTTAGTTTAACCTAAAAAGGATCATGTTAGGCACATGTGCACCAACAACACATGAATATGTTACCAAAACAAAATTGTAACTTTTGAACCGTAAGTCGGATTTCTATGAAAATTATGTCTACGAGAAGCTACTAAAAGGTTGCCCATTCAATAAAAAAATCTAAAAAAATCATGCCTAATTTTGAGATCGTGGGACCTTATCCAAACTCGAAATGTCCCCGAGGGGACATTGGGACTTCAGGGGTTAATTATATTTTATATGTTCCGTGATAAAAATAATGCAAATGTCACTATCAAGTAAAAGTTATGCACAACATTTTCAATAAACATTTCATGAATAGTAGTCAAGGAATTTTTGGGGGTTATTGTCATGTGGTGGTTTTAGGGATCACTTTATTTACCCCCGGTCGAGTGTTGCACCAACCTCAGCCTTGGTGGGTCCATTATTCTAGTCGTCTCACTTTCGGGGCTTTAGAGGCTTTATTTGGAGAAAAAAATTGTCGAATTTGGGGCCTACAAATAAGGCCCTATTTGATCAAATAGGGCCTCCCTCCATTTTTTAAAATAGGGGCCGGTTTTGTCCCTACCCTCCAACACCCTTCCAAGCCTAAGGCTTTGTGCAACGCTTGACCTAGGTTTCTAGTGGGATCCAGTTTCCAGCACCTAACCACATAACACATATGGTTTCAAAGCCATGGCTAGGATACTACACCAAACACTTAATATATTGTGGACTGGAGTAATTAGAGTTTCTACACTAATTAGAAATTTACATCCAACCGGCGACTGACACACACTTACTTAAAAACGAATAGCCAATCAAATTTTGACATGCATGTGCTTGATAAAAATGAGTGTGGCTGATCCACATCAACTATGAATCCACACTATATTCAGTGTTTACTGGTCTAAAGATTTATCCACACAGCTATATCTCATCTGGAAACCAAGCTGCTGGAGTATGCATGTGCCACCTTACAAAATCTACTGTGCTTCGACAAACAGTACACCCCAAAGTACATAGACAATTGACACCATCACACCTTGGGTTTTCGAGTAATGTTCACCTCATCCAGTGTGGAGTCAATAAATGTGATCCATCAGTGGAATTAATTTCCTTCTCCCATACCTAGTGGTCGTTTTCAAAAGAATTATTTTTCTTTGACACAATGATTTGGACACAATGGGTATTTCTCATGTATTACATGGACCCTGAAATTAATGAGACTCTAGCGTGTGGGTCCCAATCTTCGTTTTCAAGGGCCCATTTGTCCAGAATGCCTCTCCACGTGCCCATGGCGAATTGACCCCCTCGTTCGCACTTACCCGAGGAGGCCACGAGGTAGTGGGGCCAAACTTGGCCCCTATTTTTTTTATGGGGCCCTATTTATAGCAAGGGAGGATTCACAAGGGTAAACAATGGCCGTAGGTCCCAAATTTGTCAAAAAATCCAAAGAAAGCCTATGGACCCCCCAAAATAAGAGGGCCAGAAAAATGACCCTATACAATTAAGACGGGACCCACCTCGGATAAGTACGAACGAGGGGGTCAATTTGCCCTGGGCCTCTCCACACTAGGTGCCAAATCTGACTTTGGAGTATGGCATATCCTTTGCGACAAATGTTGGCCACTCAAATTCAGTTAAAACTCTACGAGTGTTACAAGTTGGGAGAAAAAAATTATCAAACATATAGAATTCTAACACATAACACTTATAGAATTTCATACCCATAATAAATAACATTTATAGAAATAACACTTATAAGACTTAAAATTAAAAATATAACGTTTATAGAAATAAAGGATCAAAGTACAAAAGATAAACTAGGTAAGAATACAAATTGTGTCATTGTTAACCGTGAACCTACATTTGGCACTTGATGCCCAAAGAGGTTGTCAAGAAGTAAGATCACCTTCTCTTTTTGTGCCAATTCCATCCTCCTCTCAAAGTCGAGTATAAATTACTCAAAAATCTTGTAGTCATCCAAGCCTTTTTATTAGTGGCCTACTTAATTCCTAGATTTTTTTGATACTAAATACGTCTAGAAGTGAAAGCCCTAGGCTTTAGAAACTGATTAATAATCAGTGAAAGAAGTCAAATGGCTCTTGTAGCGTTTGCAGTGAGGGCTACAATAATTCTTTCCTTCTATTTATTTTTTTCCAAACAATCTTCTGGTAGCCAAAGTATGATTTGGCTCCAACCTAAAAAAAACATGTCTCATCCATGTTAAAAACATCATTGCTATTCTGTTGAGATACAATAGCTTTGATCTCCTCCATCCTCTCCAAAACCTCTGCTGAATTGTCAGCTGAAGCATCTTCTCTATAACGCATGAATGCCCTAATATAAAACCTTTTCTTGAACTTGCCCACCCATCCATATGAGAACTCACCCATCCATATGAGAACTGAAGTTCTTTCTCACAGCAAAAAAATAATGGGGATGCCTCGTGCAAATAATAATTGTGATGCCTAGTGCAAAAATTTGTGTTGATGATGCTTGTAGCAATTCTAGCAGGCACTGAGTCCAAACCCCAATCCCCCTCTCCCGACCCACTCCCCTATCAAAACACAACTCCCTGACCTAAACCTCGACTCCCGATCTCTACCCCAATTCCTCACCCACTTTCCAGACCCCGTTCTCATGCGATTTGACGAGACATCCCCCACGCTCGGACTTACCGGGTGGGGGAAGAGGTGGTGGGGCCAAAACCTGGCCCCTATTTTGTTTTTGAATGGAGGCCTAAATTAAGCCAGTGGGGGACCTCCACACTAACTTCAGGGCGTAGGCCCCAATTTTGTATTAAAAAATCCAAAAAAAGCCTCTGACCCCCCCAAAATGGGAGGGCCAGAAAAATGAGCCCATGCAATTAAGACGAGGGTCCACCTCGGGTAAGTCCGAACTTGGCGGACGTCTTGTCCACGCCGCTCTCATGACCGCTCTCCTTTGATTTCGACTGCCCCTCTCCCCACTAAATTTAGACTCCCACTCCAACTCCCCAATTTTGAATTAAGAATGTACAAGTTGATTCCCAAAACATATGGTATAATATATATGTGAAAAAGTGTAAAAATGTATGGCTCTCATGTATCATTATGTTGTTTCCCCTAACTTTAACACTTATATAATTAAAATAACAGAGAAAGGAGCGAGACATCTCATAACACTTAACACATAATACCTAGTAGTGTTAAGAAGTGTGTTTTTTGACGGGAGCAAAATTTCCATAACACATATGGAATTATAACACTTGTAGAGTTTTGATTCTATATTGCATAAATATTATTAATATGGTATCAACCCTACAAGACCAAGGCATTTAGGAATCTCTACTCCTTTGATTGTGAACTGCCAAGATTAATATTTAGAGAATGTCACTCTAGGATATTCTTCTAAACTTACATAAGATGATGTGACAAACATTTTATGAATTCAGAACGTACGGATCGAAAGATAATTACACTCAAAGTGGAAAAAATTTGAACCCCGCTGGTACGCTTAGTCCTTCAGGCGTTAAAGTAATAAATAGCAGTAAGAAAACCCTGGATTAAATAAACACATTTCCATAATCTGGCTATATATTTCGAAATGACTTCGGGAGAAATACTGACCCAAATAAAATACGGTGCAGGATTGTTGGAAAAGAGCGCACGTGAAAGATAGAGGAATGAGTAAAGACCGTACGCACGTGTAAATACGGGTTCCGAATAAATACCGTATGAATACGATACTAGTCCAGCTGGGCTCCCCATAGACCCACCGTCTACGAGAGCTACAGTCATCATTGCGACTGGTCAAAAACAGTAATCTGACCCTAAAGCCACCGGATCTCTCTATTTTGGGGTACTAGCGTTTGGAGGAAGGGGGTGGGGTAAGACCTTGCTCCTATTTTATTTTTGGATGAAGGACCTTCTTAACCCCTAAAAGACCAAGTGTCAAAAATGGGTTTTTTGAAAGTTTGGTCAGGTTCTTGTGGTGTCAATTTCCAACATTTCACTTTGAAATTTTTATTGTAGAAGGACATTACTAAGATCTTAGTGGGATTTTAAACCAAAAAAAATTCTAAATCCGACATATAATGAAAAAGTTATAGGGTTTTGAATTTCAAATGGGGAGAGCGGGCACTTTGGGCACCTCCAAAAACTTTTGCTAGGACACTCTATTGAATGTGAGATTTTCAATACTTAGCAAGTAATATTTTTTCCCTTCATAATGTCAAAGAGAAGTTTTTGTCTTTAGTGAGGAATAGCATATTAACCCAAGTCAAACATTTTCACACATTGTCGGGCAAGGTACCAGAAAAACTTCTTCTTTTCCACATAAAACTTAGAGATTTTCATTTAATTGTTGTTTTCCCCACAACAATACGTGGTGTAAATCTTCTTATTGACCATTCGGATTATCAATCTAAAACATATTAATTTCACAAAAAATTAAAACACGAATTAGCAATTTTTGAACCTCCATTCCTTGCACACTTGTTTTTGAATATGCTACACCCCTCCTCTACCTCTAAAATTTGGTGTGTAAGGAACTAACATCATGCTTAACACAATGTTAATGGATTTAGACCTTGTGTAGTGAAAAATTTGACACCAAGTGAAGTCAAAGTTTGCTGATCCACTGAACGCAGGGAAGAAAATGAACCACTTGTTTGACTTTAAACACTATAATCATTCAATCCGTGCGGTCAAAGTTTCTGAAAATTTATGAGTATGTTATCAAATAAGTTGTATTTGAGATCCTACCGTCAAAACTAGAAAGAAAAAGTGTTTGTTTCCTTCTTTATTCATTGCACTAGAATCCAACAATTTTGAAGTGTTTTTGGTGTGAAAGTGTCACAGTACCTTTGGGGTTAAAGAAAAAATTCTAAAAAAAATCCTCAAGAGCCCCTAAAATGAGAGGGCTAGAAAAATGAGAGGGTGCCATTAAGAAGAGGGCCCACCTTTCTATGAAGACTCTCGTAGCTCCAAAATATAGAGATCCAAAGAAGAAGAAGAAGAAGAACTCATGTCTCCGAAGGAGACCGGCCTGAATATAGTGTTTGTTCATTCTCTTCACTAAGCATATGTCCACGGGACATAGGCCAGCGTAATAGAACTACTCCCCCTCTCAAGGGTGAAGACTTTTCTACACTAGGTGCTTCCCTACACTATTTGCCTTAGAGACAACCGTCATGTCATCTTTCCTAAGGGCTTTGTGGGTCCCCATACAATGAGGCCTTGGGACCTCCACCATAATTGGGTGGACTATGGTGGTAGGCATCAAGCCAACAATAGGGCTGTAATTCACAACCACCTCAGTAGTGTGCCATAACCTAAACCACCACACCAAGGCCGTGGTGCCTTTACAGGGATTCAAAGTCACTCTACCACAACCAGAAAGGGGTAACCCTCACATTTAAAGCTACCTTAACCCGTAAAGGCCCAAGAGTCTCCTCAGGGGACTCTTGAAGGTTTGGGTAGGTTCCTATGGTGTCAATTCAAAATATTCCTCATTGAAATTTCAACTGTAGATGGACATTACTAAAAGCTTTGTGTGAGTGCAATTTTTCCCTAAATCCGACATTCAATGAAAAAATTATAGGGTTTCGAATTTCAAATGGGGAGAGCGGGCACTTCGGGCAACTCCAAAAACTTTTGCTAGGACATTCTATCAAACGTGAGATTTTCAGCATTACCATGTAATATTATTTTCTTTCATATTATCACAAAAATCTTTTCTTTGGTGAAAAATAGTACATTAACCCAAGTCAAACATTTTCATACATTGGCACACTTTGTAGAGCAAGGTACTAAAAAAACTTCTTCTTTTCTGCATAAAATTTAGAGATTTTTATATTTTTAAAATTTTATTTTTTCAACTACAAGATGTGGTGTAAACCTTCTAATGGACCATTTTGATTCTCATTCTAAAACAAATTCATGTTACAAAAAATAAAACGTGAATTGGCAATTTTTGAACCTCCACTCCTTGCAACATTTTTTTTCGAATAGGCTACACCCTTTCTTTATCTCTAAAAATTGGTTTACAAGGAACTAATATCATGCTGAAGATGACGGTAACGAATTTTGACCTTGTGTAGTGCAAAAATTTGACACCAAGTGAAGTCAAAGTCTGCTGATACACTCCATGTCGGGAAGAAAATGAAGTCTTTTATCTATTTCAAACACAATAATATTTCAATTTGTGTTGTCAAAATTTATGAAATGTTTTGAGGACGTTAACTAATGAGTATTTATTGAGATCCTACGGTTAAATTTAGAAATAAAGGTTCTTGTATCCCTCCTTACTCATTGCACTAGAACAAGGAGTTTTGAAATGTTTTTGGTGTGAAAATGCCTTTGGGCTTTAGGGGTTAATCACAGCCAACCTGAGCCCACCACTGCTAAAAAGGCTTAATTCCCTGTTGCTAATTCCCGCCCGCTTGTTGACTTTTCTCGGCTGCGGACGCGGGTGCCTATTCCCCGTCGCGAGCACCAACTCATCACCTGCTCTCCGTCCAAATCGTATCCTGTACCCTTGGATCATGGGCAGCAACGGCTAAGATTGAAGAAACGAGATCTCCTTGCGTCGGATATCCTACTCGCTTATCTAATTCTGTAGGGTGCTTTACCAATCAAACATAATATTCCTTCTCTAATTTTATTTTGAAATTCCATACTAATTTATTATTATTATAATTGCTACGACATGCGATACTGACATTGTTGGAAAAAATGGGTTTTACTACACTAACACTGAATATAGGGCTAGGGAGAATTGACCCCTCGCTCGTCCTTACCCGAGGTGGGCCCCTTCTTGATTGTATGGGGTCGTTTTTCTGGCCCTCTTATTTAGGGGGGTCCAGAGGCTTTTTTTGGAAATTTTTGTGACAAAATTGGGGCCTATTGACATTGCTTAACACAGGGGACTCTTACTTGCTATAAATAGGGACCCATCCAAAAACAAAATAGGGGCGAGGTTTGGCCCCATCACCTCGTGGCCCCCACGGGTAAGGATGAGCGAGGGGGTCAATTCTCCCTAGCCTTGAATATAGTGTAGAGGGATCATTGATTTAGATCACCCACACTAATTTCCATCAAAGCATGTGCATGCCAAGTTCTGATTGGGTATTTGTTCTCAAGCAAGTGTGTGTCAGTCAACAATTGCATGTAAATTTTCAATTTGTGTAGGAGATTTCAAATAGTCTGGTCTACACTATATTCACGGAACGGTGTAGCATTCTACCTCTTGCACAATCAAACTTTGTTTGATTTGATTTATTGCCCCCCCCCCAAAGAAAAAAAATACATTGTTGAATACAGGTACAATGTTGTAAGCAAGTTTCTCATCTCGATGGACAATTGAACAACTACGTTTACATACAGAACCTTCAACTTTTTTAAAAAAAAATATGTAACTTGGAAAACAGTTCTTTAACCCCTAATGGACCAGAGTCTCCTTCGGGGGGATTTTTTTAATTTTTGGGCACGTTCCTAAAATTCGAAAAAAAATCAATTTTCTCTAAATTTTTTATTCTAGATTGCCTTTGATAAGAGCTTTGTGGACATATTTTTATTCTATTTTTTGGATTTGTGGTTTGAAAGTTAGTACCACTTATAGTTTTTGAGGGAAATTGTCAAGGAACTTTAGGGGTTAATTTGCAATTTAGAAAACAATTCTTTAATATGCAATTTTCATTCGAAGCAATTTTTTTTTGACAACCTATCAAATAAAATTTATAACTCATTACTTGATTATTTATTAATTTATTTTCTTTGAAAACCAATGATATTATCATTTCAATTCATTAAAAACATGTAAAAATCTAAAATACATTTTTCCAACAGTATGGTTTAAGGACTTGTTGTTGAAAGTATTGGTTTTATTTCTTTCTAATCTCTCAATTAAAGTGCTGGACACTTTTTTTGGTGTTATTCTATGTGATGTGTATTCTGTAAATTTAAAAACAAGGAAATTCTTAATGTTAAAGAATATTATTTTTTCAATTATTGAATATATTTCATCTTCAAGTTTTTGTTTCAAATCTGTCAAGTGCTTATCTGGACAAAAGTATTTATTTTGATCACTTTACGGCAAAATGGAAAAAGTCCCAAGGTGGGCTTTTGCAAATCTTGGGCATGTTCTCATGGTTGCAATTTATATTTGAAATTCTCAAAATTTTGTACAAAGTTGCAAGAAGACAAGAGGTACGTGGGAGTATAACTTTTATTCTCATCGGGCTTATAAAAAAAAGTTATGCCATCTTAATTTTTTTGGATCAAATGCGGGTACGTTGGGCAACTCCAAAAGCTTTTGCCAAGACACTCTAGTCAATTTGAGATTTTCAATACTAGCAAGTATTGTTATTTCCTTTCATATTTCCTAAAAAAACATTTTTTTTCTTTAGTGAAAAAATGCATTTTATTCCAATTGAAAGATTTTCACATATTGCCACACATTGTTGAGCAAGGAACCAAAAATATTCCTATTTTCACATAAAACTTTGAGATCTTTATTATTTTCCACTGCTTATTTTTTCTATTACAAGATGTGGTGTAAACCTTCTTATTTCCCGTTTGAATTATCATTCTAAAACATATTTTGTTCCCCCAAAAATAAAACGTGAATTGGCAATTTTTGAACCTCCACTTGTTCCACAATTTTTTGAATATGCTACACCCCTTTTGTACCTCTAAAACTTGATGTACACGGAGTTAATATCATGATCAACATGATGACATAACATTTAGATCTTATGTAGTGCAAAACTTTGACACCAAGTGAAGTCAAAGACTCCTCATCCACTCAACAAGGGATGAAAATAAACCATGTAAACTACTTCAAACAAAAGAAGAAAAACTCTTGTCCTCTAAGTGGCCGAAGTGAATAAAGTGTCTATTCGTTCCACCACTAAATCCATGTCCATTGGACATAGATTTAGTGGTATGGAATTACCCCCCCTCTCTCTCTCGGGTAGACACTATGTAACCAGTGACTAGTAACAAGTAACCAATAATCAATAACCAATGACCAGGGCCAGGGATCAGTTGGAGCCACAAGGCTCCATCCCAAGGAATGATTTGTAGAGGTTAAATGTGTGTTTTAAGGTTTTTTTTTTTTTAATATTTAAAAAAAGTTGTCATGCAAGTTTGGAAGAGGTTGGTTGTTTTCAAGTTTACATTTGTGTAGAAGTATGGACATTGCATGTTGGATAGCAATGGTATTGATTTTAGTGAAAGTCTTCTGAACTAGGCTAATGGAGATATTAAATGTTTTTCCAAGACTTTGCATAGAAGGGATAAAGGTAGTATTCCTATGATATTAGGGTATCCATATGATATCTGCAGAAGAAATTCTCCATATGCTTATGGATTTGGCGATAAGCGATATCTTCGACTAGATGCGTACAAATGTTGCAGCGACCATGGCATTTAGTCTTGGTAGTGTTGTTTGGTCTTAGCTGGATAGACAATCTCTTTATCTGCTATGGGGGCACTTGAGGATGTAAGACGTATACTTGTTTTAGTGTATGTTTTTGTTTATTTAATGTTGATTAGGACTCTCGATCTGTTGTGATTATCGATATTTCTTTACACAACAACTGTCACCGGTGTGGCGTCCAGGGCCTTTCCGCATCGTAGTGTTTTAGCGTAGATTGGTTTGTTACTAATCTACGGATTCAGGGACGTATGGCGGCGCACCGCATTCATATTTGGATGATTTCCATCCACTTAGGATTGTGCGTGTGTGCATATAACGCCATAGATGTCCTTGACTTGACGACTTTGTTAAGCCAAGCTTTGTGAGTGAGTTAGAGAGTGTTTAGTGATTACTTTTGCTTGTAAGTAATTATTTATCATTAGAAAAGGCTCGGAATTCTCTTATACTACTTGCACTCGTTGATTTTTCCTATCTAGAGTGCGACATGCTTGACTACTCTTGTGATTTATTAGTTATTTCTTGAGGATGTACTACGTATACTTGTTTTAGTGTATGTTTTTTGTTTATTTGATGTTGGTTAGGACTCTTGAACTGTTGTGGTCATCAATTTTTCTTTCCACGACAACTCGATTGTAAATAATGCCAAAATTTTCAGCACACAGACAATAAAGCCGCGCCTAGCTCCCGGGTATTGGTATATTTTAGAGTGAAAGTCCACTGAGGTGCTATAAATAGTGTCCCAAATGGTTTTGGAAAGAGTCACAAACCTATTAGTGCCCAAAATTCAGAATGTGGGACCGATATATGAGTTCTACTGATGGAATGTGGAAGGTAACTTGATTAGAAATATGGAAACTACAAAAAAATTTGAGTTCCGACTTGTGGTTTGGCCAATCTAGGAATATTTTTCATGAGTAAAACATGAATATCTTACATACTTGCCACAGGTATTTGAAATCCAACAAATATACTGATTTTAAGAATTCTAGGAAGTAAAATCCTTTGAAACTTTGTGACACATCCATGCCACAATGTGTTCACATGTTTTTATTGTCTAGATTGATAACTTATTCTCACTTTTATTGCTATAAAATAGGCTATTTTTTGAAGGCTTCTAGAATAGGGATCAAAATTGTTTCCTGCTTCAATTCCTTATCAATTTAGATACATCATACATAAATCCATAATGAAACATATTTTTTCTTAGGAGAAGGTTTTTCACCCATTAATTTGGGTGAAATCAAGTTTTTAGGGCCTTGACTTTTTAGATATACTTTGTTGTATATATTATATATTCTTCAAATCTTGAGATATGAAATATAGTCAAACACGGAAAAGAATCGGGCAACTTAGATGACAACACGAGCCTTCCTTAAAAAAGGCAAAGTTGTGAGTCGAATGGCAATAAATGTCTAGTTGATCTACCTGCTATCCACGACTTTACTGTGGACGACGTTCTAACTTTGGAGAGTTGCATGGCCGTCTTCACGTCATTACTCCATCGTGCACACTATCGTAGTCTAGTAGTTCGTAATTCTCAAAGCTATCCAAAAATAACCTTAAGCGAGCCCACCTAACCAGATCGTTTCCAAGGATTTTTATCGTGTGTCAAACTCTCTAAATCTAAGGACAATTCACACTCAATACCTCAACACATCCTGGAGGATGGCTTCCCGGTACCTCACTAACCGGTAACAAGTAACCACAAGTGTTTGGTTTAAACTCTGTTGTGCGTCAAAGTAGTTTTCCGATAAGTTTTTAGAGTACCCAGAAAGCCATTGCCCTCCGTTCTCACAGTCCAGAGGCCACAATATCCACAATCTAACTCTACACCATAAAAGAGTAAAAATGTTGCAGCTAGTTCACCGGCCTTCACAATCTACCGGAAAATAGTGTCGGTAAACCGGACACGCAAAGCCGGATTCCAACTACAACCACACCCAATGAATCAAACAAGGAAGATACAAGAATCACAACAATCTAATGCTAAGCAAATCACATAAGCAAGACAACCTTCCAAGAGGATCAAGGGATCTCATCCACTATAAGGGTAGAAAATTGGGAATACTCCAGACTCAAGCTTAGTTGGGATCTCTTCCGGTGTACCAAGAGGGGGAATGTCATCCCTCCTCCTCACCAATCCAAACACTTCCTACTTAAAAGGATGCTTTCATAAATAGCACCGGGCTTCCCGGATTCCATCTGATAAGCAGCTCTATCCGGTCCAACCGATCTAGGGTTTGAAATAGATCCCGGATCTTACTCCACCATCTAGCTTGGATATCCTACTCCCTCTGGAAGCCTTAGCTCACATTCAACCACATAACATTCAACAAGCCACAACCTTGCACATCCTAGCAAAGACCCACTAGGAGGACTCAACTTCCTCCCTTTCTACTTGCACAAGCTCAACAAAAATTCTAGACACAAGCAATGAAGGCAAGACACAAGCAAAGCAACAAAATAGAAGAATACTTAATCAAGAGCCCATGGCTTCTTAAATACACAAAGGTTACTAGATACCTCCCAAAACTAGATCTGCAAAAGGTGGAATCAGCATCTAGTTGCTAGAGAGTGCATAAATGTCAATAAGTACCCTTCGAAAACTAGATCCACAAAAGTACAAAATGACATCAAGCTCCTTGGGTTGCCTAGTCATCGATGGATTACCTAGTCACCGACAGATTACTGGTTAGAGTGGTAAACCGGAAGAATTCCAGTCCGAGATCGGTTAATATACTTAACAATACTAGGTAACCGGAGAATTCACTCAAGTGGTAGTGACCGGGTGCACAATGGGGCCCCATCGACATGACTACTCTCACTCTAGCGTTAATCTACCGCACCTAGCAACATTCTTTCAACTGATAGAATAAATCCACAATAGCACATAACATAGGCTCATTTGGAGGATCCCTCCGGAAGAGTAAAATTAACTTCCAGTAGATCTATGGAAGGATTGACCGGAAGATTGAGTTTAAAAATTCAACCACCTTCCTCAAACTGTTCTCCTTTCGTAGTCCCTCCCACTTTGTTTGGATCAATCTTGAAAATGTCAGTGTTACCGGTAGAGCTATGTCGTCCGGAATGGACTAGCTCCGTGATGTGCATGTATTTACACCAATCATTCTAGTAAAGCTATTACAAATTCCGGTCTGGCCCAAAAAACACAAGTATACCGGGCAACCGGTGCACTTTTTTGGAACACTTTTTTAGATTAATGTGGATGTAGGCATCTCAAATATCTAGAACACAACTTAACAAAACAAAATAACAATTTACTAGTCAAGAGAGAAGATGACTCTATGCTAGGAGAACAAGGGTTTTCTTTTGAAGATAGTTTTTCAAGAGACCGGAGAGACCGGGAAAATGACAGAAAATTTAGGGCCCCTTCATACTATGTCCAAGTTGAGTGACCGTCCGTCAAATTGAGTGGCCAAACTAGGGCGAGAGGCCAAACTTTTTTGCCAAAAAAATACATTAAATAATAAAGATTGAAGGTTTGGCCGGTCGTGGTGTGAAGCTCCAAAGGCCAAGTTCAAAGTCCAAGCTCCATATCATTACGCGAAAAAAATTTGCCCAAAGAAATCAGCCAATAAAAATGAGCCAGAAAATTCGGCCTATTTCATCTAACGGTCCAAATCTTGTTAGTTTTTTTTTATTATTTTATGAAATTTTTTGATGGACTCTCGATTGTACTTTGGATCCGCTATTATGGGCGACCCAAGTTTTGCTCGAGGGTTCGTCGCTTTGGCGCCAAAACAACCAAAAAGGCGGCCATGTAGGACAATGACCTTTGGAGTTTGGGCACAAGTGTGAAGGTCCAAAGTCCGGACTTTGGCCATTCTAGCAATCTCATTGGTGGAAATCGACGGCCACTTGACTTGGCCACCAAGTGTGAAGCGGCCCTTAGGCAAGACTAGAGAGAGGGAAGGAGAATGGAGAACAAAAGATGACTTGCCACAAGGTCGGGACAATGGAAAGGGAGAAAACGGACAAAGAACATATGCATTAGTAACAAGAATTCACGATTTTAGGACATAGAAGGTCTAAATAGAGTCTACCAAGAGACTTCCTTTAGTCCAAGAAGGAAAGATAACCGGGAATCATCCCGAGGAAAGAAAATGAGAGCAACAAGTGAGGGAAGAGGATTTTCAAACAAGAAAATTCTACAAACAAGAAAAACACAACAATTGGCAAGAATCACCTTGTTTCACAATTCTTGCCACCTCCTTGTTGCACCCGCAACCTCCTTCAATCGTAGTTTAGTCTCTCATTCTTCTCGCCACGGTCATGAACCACCTCACACTGCCTCCATACCTTGTAATCGCCACTTCCTTGTTGCACCCGCAACCTCCTTGCAATTCTTCACTCCAAACCCTAGTTTGAAACTTCTCAAACCCTCGTTGCTTCACAACCCTCCTTCACTTGTACAACTCCTCTCCTTGCAGCGTCCACTTCACTCGCAACCTCCACTAAACCTTTCTTTCAAAACCCTAGGCTTCTTCTTTTTAACTACGTGGTTGCAACTTCTTCAAAACCCTCTTGGTGATGGCCGTTTGGTATCAACGTCTCGGGCTCATGCCTGGTACCCAGTTGATACCCGCGTAGAAGTCGACTAAGGTGGCTCACTTTTGGGCAAAAATCATATATTCTATAGTATATTTGATTTGAAGCCCTTTGTTGAATTGTTGTTGAATGCCAACTGTCCATTGATTAGGTGTAAAGAAATCATGGCCAATAAAATGTTAGGTGAACATAAAATATTTTGAATAAAGTGTTGATTTTTGGGACTTTGTCTTGTCATAACACATGTTGCTCTATAAGTGGCCCAACCCTTTCCTGAGATAAATATATTGCATAGTATAAAGGCTGAAAATATACCAAAACATACTATGCATTATATATGTTGAATCAAGGCACAAAAAACTAGGTTTTGAAGAAAACAATGGAAAATAATATATTTGTGAAAACACTTTATATTTTAAGATAGATTTTTGTATGCTAAAGAAGTTTGGATAAGAATTTGGAACAAAAATCAACATTAATTTTTTATTTAGGCTTCTTAAAAAAACAGCTTATTTTTTACCACTAAACCTCAAATTAAGTTTTGGATCTAAAATTTTCAATTACAATGTACGAGTACATTATGGTATGAAAGCCTTTCAATAATTTTGAAGTATTTTACCTCCTAAAACTCTCAAAAAAGCATATTTGTTAAATTTGAGATACGTGTGACAACTATGTAGTAATGAAAGAAATACTTCTATTGGCCAAACCATGAGCTCGAACTCTATTTTTTTAGGATTCTCATATTGCTATTGAAGTAAGCAATTACATTCCATCAAAAGAATTCCAAAATCAAACCCACATTGACACTAGGTAGCAAAAGAAGGCTCCTGGCTTGTCCATACACCTTTTGTGATAGGTTTTTCGTACCACCTTAGTCGACTATCACCCACCCGGGTACGGGCCAATTATCAACCAATATTTTTTTGTTTTTGTTTTTCATTTTCTCCTTTTTATATTTTTCTTTCATATAAAGTTAAAATTCCTATTATTTCAAACAAGAATTAAAATTTTCAACAACAAAGAAACTAGAGACAAAACCTAAACAATTAAACTAGAAAGAAAAACTAACAAATGCTCTATCTACTTAATGAAAACTTGACTAGCTAATTTAGCTCTAAGTGGTGACTTGGACTTTTGTCCCGGAGATTTCCTTGGACACCCTCATTTGGTTTTCCCGGGCATTTAAACTACGTATTTTAAGACCCGATTTTATCACTACTGGAACACTAATTAACGAGTTAAGAATTTCACTACTTTCACTATATGCTATGCAATCTAATTCTATGCAACACAAACTACTTTACCGATTATGTAAGACTAAAAATCACAATTAATCTAATTTTTATGGTAGCGGCAAACAAGTGGAAGTTTCAAACTCCCACAACGATCCCACTCAAGCTACCCCCTACGAGTTATGTTAGACACCGGAGCTCTGCCACTAATGATTGGCAAACAACTAGTCCATGATTTGGATCTAGGTGCTACGGACCTTGAGCCTTGCCCATTTACAATTGTTACATCGATGGGGGGCACAGAGAACGCCATGGGCTACATCTGACATCCGCTGCAGTTTATGTTTGGTGTGGGATCTCGTCCATTGTTCTCCCACGTATCTCTTTAGTATATTGTGACTAGCGCCACCAACTACATCATTTTGGTGGGTCACCATGCGCTGTAATCCCTCAGTATTTGAGGGGATGACTAGTCAAAGAACGCCTCAAATAGGCATGGGTGGTCTGCTGATGATGGCAAAAAAGAGCTCATTCTGGTTGTCTTCACAGCTAGTGGGGTGACTTCCATGGCGGATGCTATGTTTGAATGCAGTGCCTTGGCATCCAATTTGCCATGTGGTTCTACGCTTTTGGAAGAGACATATGATTTAATGTCGAGGGTAGCGGAATCACCTGAGCACATATCAGTGAAGATCCCTGCGCGTCATTGCAAGGATCCCCTTTCTCCATGGAGAACTCAGTTGGAGCTCATACGCTGCAATCGTGAGATTGTGGATGCTATTGATGTTGTATAGCTTTCAGTGGACTCTTCAACTCCATTGTTGACTTATACTATTTTGTGGCGACCACCGTATGAGGGTATTATCCACATGGAGCTATTTGCCGGTATTGGCATGAGGCTCGCAGCTGTATTAGAGGTCAGGCTCAAGGTACGGCGGTATATCCATGTGGATAGGGGCTTTGCAGCCAATTGTGCCGCTCATCATCACATTGAGCATATTTTGGCATTTTATCGAGAGCAGTTACCACCTTTTGCGATTCGAGGATGTTTTGGCAAGTTGCCACGTGATGTGATGTTGATCAGTGAGAACGGTCTTCGCCAATTAGGTCGCGTGGACTTGGTGATTATCAGATGGCCTTGCTAAGGCCATTTACGGGCGGACACTGGATGTGGCTTGGATGATCCACGGTCGGGGCTCTTTACAGTTTTGCTTAGGCTCATCTAGGGGTAGATTATCCACCAATCAACACCACCGAGGTACAATTTTGAGAATGTACCCCCATTGGAGGATACACGGACAAAGGTGCGTGAGGATGGGGCATACATCCATCACCTTCTTGGTCCCCCCGCGTTTATTGATGCCGCGGCGTTTGGCTCTTACGTCCATCGACCACGTTGGATTTGGACTAACAAGGCATCATCGGCGACACTCACTTTTGTAGTTGCTCAAGTGCAACGGCCTGTGTGCAGTGAGGTTGATGACATCTTGGACGGCCACCGTATTTTGACGGAGGTTTTCAGGGATGATGAACCACCATTGGCGATGGTGAACCGCGTTGGTTTCACTCGGGGTGCATTTTCCAGGTTGACGTGTTATCCAAGGCCGTTTGTCTGTACGGCACGTGGTTTGGGCTTGGTTAGGGATTCTTCTTCCCAAACTTACGAGGAGCCATCTGCCCATGATAAGAAGCAGGCGATGGGCTTTTTGACAGGCACCACCGCCGCACTGGATCGCTCAGAAGGCCTTCCTCATTAAGTTTGGATCAAGCCATTGACCTCAACACTCTTGTTTGAGTTTGTGGCCTCTGTTTTGCCGTCCAACGTTGTTTGAGTGACCATCTACTCGTGCTGGGGGCTGACTCTAATAGTCAAGGGTCAGGGGTGCTATATCTTACAGAGATCTAGGAAACAGAGTTGCATTTTGTTTGAAGAAGCGTGCAGCTGAGGAGCTTTGTGCTCAACATGTCTTTGCAGCCTTCGCTGAAGACTTTGGGCAAGAAGATGCCCGGCTATCTTTGCCCGAGTTTATCATCACAACACATGATAATATGTAGATCTCGTAAGTGAGGAGTCTGGGGCATCAATGCCCTCTCTACTACCAAGTAACAATGACCGGTCGTGCCGGTACATGATGAGTTTCCTATAGTGGAGAAGGAGACCACGGAGTTTGATGATTGGCCTTTGGATTGAAAGCCACATCTTACAGGTGGTGAGGCACGGAGAGTATGAGTGTTTATACGTACGTATTGTAGTTGTTTTGCTCTTATCTTCAGGATTTAACAATACACATCCAGTTGGAAGACGACCACCCGATCTTCCAACAACCATACACGCTCAGTCTCTTTGAAAAAAAAGGGATTCAGACTCGTTGTCAGGAGTTGTTAGCCGCCAGCTTGATTGAGCTCTCTACCGGCGAGTACGGTTGTACCACGGTTATGCCATCGAAGAAGGATATCTTTGACAACTAGACGGAAGCGGATTTGTGGGAAACATAGGCCGATCAATTGCAAGACCAAGTCAGACCGGTACCCCATGCCCACGCCGGAGGAGTGTTTGATGCGGTGGGCCATGCTAGAATATTTAGTACTCTAGATTTGCGGTCTCGTTACCACTAGTTACCATTGATGGTCGATGATTGAATGAAGACTGTATTCTGGGAAATTGATTAGGATGAGAGAGATCAACTTTACCATTGGAAGTTTCTTCCATTTGGCCTCAAGAACGCACCTGTTGAGTTTTACAGGGTGCTAGACAAGGTGTTGACCGGTTTACATTTGCCTGATGCTACATTGATGATGTTATCATTTTAAGTAGAAGCCCACACAAGCATGTGAGGCATCTTCAGGCAGTGTTCGAGAGATTACGGTTGTGGGGATTGCGCTTGCACCATGGAAAGTGCAAGTTCTTCCGCGATCAGTTGTCATATTAGGGACATATGATTGTTTCCGGGGGTCTTGGCGTGCAGCATGCCAAGGTAGATGTGTTAGAGAAATTCCTGAACAACCGACGTGTCACGGCTTCGAGCTTTTTTGGGCTTGGCAAATTACTATCCCCGATTGTTGTAGTTTGAACTCCCACTCGGTTGCCCCTACCAAAAAATTAGCTAAAGTTGTGTTTTTTAGTTTAGATAACCGGCAAAGTAGTTAGTATTGCATAGAAGTAGGTTGCATAGCAATTAATGAAAGTAGGAGAATGCTTAACTAATTAATTAGTATTATAGTGGTGATGAATCGGGCCTTAAAACAACCAAATTTTTATGCCCAGTAAGACTTAAAGGAAACGCTCGAGAAAAGTCTCCGGGTCAAAGGCTCAAATCACCACTCAGGACTAAATTAGCTATTTAAGTTTGCATTATGTAGATTAATTATAATTTATCTGTCTAGTTTACTTGTTTAGGCTTTGTTAAATAATTAGTTTAGTTGTTGAAGTCTTAAATTCTTATTTGAAAAAATAGGAATTTAAATATTATAAGGAAAAAAAAGATTGAAAGGAGAAAAAAATAAAATAAATATAATAGAAAAACAAACAAATAAAATAAATACGGGTTAAACAAATAAAATAAATATGGGTTAATACCCGGGAAAACCCGAATATCAATCGGATATGTGCTAAACCCGGGTATCAACCGGGGATCAAGAAGGACTGCAGACTGCGAGGGCGAACACGATGAAGAGGGACTGCAGACCACAAGAGCGAACAAAAACAAGGCCGTGAGAGAGAAGGAAGAAGAAGATGGCCATCACGAAGAGGAGGGTTTGTGGAGGAAGGAGATATGCAAGCTAGGGTTTGAATTTTTGCAAACTAGGGTTTGTGGAAGCTTGTGGCGGATGGGGTTTTAGACACAAAGGAGGTGGCAATTACTGGGCGTGGAGGCGGTGCAAGGAAGTTCACAAGCGTAGCGAAAAGATTCAGAAACTAAACCACGATTTTAAGGAGGTATTGGGTGCAGTAACGAGGTGACAAACATTGTGAAGAAGGTGATTCTTGTCAATTGATGGGTTTTCTTATTTGTACAACTTCCTCGTTTGTAAGATCTCTTTTCATTTTCCTTTCCTCGGAGTGGATTCCGGTTGCCTTCTTTCCGGTCTAGAGAAAAGTCTCCCGATCGACTCTACTTAGACCTCGTACGTTCTAGAATTTTGAAATCTTGTTACTCGTACGTCTACTTCTTGTTCCATCATTTATTTTCCATTGTCCCGGCCTTGTGGCAAGTCTTCTTTTGTGTTTTCCCTATTCTTTCCCTTTTCCTAGTCTTGCCTAAATTTTCTATCTTTTTCCCAATCTCTCTGGTCTTCCAGAAAACCCCCTTAAAAAATTCTTGTTCTCTTAGCATAGTCATTTCTTTTCCTTGAAGTGGTTAATTGTTATTTTGTTTCCTTAGTTGTGTTTCTAGATGTGTGAGATGCCTACATCCACATTAATCTACAAAAGTGTTCCGGAGAAAGTACACCGGTTGCTCGGTATACTTGTAAGTTGTGTTTTCCGGGTCGGGCCGGAAATTGTGATAAGTTGATAGGGTGATTGGTGGAAGTACAGGCACATCCCGAAGTTAGTCCATTCCTGACAACATGATTCCACCGGTGACATTTAAGCTCTCTAAGATTGATCCTAATAAGTAGGAGGAGATGAAGCAAGGAGGAGAGTTGGAGGAAGACCTCACCCGGATGGGTTGCATGGGATTACACGAGAAACCTTGGATCTTCTAGAAGGGATATGCGGCTCCAGATTTGCTACCTCCCGGGGAGTCTATCGAGCTAGTCCTCGGACATGGTCCAGATATGTATGGCGTAATGTGTACTCTTTCTAAGAAGAGGAGGGATGGATACCAAGGGTCAACCGGGAGTTGCTAGATAAGCACTTATTAGACTCCTACAATGTATCGGAGTGTTACCGGAGTGATCAACTAACAAACAACCGGTTGAGGAGGATGGTTGAGTTTTTAAACCCAATCTTCCACATCAACTGACATGAAAGAATCGCAGCGCGGTTGGCGACAACCTACATACAGGCATTCTTCGAGGATTCCTTCCCGGACGGGGAATTTTTATTGAAAGAAGCGTTTTTGCCACAGCTCGGGGAAATTCAACGAGGTGAATGTTCTAAGACTTTCTTGACTCCATATCTCATGCATTTGTATGAGTATTATCACTGTCTGGAATCGGAAGAAAAAACAATTTGGAGGCAAGAGATGGTTCCCCAACACCATGCTCCCCGGGCCTTTTCCCAACATATTGAAGTACGGATGGCACTATCAGCATACTCACATGAGGCGTCATCATCCCGGTCACTTTTGAACAAGGGTAGGTCATCCCGGTTTCACCGGAATAACCCACCACCACCACTTCGGCCATCCAAAAATCTCACTAGTGGAGAACATAGCCAAGTTCTCCCGAGATGTGACCCGGGATGTTCAACAGATGGAGATGGAGCTTTTGGAGGCAAGGAGTCTTCAGAGGGCTCTCCGGAAGGTGTTTGGAGTAGAAAACACCGGAGACATTTTAGCAGCAGCGCGGGAGGTCCGAGAACAATTAACCAAAGTGAAGGGGGATCTCAAGACATCTTTGAAGGAGCACCTTGACAAAAAGGTCAAGGCACACGAGACTGTGGTGGCACTAACCAAGGTGCTTGCTGGACAAACGAGTGCCACCATACCAATACATGATCGGAGCCCAACTCGAAAGAAGAGAAGGTTTGTCTATACCAGTTCTCTTTCTTCGAAAATTGATGATCCACCCACTCAATGTTCAATGAGTAGAGCAGATTCTCCATCTTCCAAAAAGTGGGGTGTGAAAGTCTATAAGAGACAACAAGGTCTTCGGGTTAATCCTCCCGGGAAGGAACTGGTTGATCTTTCTTTCTTACAAACGGATTCGTTGGTTGAGTCTCCGGTAGCTATGCTTATTGATCCGGTGGAGACTTCTCATGCATCGATAGATACTCCGAATCTACCGGTAGACCTCCCGGTTGAGATTTCCAACCTTCCGATGGATTCTCTTCACTATGTACATGTGGATACTTCCAATCTTCCAGTCAATCCTCCGATGGATCTACGAGAAGATAAGTCCACTCTTTCGGATAAGTCTTACGAATGAGCCTATGTTATATGTTATTGAGGATTTAACCTATCTGTTGCTAAGATGTTGTTAGGTACGATAAATTAACGCTAGGGTGAGAGTAGTAATGTCGATATGGCCCCATTGTGCACCCAATCACTACCACTTAAGTGATTTCTCCGGCTACCTACTTTTGCTAAGGTATGTTTCACCAACTCGGACCCGGAGTCTTCCGATTTACCAATCTAACCGGTAATCCATCGGTGACTTGGCAATCCTCAATTCTAGGGTCTACATGCCGTTTCCAACCTCTAGTGGACCTAGTTTTTGGAGGGTAGCTAGTGGCCATTGTGTACTTAAAAAGCCTTGGGCTCTTGTTAAGTATTCTTCTCTTTGTTTCTTTGCTTGTATCTTGCCTTCATTGCTTGTGTCTAGAATTTTTGTTGAGCTTGTGCAAGTAGAAAGGGAGGAAGTTGAGTCCTCCTAGTGGGTCTTTGCTAGGATGTGCAAGGTTGTGGCTTGTTGAATGTTATGTGGTTGAATGTGAGCTAAGGCTTCCAGAGGGAGTAGGATATCCAAGCTAGATGGTGGAGTAAGATCCGGGATCTATTTCAAACCCTAGACCGGTTGGACCGGATAGAGCTGCTTACCAGATGGAATCCGGGAAGCCCAGTGCTATTTATGAAAGCATCCTTTTAAGTAGGAAGTGTTTGGATTGGTGAGGAGGAGGGATGACATTCCCCCTCTTGGTACCTTATTCAATCGCCGTCGCGATGCAGGTGCCCTTCGCCGCCCGTACAAGCCGTATGCCCAACGTCCGAGACGTACGCTCCCTTGCATGTGTTGCCATGACTAGCGCATCCTCATACATCCACCATAGGTACCGCAGGAGCGACCGCCTCACTACGCGTCTTACAATGTAACCAGCCGCAACTGCTACTGGAGTCAACGCTACACGACGCGCCTCACAATGCATTGAGCCGCAGCTGCTGCTGGAGCCAATGCCTCACTATGAGTCTCTCCATGCGCTTAGCCGCAGTTTCTACTGGTGGCTGTGCCTCGCTACACGCCTTATAATGCGCCCACTCTTAGCTGCTATCGGATAAAGCGCCTCACGACGCGCACCATAGGTGTTGCCGCTCTCAACGCCTAAACTTGATTCAACACTCGTGAGTGAGATCCATTGTGCTCGTAAGGTGAGATTGCACCGATGCTGCCCGGTCGTACTCCGGCGCAGTCGCCTTCCAATTTCCGCTTGCCGCTTGCGTAAGCTGTGCATGAGAAGTCTTAGACGCACGCCTCCTTACACCTACTGCAACACCCTAAAACTTTTTGGCACTCCTCCAATAGTACCAAGGGCATGCACAACAATCAATTCAGCCATGCATGCGGACGCCCGGATCAAGCCCTACTAGATTATTTGATGTCAACAATGGAGCCCTTTTCAGACCAGCACCAATCTGGAGAATGCCACAAGCAGATCACGTCTCCGACCTTAACAAGCACTCTATGCCCAAATTAGATCGCCGTGAGAAATAATTCCATGCATCCTAAATCCAGATTGCAGACCTTCCAAAGTCCTAATCCCTCTCTCACGATTTGGCGCTCCTCCAAAATCTTGGGCTCTCTCCGTATCCACCGGTCTTCCACAATTGAGCGTTTTTTGTGAATCTGCCGCTCAACCAAAGCCTCTCAATGAAACAAAAAAGATAGGAAAAACTACTTTGGCAAAAATAGACATCTCCTACAACTATTGGTCATGGTATTCCCCCGAAGCTTTGGAAATTGCCATAATAGATAGCTGCATCGAATGCCAAAGGCGGCTATTGAAAACAATTGTGCATTTAGGACAACAGTGCATTTAAGTGAAGAACACGCCTATGCACATTGATAGTGAACTCAAGTCTAAGAAGTGGAAGGCCGACAGTTAGGGAGGAGGATGAGAATTGGAAGAGAATTAGGCCGCGCAAACTTGTAAAAGGGTGTTTGGTGGGCATGGCCACCGTGGTAGGCAAGAGTTGTGGCAGGGCGACAGTGTGGTGGGCAAAGAATGAGTATTGAGTAAGGGAGCCAAGGTCCGGCAGCGAAGCAACGGACACCCCAAGCTTCTCGTTTGGAACAATGTATGACGAAGCTAAATAACGAGATTCTTGAAATATGGCATATGGAAGGCCAAACTTCACGAGCCTTCAAAGTTTCAAGGTTTCATCCACGGTGGATTGGGGCGACGTTTTATTGATACCCTGTAAATTTCAATTCATGGTTGTTTCAGGGTATGCATTAGGATGCTATAACCTAAGTTCATCCGGTGTCAAGCACTCTATACATTCTTAGGTGGAGGTAAGGGATTTGATTCCCTAGCGGGAATTCATCTATGGGAAGGGTATGGGTCCATCGGAGACAAGTGGTGGTGAGCATATGTAGTAGGCAAGGGTATGAATCCATTGAAGGCAGCTACACCGTTCACTGAATATAGTGTGGAGGTATAGGTAATGTGGATGAAAATTGATGTGGACCACATCAATTCTAGTTTTAGATGAAAATTGAGGTAGACCACATCAATTTTGGTTATTATATATAATATTAATATGTTATTATTTTATGTTATTATTAAGTTAATATATTATTATTATATTATATTATTATTATTATTATTATTATTTTATTATGTTATATTCTTATGTTAATATTATTTTATGTTATATTATATTATAATATTATGTTAATATTCTTATGTTATATTCTTATGTTATAAAATAATATTATTATGTTATATTATGTTATTATGTTATTATATTATTATTATATTATGTTATTATCATGTTATTATATTATAATTTTGGTTTTGAGTACAATTTGTAAAAACTTATCCACATCAATTCCCGTGTGTTTTATTTTGAAACAAGCCACACTATTTCTAATGGACATGATTTGATGTGGATGGAAAATTGAAGTGGACCACTTTAATTTGCGTTTTATGAAATTACTGTAGGAAATTTCAAATAGTCTAGTCTACACTATATTCAGTGAACGGTGTAGTGGTGAGCATATGTAGGGGGCAACGCTACAATCATGCGCGCAACCTTAAGAGATACAATCTCTGCTTGTTTTATTCAAGTTTTAATAGCACTTTCTGCGTCAATATTTTTATTTAAACTTCTTTATGAAATTTTGATGATATTTATATAAATCCACAATTTTATGACATCTATATAAAACTATTTATATATAGATTTGAAATATCATTTGTTTAAATTATGCATCAAAACTTGTTGATACAAATTTTATATGATAACAGTGTATTAAATTTGACATGAAGCAAATGATATAGATTCTATGAAAACAATAGCATACCCACAAACCTTTGTAACAATATGATTTTAATTTGAAAACAACATCATCCCATCCCCTTGGATTTTCGTGATGTTACACTTAACCCCCAGAGGACCAAACGTCCCCCCGGGGTCATTTTGGATTTTGGGCATGTACCTACAATTCGAAAAAAATCCTTTTCAATTGAATTTTTTTTTCAAGATACGATCTGATAAGAGCTTCAAGGATATATAATTTTTTTTTAATTATTTTTTTGGATTTGTGGTTTGAAAGTTAGTACCACTTAAAGCCAAAAGTGGGACTCCGGGCACCTCCAAAAATTTTAGCAAAAGTTTCTATTGATATTGAGATTTTTCACACATATAAAAAATATTTCCTTCTTCAGAAATTTTCAAAAAAAATTCTTGTCTTTAGTGTAAAAAGGCATTTTATTCCAAGTCAAACATTTTCACACATTGTCGGGCAACGGGGGAAAAAAAACTTCATCTTTTCTACATAAAACCAAGAGATCTTCATATTTTTCACTTTTTATTTTTTCAACAAAAATATGTGGTGAAAACCTTCTTATTGACTGTTTGGATTATCATTTGAATACATATGTAGTTCACAAAAAAATAAAACGTGAATAGGCAATTTTTGAACCTCCACTCCTTGCACACTTGTTTTGGATATGCTACACCCCTTTTTTAGCTCTAAAAATTGGTGTGTTGGGAAATAACATCATGCTTAAGACAATGGTAAAAGATTTAGACCTTGTACAATGCAAAAGTTTGATACAAAATGAAGTCAAAGTCAGCTGATCTACTCAACGCAGGGATAAAAATGAACCATTGTTTTGACTTTAAACACTAAAATCTATCAATCCGTGCGGTGGATTGCAACCAAAATTTGATGGCATGTTGATATAGAAGTCTATTTGAAGATCTTACGGTTGAAAATCCAAAAATTCACTTTAAAATGTGATTTTCATGTCTCTTTTTGACAGTGGCAGTTTTGGACTGGTTTTAGAGCGAAATAGGTCGTGGTCCTTTAGGGGTTAAGCAGCGAAAGGGAAAATTTGATGAAAAAGGCTAAATGACACTGATAACCCAAGCTAGAGAGTATCCCCAAAGCCAATGATATGGTGTGGCTCACCCTCGCTTTTGTTACCTTGTGCCACCTATCAACACAACCGGAAAAACTACTAAATAATCTTACAAAGCTCAGGAGAACATGTCAATATTTGTGTGTCAGACAATCAGCCCACCAAGTATCTGTGAGGAGTTTCATGTATGTGGCTTCAAATTTTGCCACGAAAGTAAGCATACATACCAAAATTCTTATGGGAAACAGATGGCAAGCTACATGCCATACATGTATGCATGGCCCAGCTTCCATCCATAATGTGTTGTCCATGTTTGCAAAGACTAGCACACTTTGTATACAGAGATTGTTCTCAGAGAATGAATGCCTTTCAATATTTATTTGTTTTGGTTGTTGTGCAAGTTATGAAATTCTCATGATTTGCATACCAGAATTCAAGGTGTCACTATCCAGTTGGGATGAGCACCCTTGGTAATTTCAAGTGTTTAACCCTTAAACGTCAGTCGGGAACCATATGCGCATGGATGTATTTTACTCTGTAGAATACCAAAAAGTACTAAAATGTCTAGCAAGACTTACCCCTTTGGATTGAGGATTCTTCAACTAACATCTTTCTATTTGAGGTTGTTTCAATATCTCAACCATATCATGTTCAAATGCGACATTATACGTGTAGAATATTGTGGCCGCAAGCGGCACCTTTTGACGTTTCAAAGTTGACAATTTGCGATGAACAATTTGATGTCGTTTGATTGCAGCATGTTCTTCTCTAGTTCTAAAAAATCTCACAAAAGTATCATATCTTGGTGTTTGGCAACCAAACAACCTTAATCCTTCACCGCGGATTTGCCTAAATACCCCCGTTGAGCGATGCACCAAGCCTCAGGCTTAGGACGGTGGGGGAGGGTAGGAATAAAATCGGCCCCTATTTTTATGTTGGAGGAGGGCCCTATTTTATCAAAGGGGGGGCCTACTCGAGGTAATTTTAGACCGCATGCCCTAAAAATTGGCAAAAAATTCCCCAAAAAGCCTCTAGAACCCCAAAAGTTAAAAGGCGAGAAAAACGGACCCACCTAAGGCTCCATCTTGGTGCAACGCTTAGAGCACCAATTGATATTGAATTTAGAAGCCCAAAAACCACCGGAGCCCATAATCAAGTTGTACGGTGGGTGAGATTTGGTGTCCTGCTTTGCCCAATGCCAATAAGTGTGAGTGAGTAAAAGAGAGAAGACATGCCATGGATAACTAACTCATGGAGGGTACCCAATGCCAATTGGCCTTGTTTGGCTTTCGAGGCAAGGCCACCAATGAGAGCTCAATTGAAGTGGAGCAACCCAAAATTGCACACTTCATGACCCAATGCCGATAATGACTGGAGTTTTCAAATTTTGAGATATCGGTTATGGGTCGCTTCATACACCATTTCATGCATTTCCCATTTTCATGCACCATTCCATACATACTCTACTAATCGGAATTGGGTAGCCGATTGGAATTGGGCGGCCGATTGGAATTGGGCGGCCGATTGGAATTGGGTGCTTCTACCTTAGAATGTATGAACTGAAAGAAAGGGAGAATATATACTAGCGTGAAGGCGTTATCGCCAACACATTTTCATGCTTAATGTCACTTGTCATGATAGAAAAACATTGGGCTTAGGCCCGCTTTACACTATGGTGGTCTGTGGAGAACTCCATTGGCCAGAATTCAAGGAAAATGGAGCAATATGATTGGAGAACATTTTGTTCTTACCAGATTGGGTTTCACTATGGCCAAGATTTGACCGGTGAAGAACTTCAAGCATGGATGAAAAAATGACATGAATACCTAGGTGGCAACATCTTTTTGAAGAGTTCCTCTCCTCTGGATTAGCTTCTTGTCCGACCTCAACCCCCCGGACGAGAAACCAAACCATTGGAAAATAAAAACTTACTTAAAATATTCTTTCCCCCCTTGCAAATACGCACTTCTGTTACAAGTGTTTGATACAACTTCCATCACCGAAGAGGTGTTTCTCTTTGGCTTTGCATTACTCTGCGGAAGACTTCAGTTACCAAAGCACTTTTGGTAAGCTCTCTAATCTTTCTACATAGATGGTTAGTTTGATGTTTCTAAAAAAACCTAGACTTTTCTGAATTTTACTGCAACTCGAGTTCTTGCTTCTTCCATGAGTATCTATTTTTTAAAAAAATTATTGGATAAGTTGCGCATTTTTGTCTAGTTTATGTGGTACAAATTTCAAGTCAACGCAACTAATATTCAATGAGTTACGTGCATTTGAGTGGAAGGGGAATCTGCCAAAAAAATCAAGGTCAAATTTGAACACTGCAACTTTGGCGTGTTATAACTTCTTGGTGGAAAGTCCTTTTCCAATACTTGTTTCACAAAATATGCGCATTTTTGTCTAGTTTGTGTGGTACAAATTTCAAGTTATTTCAAATAGTATTAAGTGAGTAACGTGCATTCTAGTCAAAGGGGGTTCTGCCAAATAATTCAGGAACTTTTTACCACACAAACTAGACAAGAGGACCATTTTTTCCGAGTTATGTTAGAAACCAGAGCTTAGCCTCTGATGATTGACAAACAACTAGTTCAGGATTTAAATCTAGGTGCTTCGGACCTTGAGCCTTGCCCATTTACAATTGTTACATCAATGGGGGGCACGAAGGAGGCCATGCGCTACATCCGACATCCATTGTAGTTCATATTTGGTGTGGGCACTGGTCCTTTGTTCTCCCACTTATCTCTCCAGTATATTGTGACTGAGGCCACCAACCACAACATTTTGGTGGGTCACCATGCGCTTTATTCCCTTGTAATTCGAGGGAATAACTAGACGGAGGAGGCCCCGAATAGGCATGGGTGGTCTGCCGGTGATGGCAAAAAGGAGCTGATTCCGGTTGTCTTTGTAGCTAACGCAGTGACTTCCACGGCGGATGCTATGTTTGGATGTTGTGCCCTGGCATCCAATTTGCCGTGTGGTTCTACGCTATTGGAGGAGACATATGCTTTTATATCGAGGGTAGCGGAATCACTTGAGCACAAATCATATGAGATCCTTGCGTGTCATTGCAAGGATTCCCTTCTTCCATGGGGAACTTAGTTGGAGCTCACACGCTGCAATCGTGAGATTGTGGATGCTATTGATGTTGTATAGCTTTCAGTGGACTCTTCCACTCCATTGTTGCGTCGCACTATTTAGTGGCGACCACCGGATGAGGGTGTTATCCACATGGAGCTATTTTCCGGTATTGGCATGAGGCTCGCGGCTGTATTAGAGGTCGGGCTCAAGGTACGGCGGTATATCCATGTGGATAGGGGCTTTGCAGCCAATTGTGCCGCTCATCATCACATTGAGCATATTTTGGCATTTTATCGAGAGCAGATACCACCTTTTGCGATTCGAGGATGTTTTGGCAAGTTGCCACGTGATGTGATGTTGATCAGTGAGAATGGTCTTCGCCAATTAGGTCGCGTGGACTTGGTGATTGTCAGATGGCCTTGCTAAGGCCATTTACGGGCGGACACTGGATGTGGCTTGGATGATCCACGGTCGGGGCTCTTTACAGTTTTGCTTAGGCTCATCTAGGGGTGGATTACCCACCAATCAACGCCACCAAGGTACAATTTTGAGAATGTACCCCCATTGGAGGATACACGGACAAAGATGCGTGAGGATGGGGCATACATCCATCACCTTCTTAGTTCCATCACGTTTATTGATGTTGTGGCGTTGGGCTCTTACGCCCATTGGCCACGTTGGATTTGGACAAACAAGGCATCATCGGCCACGTTAGATTTGGACCAAAATGTGCACTGAGGTCGATGACATGTTGGACAACCACCGTGTTTTTACAGAGGTTTTCAAGGGTGATAACCACCATTGGCGGTGGTGAACCACGTTGGTTTCACTCGGGGTGCATTTCCCAGGTTGACGTGTTATCTAAGGCCGTTTGTCTGAACGACACGTGGTCCGGGCATGGTTAGGGATTCTTCTTCCCAAACTTAGGAGGAGCCATCTGCCCATGATAGGAATTAGGCGATGGGCTTTTTGATAGGCACCACCGCCGCAACGGATCTTGCTGAGGGCCAACTTCAATATTTTTTAGGTCTAGCCATTGACTTCACGACTCTTGTTTGGATTTGTGGCCTTTATTTCACTGTTTAGCGCCATTTGCGTAACCATCCTCGCGAGCAGGGGGCATACTCTGATGGTCAGGACAAAGCGGTGCCATATTATTCAGAGATCAAGGAAGCGGAACTGTTTTATTGCTTGAAGAGGCATGCACCTCAGGAGCTTTATGCTTAGCGTGTCTTTGTAGCCTTGGCCAAAGACTTTGGTTGAGAGGATGCCCAGGCTATCTTTGCCCGAGTTTATCATCACGACACAGGATAATATGTGGATCTCGTAAGTGAGGAGTCTGAGACATTAATGCCCTCTCTACTACCAAGTAGAAATCATTGATCGTGCCGGTACGCGATGAATCTCCTACAGTGGAGAAGGAGACCACGAAAATTGATCATTGGCTTTTGGATTTAGGGCCACATCTATTCGGTGTTGAAGCACGGAGAGTATGAGTGTTTATACGTTCGTATCGTAGTTGTTTTGTCTTTAGTCTCCATGAATTAAAGGACTAGAGAGGCAAACCGATATACATCCAGTTGAAAGACGACCACTCGATCTTCCGACAATCGTACACGCTCAGTCTCTTTGAAAAAGTTGGAGTTCAGACTTGTTGTCAGGAATTGTTGGCCGCCAGCTTGATTGAGCTCTCTAACGGCGAGTACGCTTGTGCCACGGTTATGCCATTGAAGAAGTATATTTTTGGCAAGTAGACGGAGAAGCAAATGTGTGAAGATTATAGGTCGATCAATAGCAAGACTAAGTCAGATCGGTACCCCATGCCCACACCGGAGGAGTTGTTTGATGCGGTGGGCTACGCTAGAGTATTTAGTACTCCTGATTTGCGGTCTGGTTACTACTAGTTACCATTGATGGTGGATGACCGGATGAAGACTGTATTCTGGGAACTTGATTAGGATGAGAGATATCAACTTTACTATTGGACGTTTCTCCCATTTGGCCTTAAGAACGCACCCATTGAGTTTCAGAGGGTAATGAACAAGGTCTTGACCGGTTTACCATTTTCTTGATGCTACATTGATGATGTAAATATTTGAAGTAGAAGCCCACACAAGCATGTGAGGCATCTTTAGGCAGTGTTTGAGAGATTACGGTTATGGGGATTGCGCTTGTTGCAAGTCGTCCGGTTAGTATTACTCCGGTTAGCATTTAATTGTCATTAGATACAATTAAAGTAAACCGCTCTGGTGCCGTTCCCATATAGACCTATTGTTTCTTTTCTAATTGATAGGTAAAAATAACTAACAAGCACTACTCCACCGCTTAGCTTTCCTACTCATTCTTTAGCTCACGATCCAGATCCTTCCAGATTCTGGAGTTTTTTACAATGGCTTCCGGAACTAGTTTTCAGGAAATTCGGAGGGTAGTTTGTTATATCTCTGTTCCTCCTCAGAGAGTCTTCCGGACGATTTAAACAAGTGACCGGAAGGCCACTGATCATATTTTGTGTAAGTGGCTGGATTCCCCACTATCTGGTGACTTAGAGTGGCGACACTCACTGCCTCATAACTTATAGTGGCTAGACACCGACTCTCCTTACTCCGCTAACCGGTGGTTGATTGCTGCTGCCAGACCCACGCCTTTACAACATCTGGATTGGCCATCCGGACGCAGTCACGTAGAGGTAAATTTGGACTACAATGACATTTTGGTTAGTATTACACTGGTTCTATTGAGTGAGCGTTTATAGTTTGCAAGAGAATCTCCTTCTAGACATACACATCAAGCTTTTTCCCTATCGTAGGGGGAGATTTTGGCCTTAACCAGAATCCGGGTTCATACGGATCTTCCGTGCCCTAGAGACTACCAGGCACACCATCTGCAATACATCTCTTCCCCTCCTAGCTACCTCCGGACCCTACTGCCGTATCCGTCTTTGGCTGCTCCGGAGTTGACTCTGGCTCCTTATCCTTCCAACAGGAAGAGGGTTCCTGGTCTTCTGCCGTGGGTGCTCCTGACGGTGGTGGAGGTGACCGAAATTCAGTGTCCGGAAGGTCTCGGAAGCTGCCACTGGGATTGATATCCATGTCAGTCACCCGTCAACTGTGAGGTGAAGGGGTCGCCTTCCGCTGTGGACGTGGAGAGGGAGACTCCGACGGAATCCAGAAAGGAAGAGTTGTTTCTTGAGAGAGCCCTTCCGGCATAACGCTCTGCCACTTTTGGAGTGTCCCTGATGCGGCCGTCGTACTGGTTTGGCAGCTTCCCCATGAGCTTCGTCAGCATAGCTTCACTTTAGAAGGCCCACGGCGCCCCCAACAGGTCGTTGCAATCCATGACCTCCAAGTAGCTCTCCAGAACCCTAAGCTCCTCATGGGAAGTAGGTAACTCCGGAGCCACCTTCTAGAGCATTAGGATTCTGGCGGCTGGAGTCTTGCCCTTCTTTCCTGCCATCCGGCCCCACCTCTCGGTCTGCTTGCGCTTTGCTTGCGTTTTCCCAACGCACCAGCACGCACTGACCTCACCAAAACCCTAGTTTCTAAAAACTACTTCTAAACTATGGAACCAGAAGACAACAGGTAGAGAAAAGAAGAGAGGAGAGAGCGTTGAAACGACAAATGAAAAATGATGGTGCCCTTCTCTGACAGACGCGTTTTATATCCGGCATGGTGTAAGGATGATCGTTGGGGTCATGATGTCGTTTCCGGATTCGGATATCATCCTGACCGTTCCGACCGGTTCCGCATTCCATCAAACTCTGGCTTCCAGATTTTCGGAAAAGTACAGGAACTGTCATGTTTAAGGATGCCGGTTCAGTAGTGAGACCTTATTTCTACCTAGGACCTATTTATGCTATTAAAACCAAGTTTTCTACCTAATTTTTATATTTTCTTCCATTTCTTTCCGGATTTAGTGCTAGTGTCCGGAACCAAGTGGGAACGCCTTCCCACAACGCTTGCACCTTGGAAAGTGCAAGTTCTTCCGCGATCAGTTGCCATACTAGGGACATATGATTGTTCCAAGGGTCTTGGCGTGCAGCAAGCTAAGGTGGATGCATTGCACAAGATTCCTCAACAACCGACGTATCAAGGCTTCGAGCTTTTCTAGGCTTGGCGAATTACTACCGTTGGTTTGTCAAGAACCTTAGCTTGATTGCTTAGCCGTTGACTATTCTGACGAGAAATGATTAACCATAGAGTTGGAGACGGAAGCAGCAACAGGGGTTTGCTACTTTGAAGCTAGAGCTCGATTCAACGCATGTGCTGTAGCGTCTGAATCCTACAACACCCTTTCAATTGCACACAGACTAAAGTGTTGTGGAATTAGGGGCTATGTTGACTGAGAAGGATGAAGAGAGACGAGAGTACGTTGTGGCATTTTCTTCTGGAAGCAACAACAACACAGAGTACAACTATTCGTCCTATGAGAGAGAGGCCTTGGCCACGGTTTGGACCATAGCCTATTTTAGGCCCTATTTATATGGGCAATATTTTACATTGATGAGAGACCATCAGCCTTTGAAGTGGCTCATGGAGTCTGACAAGCTTACTAGCAAGCTTGCGAGGTAGGCTTTGTTGCTTTAGGAATATGACTTTGAGGTTGTACATCGGACCTGCATCACAAACTTAGATGCGGATGGTCTATCTCGCAACCCAAGGCCTTTGGAGAAGGACTTGACTGGTGCCTAGTGGCATGGAGACTGTGATAGGGAGCCAGTCCCGAGGTGACATGCAGCGGCTTATCTCAGGTTGATGTTTGGCTCCGCATTCACGTTGCTTGATTTGGCAATGGATGAGGAACCGGATAGGGCCGAAGTTGTTAGCGATGTATGGGAAGACGGTCCAGTCTTGCACAAGCTACAACATGGGACACTTCCCCCAGCTCTTTCTGCTATGGCGCGTGATAGAGTTGGGCAACGAAAAGCAAAGTTCTGTTGGGAGAACGGGCTTCTATTTCTGGTGTGAAAAATGGGACTAGGCGCATAGTTCCGAGGCCAAACCAGAAGGCTATGTTGGTACGGAAAGTACACGAAAACCTAGAACATTTTGGTGTGCGACGGACTCATTCGATGTTGCGCAGCCAATACAAGTAGACCAGCATGTATCAGCAGGTCGCTACATATATTTCTTGGTGTGAAGTATGTGATCGGGTTAGATTCAGCTTCAACACCTTATCACCCGAGTTGCAACTTTTGCCCATTATGGGGCTAGGATACTGGTGGTCTTTGGACTTTGCTTGTCCACTTGTTTTGACTCCACACGGGGCCAAGTATGTCTTGGTGATGGTGGAGCATTTCAGCAAGTGGATTGAGCATTGGGCCCTTCCGTTGAACTCTTCGGAGTTGGCGGCCATGGCATTCGTCGATCGGATGTTGGCTCGTTTGGATCTCCAGCTGAGGTTTTGATAGACCAAGGGCGTGAGTTCCTTGGGGTTTTCGAAGCTTTGTGTACCAAGGCTTTGATTGACCATTGTACCACTTCTCGGTATCACCCGGAAGCGGGCGGTTTGGCGGAGCGTGTGGTTCAGATCATGAAGTGAGGCCTAGAGAAGTATGGATTACTTTAGGGTGGCCACCGTAATTGGAATCTGATGATACCATAGATTGCCATGGAGTATCGATTTAGCCAAGAGGCTTCACTGGCTCCTTTACATCCGTATCAGTTGTTGTACGGGCGGGAGCCGATTTGACCAAGTTTTGTTTGGAAAATGTTAACCCCGGTTGTGGACTTGGAGGATCCATAGATGTGGGCCCTATGTCTACGGGATTGAGCAGAGTTCTTCAAGCGAGCTATGCCCATGGCCATGGAAAACTTGCCCATCGCTCAACACCGTGACACTTTATGATACGCTCGCATTCGTAGCGGTGCCTATCGACCTTAGCTGCGGCGTATTTCCTTAGAGGATTATGTTTATCTGTAGCGTGAGGCACCAACGACGTTGGACGTCAAGGCACGACGCACCATTCTTCGCGTGAAAAATGTGTTGCCTACCGGCATCTTGCTGCTAGAAGGCAAGGACAGCTAGGGGTGTTGGGAGCACTCTAAGAATTATGCTCCATGTCATTTAGCCATTGATGGCTCTGTTCATCCGGAGTTGGCGGTTGCGCCGGACGGCCTTCTGTGTTTCGTGTGTGGTGAGAACAAGGGCGCGGCTACCATGTTGTTTTGTAACCATTGCCAGCGTGATTGGTATATGGCTTGCTTGACGCCGCCTCTTCTACTCTACCGCCTGGAGATTGGACTTGCCTTCGTTGTCGGAGGTCTTCGAGCCACGTTTCACCCATTGAAACGGCTTGAATTCCTCGTAGACTTGTCACTCTGTGGTGCGTTGTCATCCAGTTAGAGTTCCTAATTTTGATTCAGAGACAGGCATTGTGGAGATTGACGAAGGGATTGGCAATAAATTTGTCTTAGGCAATTGAAGATGGAGCTCATATTGCACCCGGCCTATCCTCTCTTTGTTACTTCTTCATATGTTTATTGCTTCGGCGATGGACAACATCTTTGAGTGGATGCGTACAGTTGTTGCAGCGACATCACCGTGGCGTTTAGTCTTGTTAGTGTTGTATGGTCCTAGCTGGATAGAGGGTCTCTTTATCCGCTAGGTGGGGCACTTGAGGGTGTACTACGTATACTTGTTTTAGTGTCTGTTTTTTGTTTATTTGATGTTGGTTAGGACTCTCGATATGTTGTGGTTATCGATCTTTCTTTACACGACATCATTGTCACACATTGTCGGACAAGGTACAATAAAAACTTCTTCCTTTCCATATAAAACTTTGAGATCTTCATATTTTTTACTTTTAATTTTTTTCTACAACAATATGTGGTGTTGTGGGAGTCTAAAACTCCCACTTGGTCGCCCCTACCAAAAAAATTAGTTAAAATAGGATTTTTAGTATTAGTTAACTAGAAAAATAGTTAGTATTGTGTGAAATTAGATTAGATAGCCAATAGAGAAAATAGAGAAATGCTTAAGTAGTTAATTAGGTTTATAGTGGTGATAAAACTAGGTCTTAAAATCACTAATTTAAGTCCCGGGAAACAATTTCAAAAGAGTCCCAGGAGATATCCCGGGACGTAAGTCTAAAATCACCACTTAAATCTAAATTAACTAGTTGAGTTTAGAAGGTAGTTAGAAGTAGTTGAGTTCTTCTAGATGCTAATTCTTGTTTGAATTTGTGGTAGTGGTAGAGAAAAGAAAAGAAAAGACAAAAAAGAAAAAGATAAAAGAAAAAGAAAAAGAAAAGAAAAAAATTCCAAAAATTAAAAATTAAAAATTAAATTAAAAAATTAAAAAATACATACCCGTGTATCAACCCGGGTATGAACTAGCCCGGGTACCAACCCGAGTATGGGCTGATACCCGGGTACCCGGGTATCTCCAGCCGTTTTGGTCGGCCTCTCTCCCCGAAATTTCACCTGTCCTCTCCAGAAACTCTTTCCCCCCTCCAGAACTCTTCTCTCCTCCCCCTCCTTTAAAAATCTCCCCCCCCCTCAAATTTTCTCCTCTATCTCCCTATCTAGTTCTCTCTCTCTCTCTATTTTGTCTTTTTGGAGTTGGGGTTTGAAGAAGTAGTCAAAGGAGTGGAGAAGAAGTGGTGCAATAAGGAGGAAGAAGAAGAAGGAGAGGAGGCTTTTCAAGTGTCTTGGAGGTGCGCGGACTAGGGTTTGGTGGAAGAGGTGCGCGAGCTACAGTTTGGTGGAAGAGGTGCGCGAGCTAGGGTTTGGTGGAAGAGGTGCGCGAGCTAGGGTTCGGTGGAGATTTTAGGGTTTTGTGGAAGTGGAGGAGATTTGTGGCCGAAGCGAGAAGATAAAAGAGACAAAGGAAGGAGGTTGCGGGTACAACAACAAAGATGACTCTTGCCCATGTTGGGTTTCTTTTGTTTGTGAGAATTTCTTGTTTGAGAGTCTTTTCCTCTCTTGTCTACCGGGGTGACTCCCCGGTAATATCCTCCCCGGTCTAGAGAAAAAGTCCTCCCCGGGGATTTCATCTAGACCTCATTGTGTTGTTTACATGTGTAGTTGTTGTCGATTGTCCTAGCCTTGTGGCAAGTTTTTATCTTGAGTTGTCTCCCTCCTCATATCATTTTAGGTCTTGCCCACAATTCCTATCTTTTTCCCGCTCTTCCCGGTCAACCGGGCAGAACCTCTTTCTAAGTCCTTGTCTCCAAAGTCTTCTCCTCGTTATCATTATATGTGACCTTGTGTTGTTGGTATGTTGCTAGATGTGTGAGACACTCATATCCACATACTCTAGCAAAGTGTTCCGGAGTTGTCTACCGGTTGACCGGTAGACTTGTGTTTCCGGGCCGGACCGGAGTTTTTGACAAGTTAATAGGGAGATTGGTGGAAGTACAGGCATTTTAAGGATTTTGTCTACCCGGGACAACATGGCTCTCCGATGAGTTAGGTGGATTCTCCATCCTCTAAAGGTGGGGCTTGAAGGTCTATGAGAGAAAAAGAAGCCTCCCGGTATCTTCTACCGGGAAGGAACCGGTAGACCTCCCTTCCTCAACCTCGGAGTCTTTGCTGGAGTCCTATGCAGCTATACTAATCGAGCTTAAAGAGACTCCGCATGTATCTATAGATACACCCAACCTTCCGGTCGACACCGCCACTCCACCGGTAGACCTCCCGGTGGATATTCCCAATCTACCGGTAGACCTCCCGGTTGAGACATCCGACCTCCCGGGGGATTCTCTTGACCATGTTGGTACTTCCAGACATGGTGACAATCTCTATACGTCTCAACCGGAAGAGTCTTCCGGTTGAGTCTTTGTTATATATTATGTGTTGATTTACCTCACCGGTTGGTGAGAAGTCGTTTTAAGTTGCTAGAATTACACACTAGGGTGAGAGTAGTGACGTCGATGGGGCCCCATTGCGCACCCGGTCACTACCACTTAAGTGGTTTCTCCGGCTGCTTATTTTTGTTAGGAAAAGGTTCACCGGTTCCGGGACCGCCGGACCGGGAGTCTTCCGGTCTACCGGTCTTCCAGTTTACCGGTCTACCGGTAATCCGCCGGTGACTAGGCTACCTTTGATTTTAGGATCTAGATGCCGTTTTGTCTTTTAGTGGAGCTACTTTTGGAAGGTAGCTACTGACTTTAATGCACCTCCTAGATGTCGTTTCGTCCTTTTGCGGTCTAGTTTTGGAGCGTAGCTATTGACTTTAGTGCACTCTTTAGATGCCATTTCCACCTTTTGGGGATCTAGTTTTGGAGGGTAGCTAGTGGCCTTTGTGTACTCAAGGGCCTTGGGCTCTTGTGTTATGTACTCTTCTCTTTGTTGATCTCCTCGTGTCTTGCCTTCATTGCTTGTGTCTAGAGTCTTTGTTGAGCTTGTGTGAGTGGACCGGGAGAGAGTTGAGTCCTCCTAGTGTGTCTTTGCTAGGTGCGCAAGGTTGTGACTTGTTGTGTGTTAAGTGATTGCGTGTGAGTAGAGACATCCCGAGGGGCTAGGATATCCGGGTTAGATAGGTAGAGTGAGGTCCGGGACTTGTGCTCTAGACTTTACACCGGTGGGACCGGGAAGAGTTGCTTTATCGGATGGGATCCGGGAAGCCCACGGCTATTTATGATAGCCTCCCTTAAGTGGGAAGTGTTTGGATTGGTGGAGAGTAGGGGATGACATCCCCCTTCTCTCGGTACACCGGGAGACATCCCGGCTAAGCCTGAGTCCGGTGAATTCCGGGATTATTACCCTTGCAGTGGATGAGTTCCGACGATCGCCGTGGAAGGTTGTTTTGCTCATATGATTTGCTTAGTACTAACTTGTTGTGAGTCTTGTATCTTCTTGCTTTGATTCATTGGGTGTGGTTGTAGTTGGAACTCGGGCTTGCGTGCCCGGTTTACCGGGACAAGTTCCCGGTAGATTGTGAAGACCGATTAACCGGCTGGGACCTTTTTAACTCTTTCAAGGTGTAGGGTTAGATTGTGGATATTGTGGCCTCTGGACTGCGAGAACGGAGGGCAGTGACTTTCCGGGCACTGTAAAAACTTACCGGAAATCTACTCTGACGCTCACCAGAGTTTAACTGAAACACATTTGGTTACTTGTTATCAGTGACTAAGGTACCGAGGAAGCCATCCTCCGGGATGTGCCGAGGTATTATGTGTGAATTGTTGTTAAGATTTAAAGAGTTTGATGCACGATAAAAATCCCTGGAAACGATCTGGTAAGGTGGGCTTACTTAAGGTTAATTTTGGTTAATTTTGAGAATAACAAACCACTAGACTACGACAGGTGTAAACCTTCTTATTGAACATTTGGATTATTAATCTACAGCATATCAAGTTCACAAGTAAATATGACTTGAAATAGCAGCTTTTGAACCTCCACTCCTTGCACAATTCTTTTGAATATGTTGCATTCCTTTTCTACCTCTAAAAATTGGTGTATAAGGATCTAACATCATGCTTAACGCAATGATAATAGATTTAGACCTTGTGTAGAAGCAAAATTTGACACCAAGTGAAGTCAAAGTCTGTTGATCCACCCAACACATGGTAGAAAATGAACCATTTGCTTGACTTCAAACACTATATTTTTTCAATCCATGCCTTTAAAGTCTATAAAATTTTGTGAGTATGTTACTTAATAAGTCTAAACTGAGATCCTATGGTCAAAAATAGAAATAAAAGTTTATTTTCCTTCTTTATGTATTGCACTAGAATCCAACAATTATGAAGCGTTTTTGGTGTGAGACTCTCACAAGAATTTAGGAATTATGAACAATAAAAATATGCATTATTAGGCCTCAATTGATTTAATTACTTTAACTATTTCTACTTTGAGAAGAGAAGAAGAGCATTATTGGCAATTTTTACGAGTATTAATAAAGTATCTATTGAGGGTACTGTATGTGTAGGTTAGTCTTGGCACCCAAGTTCCAAATACATAATTTTCCTTGATGCAAGCATTTAGCACAATGGATATCACCTAGGCATTGTATCACCTAGACATTACATAGGTATCACCTAGACAAATCTCTTTGATTTTCCATTCTTTTTTACATTCTCCATTGTGAATGAATTATTTAGGAAAGCGACTCGTCAATGGAGTACTGTAATTACTTAGGCCACTAAGAGCATGGACACCATGCAACGGTGCACTATGAAATATTCTTGGCCTTGAGCGCTGGTCAGAGAAAAAATCAACTCAAAACGTAGCAACGGACAACCTCAAGCAACTTCAACAAGAGAGACAACACGCCCAAGAAACACAAGACAACCAAGCACAAGACAGCAGGAGAGAGTAGAGGAAAGAAACCGCCCAAGGAAGAGCACCACGATCAAGGCAATAGCAAGGAGAACTGACCTAAGCGTCTCACCTCAACCATCCAGCCTCAACCTTGCTTCCCCAACTCCATGATCCATCGAATACACAGATAAGTCCCATCTCTCTATATCTACAGGATCTCCAAACTACATCAACCAAAGGCAGACCTCAAGGAGCAGTCAAGTGCCATTTACGACAAGCATACCAACAAGTAAGTCTCTCTAACCAACTCTCTTGTTTCAGTACCACCATGGCTGGGAGCGCTAGGAGGAACCTGGAGCTTGGCAATATTATGGACATAGAAACCTCGTTGGAGAAGGAGATGACTTACAAGGAGATTATGGACAAAAATTCTGGAGAAGATATCAACAGTAACAAGAAGATGAGATGCTCTCCCGAAGAAGAAGGTATGTCTTCTTTCACAAGTCCAGTTCTTTCTAACTTCAAGTTTTGACTAGGGTTTCAAGCCATGGAAGCCCTTGCCATTGAGGAAGGCAATAAGGAGCGTTGTAGCGGAGAATCGATGGAAGGCTTGATCTCAAGAGGCTTTAAGGTGGATGAAGCGGAGGAGGCTAGCAAAGCAAAGATGTCCTTCCCATATGTGCCACAGGAGCTCTATCCAATGTCAAGGAGAGGAACAGTGGGGCAACACTATAATATAACTCAACTCCCATTTGACATCACCATCAACAATGATACAAGTATGTCACATGACTTCCACATTGCTATCAATTTTGAACTCCCCTCCTCCCCCCTCATGCATGGTGAAGTGAAAGACATGGTAACCAAAAGATTAGAGAAAATGAGCATACCACTTGGGACTGACTTCATAGATCCAATAGCAATCGATTGTCTTAGTCTTAAGCAAAGGGGCAAGAAAGACGTATGGGTTGGCATCATTATACTCCATCTACTCAAGCTCAAAATGGATGGAATTATGCTACTCAAAGGCTTGAGGTATTTTATCCTCAATATTGATGGACAAGACGTTATTGGCAAGGTATGCAAGACATACCACAACATCTCACGTAACACTAATCTATCGGTGAAAATGAAAAGTGACACATTGAAAGGGACCTCGGCTCATGCCCTTTTCAAGGACATATTATTGAACAGCTTTAAGTGAGGACAAGAATTTGAGGTTATAGGGGTGCACAAGTATATGGAGGATACACATGCATATATTATTGCCACTACACCTCAAGAGACGTCCAAGATTCAACTTCACCAAGTCACCACACAACAGGAGATCATACAAGTCAAGCACACCAAACCCGCCAGGAGCAATACACAAGAGGCTAAGGCTAAAAAAGACACATTGGCGTTGACTCTATCCCCACTCCCCCTCCGCATGAGTACCATGGATGTTAGCGATGAGATTCACAAGATTATGGGAGTTACTAATGTGAACACCATTTGGTTTCACAAAGAAGTTAACAACCGTCACAATGGAAGTGTAAATGTGCATTGCACCAACCCAATTGTTTATAAACAATTTGTGGGAAAAACTCTTATGATGGGAGGCAACTATGTAGAATATGCCCCACATCGTTGAAGCTTGAATGGAGTGGAGCCTCCATCCGAAGAATTGATCAAGTCTTTTGGCTTCGGGGATATTAACACCGCCATTGTTAATGCGTTGGAAACCTTCAAACTACAAGAAGGATCCTCCAATAACATCTCCAAGGCAGACATTGTAGACATTGTAGAGAAAGCGGTGGAAGAGAGCAACAAAAAACTACACCAAGAAACTAGAGACTATGTTGATCAGAGGCATGAAGAATTGGCAGAAAAACTACTAAACCTTGAGGACAACTTGATCCTTGTTCTCTCACCGTTGAAGGACGTCAATAGTCGCATGAAGAAACCAAGATTAGAGAACGCACAGCCACACCCGTAGACCCCAAAGATCTCAAGGCACTACAATGTAGATCTTTCCTCATATTCCTACTCTACTGTAGAATACAATATAGTATAGACTACTATCGCACTACTTCTTCAACCATACTACCACTAATACCTCTATTCTACCATACCTCTACTATACTCTATATCTACTTCCACCCCTACCGTAGACTACAGAATAGTAAAATCTACTACCGTACCATTTACATTACGTACGCACATAGAAATACCAATACATACATGGTATACAATTGTATTAGACACTCTACTCAATACATATACAAAACACAAAAGACTCATGTGTATACAAAGATCTCATACATCAAAAATACATATTTCAACAAAGAACCATCCTTCAACACATATAAAAAGATCCATACAAATACATACATCCAAAAACTATCCACTACCAATAACATTGTAACTAAAAGAGATACCAACAAACCCCCCAACAACACAAAACACACATCAACACAAAACACTACTCAAGTTGTGCACACACAAACATCCATACACCAAACACCGCAAAATCTAATACACACACAGATAAACAAAATACATAACTCTCCACACATACAAGAAATTACAAAAGGCACACACACTTACAAAAACACACACATAAAACCACTTCTCAAACAATACACACAAAACTATATAAACACCCAACCACATCTACAAGTATACTCACACAGATAAACATCTCAAAAATAGTTCATACTGGCACAATAACCTCACTAATAGCGGCCAAAACTACAACAATAACCACACCAAAACCTACAAACGCACTTACACACAAATACTTTTAATAATATACATAATTTCAATCAATCAAAACAACAAACAATCTATCAAACAAACTTCGAAACACACCACTCATATAAACAACAAAGAAGAATATACGCAGACATTGATATACCAAATAACAAAATATTTAGCCCACAAAATGAAAAACACAAAAAATGGTTCTTCTTATACACTTAAGAACACAAAAAGGTAAACACCAACAAAAACACATATAGAAATTCAACTCCTAAAGAACACCCACAAAACCTCACTATAATACTACTTCTACTACTATACTTACAAAAGCATATCCTACTCACAATAATAAATACAAAATTATCCCGCATCAAAAAGAAATAATTATTAATAAACCTCCAAAGGAAAATATTGATAAAACCCTCCGCTTATTATTATGTGGAGACATTGAACAAAATCCAGGGCCTATGCCAAATATACTACACAATCATCCTTCAATACACAAAAAAAGAGAACAAATGTACTTTATTCCAAGCACTATAAAATTTCAACAAGAATACCAACATCTCACAAAATTATACGCTCCCCTTGTAAAAACCTCCCACGTGCTTTATAATGAATACATTAATATATATCCACACTTATATCACTACATCCAAACAATACAACACTTTCCTCCAACACACATAATATATGCCCTCATAGTTACAATTAGCCCATCTATTGAAACTTGTAACTACATGCTTTCTTCAAATACCCAACAAGAATCACACACTTTTTGGACTGCTAAATTACTAGACACACTAGGAGCTCTAGAAAACCCCCCAGAGCGCCATATTGCCACCGAACACAAATATATTCAATTTCAAAAAAATAACCAAAACATAATAAACCCACCAGACCTAATCCAAGACAAACTTTACGATAGCATACACAAACACCACATAGTAGTGACCCCCCAAATACTAAACAATGAATTCCCTTTCCTTCCTCATGAACTAATTAATGAATCACTAAGATGTCTCAAACCCATTCATGTCTACTCTAACCCACCGCTCAATAATTACACCCCTCCAATACCACAAAGCCCAACAAATAACCAACACAACACAATTTTCATCACATGGAACGCAACATCTCTAAACACTACACTTCCTAGCATCCAAAACTTGACTACAGAACTTCAAACCACTCCAGCATTCATCTTTATACCAGAAACCAAAATAACAGCCACAAAATCAACAAAATATATTGAAGATTATTTCCGGACTATAAACTAATATTCAATAATACACAAGGACTTACCAGATGTATGCAACAAAGAAGACTCTACAGACATACTAGAGGAGGGCTACTGACACTCATTAACAAGACATATGCTTTCCCTGGCAATATAACCAAAATTACCATCTCAGCTAACATATTACCTTACCTACAAATTATAAAAATCACAAACAATCCACTCCAACCTTGGCTACTCATACATCTCTACATGCCCTCGCACCCGGAAGATATTGGACTTATACAGGAAGTATAAACAAACATCACAATTCAAATCCAAAACCACACCCATATATTAATCGGAGACTTCAATAGGGATATTGCTCTTATTGGTCAAACAAACGGAGATCATATTACACCCCCCCAGGATATAGACTTTCAATGGAAAACATGCACTGATTACCTTCAAATGACATACATACACACCAACACCACTTTCTCAAGGCAAGGTGGAAACAACTATACAAAGACTAGCCTAAAAGAAGGATTTTATATAAACACCCAAAATGAACAACAATACTCTTGCATAACACACACAGATAATAACATAAATTCAGACCATTACCCACTTCAACTACATATCCCAGACAATACACTAATCAGCAGAATACCGCAAATAACAAACAACAACACAGTTAGAATCTTAAACCCCATACCAACAGACAACATGGAAAAATTCCATAGCGCCTACTTTGAAAAGAACGCATTCATCATAGAACAGCTCACCAATACTCTAAAAAATAATACAAATCTTACTGACACACAGTGGTTAGAAGCATGTAACACATTGGATACACTAACACAAGAGATATCAGCCACACTTGAACAAACTTGCAAAGCAGAACCTCTCCTCCAACTTACCCCCAGAACTACATAACAAGGTGGATTCTTACCCCGTAAGCTAGCAAAACCATGGAAACAATATCTATCAACATACCACCTCATCCGTAAAACCATACGAATAGCAAAATCTACCGCAAATTGGCGTAACCATATTATAATCCACAGCTTACAAACCCACAAATATGTAAACATACCACAACCACCTGCAGAAGATAACCTAATAGAAACATGGATTACACAAATAGCACTATTAGCACAACAAGCCAAAAAACATGCCCAAAAAATTACAACCAAATACAATAAAGAATGTATAAGTTTGGCCATATCCAAATACAAACAATTGTATGACAAAAGTCCTAAAAAGATAAATAAAAAGGTTTTCAAAGACGATACAATACATGCACTTGACTGCATTATAGATCAAGAAGGCAACATCCTTACAAGCCCAGAAGACATCGCTAATGAAATATATAGACAACAAGTGAAAATAAATAAACCGACAATACCCCTATGTCACTACCAACATACACATCCAGCTACATGTGTGTGCAGTGTTAGACAATACCTTTGGAACGACGTAGACGGATTTATCCTAGAGAAAAGTGGGGAGCCTGATATCCCACTACACACATACTTTAATAAAGGGATATTTGACATGTGCCTTAAAAAACTAAGTAAAAATAAAGCTCCTGGACCGGACCGTATTCCAAGCTCAATACTAAAAAAGATGCCCGAGAAATTCCATACATTAATATACCTTTGCTTCAAACACTGCTACAGACAAAAACAAATTCCCGAACTGTGGAAAACTAGCCTAACCATACTACTTTATAAAAAAGGAGACCCCTCTATCCTAACCAATCATCAACCAATCGCCTTAGCAAACACTACCTACAAATTATACACAAGTACACTAACATCAATCCTATCTACATATGGAGAGAAACATAATATATTACACGACAGCCAAGAAGGATTTAGAGCTGAACTCAGTACTACTAGACAAATACAAACATTATTAGCTACTCTCGAGGACGCTAAATTCACCAATCAAGATATATACATTCTATATGTGGATTTTAAGAATGCATTTGGATCCATAGACCATGCAAGATTACTTGCAACTATGATTGACCTTGGATACCCGACTGATGCAGGTGCACTTATTGAAAATATCTACTCACAATCCACAACCTCATTCATTGGAGAACACTTCGGGAAAACGCATCCAATTCCTATACAAAGAGGCACAATCCAAGGAGACACTTTAAGTCCATATCTCTTTGTAATATTCTTGGAACCTCTACTGAGATGGCTACAACGTGGAAATTATGGATATACACTAAGAACGTCAGGAATCACAATCAATTATGCCGCATATGCAGATGACCTAGCAGCATTATCCGACAAACCAAAATCCCTGCAAACACAAATAAATAAAATTGACAGATATTGCAAATGGACTGGAATGGATGTTGGAGTACCCAAATGCGTAGTCACTGGATGCCCCAATAAATCAAAATTGAACCCCACAAGCTTTAAAGCACAAATGCAAGCCATAAATATTAACTATAGAAAGCAAGCTATCCCAATATTACATCACAATGAAGCATATGTATATTTAGGAGCTCAAATGGTACCTTCCTTAAAATGGAAAATTCAAACACATGTTACCACTACTAAACTCAACAAACAGTGCCTCGCACTTACAAATTGCCCAGCCACTATGAAGCAGAAAACCAATATGATAGACACTGTTATTAGACCTGGGATATCATATAGTTTCTATATTGTACCATACTCAATGCCAACACTAAAAAAGTTAGACAAAAAAATCATAGCAATATAGAAATCAATATGTGGCCTCCCAAAATGCACATCAAACATATTGACACAACTCCCACATAATCAGTTTGGCCTTGAAGCGTTCTCACTAAAGAACAACTATCTACAGTGTATTGGTGAACAACTGTTAAATGCTCTAAATGACAAAGGCAGACTAGGAAAAATATTTAACGGATTACTACACTTCATATTAGCCAAATACGGAGGCGTAGAATTGATACCCAGAATAAAAAGCCCAGATTGTTACATATCTCCAATTACCGGCACGCTATTCTTACTCAAGACAGAAGGAAATACACACTTAAAAAGCACAATAGACAGTTTTCTCATCGCACCCGCACCCTTAGAAACTATATGGCAAACAGAAACCCTGACACTCCCACATTTAATTGAACAAACGTCCATAAAACTACTACAAAAACTATTCACAACTAATATCACATCACTTAGCCAAATCACCTTACCAAACGGCACGCATCTAATGAATGAAGATGAATTCCAAAGATACCACTCTAAACCCACTAAACTAATAAAAAGCGCATTAAACCTAGCAAAACAATTGTTTTGTCTTCCCGAATGTAACGACTCATGTTTTATCACTTGTAACATGCATGCAAACCCATGTACACTAAAAGGATAATATACTAGCTTCAATAACAATATAACCCCTAACATCTCTACCCCGCCTATCCATCCACCAGACCCACCACAACCACGTTATCCCAAACCACCTCCACATATCCTCAAAAATCCCACAACAAACCCTATACAACACATAATAGGAGTTGAACACCGTGCATACCATGATACTAATGATATAAAAGTAGAGTATATTGTATTTCATTGCCAATGGGAAAACCAAGGAAACATATATAACCAATGGCAAAAACAACGAAACCTATTTCCATGGCACGATCCTAATACCACCTCTCACCAAATAGAATGCCTCAAACGATACTTCACACCCCCTACACAAATCCCCCTAGGACGGATTTCAATCACAGAATGTAATCCTCAAAAAGACATTAAAACCCAAAAACATACCATTCAAATTCAACAAAACGACGCACACATCTGTGAAAATAGTGGAAAACACCTAATAACTATCTCCACAAGTAGACTAGAATGGCTTTGGAAACAGTACCAATTAGCACTGAATACCCCACACAAACTAGAACCAAAAACCCAATCATTTGAAACTGAAATTGTTTGGCTATACCAAAGATACAAATACAGTATTCCTAAAATTGACCTCCTTAAAAGGACACATTACACCATACCAACAGAAATACTAGATTTCTTCACTACAACATATAACATTCAACAATCATACTTCTCATCCCCAGTCACATGTTCCACAAAGATTTCTAAATTTTTCTCCCCCTTCTCTAGAGACCAAATTTTTGGTTCACTTGGTAAAGCATTTGATTACAAATGGGATGGTATTGGATACGCACACCCACACAATAAAGAGGAAGCCAAACAAGCATTACATTGGGCCGAAATTGCAGCAAAGCATAACTCTAAAAATATAACCTATCTTGTATTGCCAGACAAAGATTGGTACCAAAATCTTACTCCCCATAAAGGTCCATTGTTAGACTCTCACATCATATGTCTATTCCCAGCAGAGACCATAGCCTACTTTGAACCAACCATACCAGAAGAACTAAACAAAAAACCCAGAACAGAAAAATCCACATTACAAACAATATGCGTACTGTAATTATCGTTTTGGTTGGATTGGAAATAAACCCAAAGCACCAAATCAATATAGGTGGATTCGTTCGCGGGGAAAGATTGTTTATATGAATGCCACTATGTTATTGTCACAATTGATTACACCCTTGCTCGCTAACTTCTCTTAACAATTGCTATCACTCAATTACTCTCTTGCAACACTCTAAACCTAATTATCTTCCAATTCTCTTTCCTTCATGATCTCATAATCATGTCAATTTCTCTTTTCTTCACTGTAATCACAGTACAGTATACTCAATAATGCGTGATTATCTTCCCGTAATCACTTTCAACAACCAATTCTTTCACAGAGATTACAATCTCTTCACTTTCATAATTCCATTTTCTAACTTTTCTATCTTCACAATTCTCACACAATGTTCATAAACTTCATCTCCAATCACACAATCACAGTTCTTTAACTCCAATTCCATTCATACTTAATCTTAATCACAATTCTACAAAAGAAAATAACAAAATCCAAAGAAACAAAGAGGTAGCACCAAGCTTGCCCCGGCTTACGACTATCACAGTCTGGCCTCGAATCCATCTTCCACAAAGTCTTTATCCAAAAAAAACCGAACCTAACTTCCAGATTCCAAACGTCACATGAGTTTCCGCTTCTTAACCAACTTTTCACATAACTTCCCAAACTTACCAATAAACTACAAAACTAACTTGCTAACTTCCAAAACTAACCAATTCTAATCCGCATGTGAACACAAAAACTAATTACACATTCTACACGTACATCATCAGAACAACACAATAGGCACCAAAATATATATAGAACATTTAAAATCACTAACCAATACCCTCAACATAACACAAATATATGCCAATCTAGCTCCATCAACACCCACACCTATCACGGTTAACCGTCACAAACAATGGTCAAATATCCAAATTCAATTACAATACCTCCAACTATTTCAACACCACTTCCATCCTACAACACAGACCTACCACTTAAATTTAACCCAGAATATTGCTACTACACGGACGGATCATTTAAAGAAACTGAAGAAGTAAGGCCAGGACACTGGCATAGAGAAAAAGCCGGCTTTGGCATATATAATGCACCTAAAGACATCAAAATAGCCAAAAGACTACAGGGACTTCAAAACATCATCAAAGCCGAAATGATGGTTGTCCATAAAACACTACGCATTCTTAATACTAAATATCCAGATGAGCCCGCATACATATTTACAGACTGCATCAATGTATTATACCTCCTAATCACACAAATTCAACATCCTACTATGCACAGTAGCCACCCTGATAAAACTATCTTAGCATCAATGGTACAAATGCTACAAGCACGAACCCAACCCATATCATTACACAAAGTTAGAGCTCATGTAAACATCGATGGGAATGAAAAAGCAGATGAACTAGCAAAAACTGGTAGAGAAACAACACATAGAGAAGCCAGAGAACCATTCGAACATGCCCACCCTACACCATACTATTATCAAAGGAAAGAGTGGCCATCTATGGATGACACCCCAGACAAAGGCCCCATTAGATTCCTACCAAAATACCTTAAAAAATATGATTTAGACTACAACTTAAAAAAATTCGCTAGAAATTTTCCAAACATAGAAAAGTGGACAGGAAACAGAAACATTGACAAGGAACTTTCCAATGAATTTTGGTCAAACCCTCTTATCACAGATTCACAAAAAACTTGTCTCATAAAATTTAGAACATGTCAATATATGGGAAATGCTCAAAAACAACTATTCTTTGGACGAGAAAGATTCCCCTCCATCACATGTCCCATCTGCAACTCCACCGAACGAGACACGTGGTTGCATGTATTACTTAAATGTCAACAACCACACATCCACACACTAATTGTCAAAAGACATGGCAAAGCAGTATGGGAAATTAGAAAATTACTTGTATCTTCTAGCAAATCTAGGTGTCTCATCTATATGAACGCTGGCACCTTTCACAACAACCCACCGGAAAACACTGCCCTTCAATGGCTACTACCATGTACATGCAACACTCAGAGATGCCAATGCAACGCCAGATTTAAACTAGACTTACTATGCATCAGCGGCGTGCCGCACAATCATCCTCCACCAATAACCCCAAACCCAATCATCACCATACAATTCATAGAATTCACATATTGCTACGATCGGTTCCCCCCGGCAACAATTACACACAAAACAAACAGATATCAGCCTCTTCTAGATGAAATCAGCTCATTAGGATGGAAAGTGGACCCATTAATTGTAATCACGGCCAGAGCTAGAGCCACCATGCATATTCCCTCCATGAAATCACTCGAATCCACATTTAAAATCTCAAAGACCTCCATTAAAAATACCTTAAAAAACTTTAACACCATTGCTATCCAACATGCTATGTCCATCTTCCTACACAAACGGAGACTTGAAAACAATCAACCAATGACTGACCCACATACCTCTTAAACTTATCTAACTTGCAACATATTCTCCAAATTACCAATTTTCTCCTTTTTCTCCTTTTCTTTGTTTATTTTATTTTTCTATAGTGTCTACCCTTGAAAGGGAAAAGTAGTTCCATCCTGCTAAACCTTTGTCCGGTGGGCATCGTTTTAGTCAGTGGAACGCACAAACACTCTATTCACGCCGGCCTCCTTTAGAGACCGGAGTTGTTGTTGTTGTTGTTGTTGTTGTTGTGGTCTTCCGGATACACAAGACCCCACTTAAATTCTTCCCCCGCCTTGATTTGTCTTGATTGGTTGGTTATGAGGTTTTTAGTTACTTGTTTGGTTAGTTGGTTGGTTCGTTGGTTGGTTGTTTGTTTGGTGGGATTCTGGCTACTCGTAAAATAGTGTCTACCCTCGAAAGGGGGAAATAGTTCCAGTTTACTAATTCCCTGTCCGGTGGGCATGGTCTTATTAGTGGAACAAACAGACACGTTATTCACACCAGCCTTCTTCTTCTTCTTCTTCTTCTTCTTCTTCTTCTTCTTCTTCTTCTTCTTCTTCTTCTTCTTCTTCTTCTTCTTCTTCTTCTTCTTCTTCTTCTTCTTCTTCTTCTTCTTCTTCTTCTTCTTCTTCTTCTTCTTCTTCTTCTTCTTCTTCTTCTTCTTCTTCTTCTTCTTCTTCTTCTTCTTCTTCTTCTTCTTCTTCTTCTTCTTCTTCTTCTTCTTCTTCTTCTTCTTCTTTCTTCTTCTTCTTCTTCTTCTTCTTCTTCTTCTTCTTCTTCTTCTTCTTCTTCTTCTTCTTCTTCTTCTTCTTCTTCTTCTTCTTCTTCTTCTTCTTCTTCTTCTTCTTCTTCTTCTTCTTCTTCTTCTTCTTCTTCTTCTTCTTCTTCTTCTCTTCTTCTTCTTCTTCTTCTTCTTCTTCTTCTTCTTCTTCTTCTTCTTCTTCTTCTTCTCTTCTTCTTCTTCTTCTTCTTCTTCTTCTTCTTCTTCTTCTTCTTCTTCTTCTTCTTCTTCTTCTTCTTCTTCTTCTTCTTCTTCTTCTTCTTCTTCTTCTTCTCTTCTTCTTCTTCTTCTTCTTCTTCTTCTTCTTCTTCTTCTTCTTCTTCTTCTTCTTCTTCTTCTTCTTCTTCTTCTTCTTCTTCTTCTTCTTCTTCTTCTTCTTTCTTCTTCTTCTTCTTCTT